>BSBK01002436.1:907500-1305000 GCA_027943335.1 Chamaecyparis obtusa | reverse complement strand
ATGATTAGGATTAAAGGATTAGGATTAGGGTATAGGGTTTAAGGTTAGGATTATGGTTAGGGTAAGGACATACATTGTAGATAGTATTATGGTTGAGATTAGAGCTTAGGATTAGGATTATTGTCAGGGTTAGGGTTTACATCATGGTTAGTGTATTTCATCTATAACATGTTTTGAAATCAAAGGAAAGAAAGATTATTTACATATACTTTTTTGGTGGGAACAAGACCCTCATTTTTTAGCAAGTAAAAAATGGACTTAAAAAATAAAAAAAAAATGTGAATTCTTGTTCAAAAAAATAAAATAAAATTATAGGCATAAATTTCATCCACTTTTACACATTTCATTAGTTTACATCATCTCCAAATTCTAAACATAAATATTAGTTTTATGTCGTTAAAGTTAAAAAGTTTGTGTGTTAACATTTTCCTTTATAAAAGTATGACACAGCTTTGTACTTTTACCCTATTATGGTTAGGGTTGGGATTTTGATTAGGGTTAGGATTAGGGCTTAGGATTAGGATTATCATCAGGGTTAGGGCTTACATCATGGTTAGTATTATGGTTAGGGTTAGGATTTTTATTATAATTGAGATTAGGGCTTAGGATTAGGATTATCATTAGGGTTAACATTTACATCATGGCTAGTATTAGGGTTAGGGTTATGATAAAGGTTTAGCATTAAACCTAGGGATATGATTTGGGTTAGTGTTAGGGTCAAGATTAGGATTAATGTTAAGATTAGAATCACGGTTAGGATTTGGTTTAGGTTTATGATTATGGTTTACCATTTATAACTATATTTTAGCATTTATGATTAGGGTTTAACATTTAATGAGTATGATTATGGTTAGGGTTTAGGATTTTGGTTACATTTATAGTTACATTTAGGATTTGATGTTAAGGTTTAACATTAGGATTAGGTTTATGGTTAGGGTTAGAATTTTGTTCAGGTTTAGAGATAGAATTATGGTTAGACTTAGGATTAGGGTTAGGATTTGGTTTATAGTTAGGGTTATGATTATTGTTATAGTTAATATTTAGGGTTAGAATTAAGATTATTGTTAGGGTTAGAGTTAGGTTTATAGTTATAATTACGGTTATTCTAAATCGAAGAGAAATATAAATCTAAATCTAACTCAAACTCAAACTAAATCTAAATGTGAAACTAAAGATAAATCTAAATCTAATTTTAAATCTAAAACTAAAACTAAAACTAAATCTATATCTAAATCTAAAATAAAACTATATAAAGAAATAAATTATTAAATACAAAATAAAAATATCGCATTGATATTTGGTTGGTTACTTGCTCTTGAAATGGGCTTCCTACAAATGAAATGAGGAGATGCTCTTTTATAATTTGAGAGTGTCTCTTCATATTCTCCATAAGGTGCCTTTTCTAATTCCTTTGCCTCTCTAAATTCCACAAAAGATCAAAAAACATTCTAAATTTTTTAATTTTTTAATTTGTTCTTCATCCATGTGGCGCACCTATTATTTGAGTCCTATTATATTAGGTCTTATCATTTCGGCCTTTCCATTTGGCTTCCTATTATTTTGGCCAACTATTATTTTCAGCCTTGACATTAGAATTTATGATTTATTTAAATTAATAGTTTTGTAACTTATGTATTTAATTTAATAATTTTTATTGACACAAAATCTTTTTTGCCATATTCTCATGCTGATATTCCCATTTTTGCTCCCATTGTATTTTTCATCAAACATGCAAAACCAAATATCATAGTATAAATTAAATGTTAAATATAAAAATTATATAAAATAAAGTATTAAAACTAAATCTTAAAGATTTTCCAATTTTAAACCATTACAAATGAATAATCTAAATAATCTAAATCTAAAGCAATATGGCAACATTGCCCTCCATATTTAAATTTAAATCTAGATATTAAAACTAAACATTAAATGAAATAATGATCAAAATCTAAATCTAAGAGAAATATAAATCTAAAGCTAACTCTAAAACTAAAATTAAAACTAAATCTAAATCTTAAAGCATTAAAATTAAATCTTAAAGATTTTCCAATTTTAATTAAGAAAGAAGAATTTTTTTTCATCATTTTAAACCATTATAAATGAATAATCTAAATAATCTAAATATACACCAATATGGCGGCAATCTCCACATTTAAATTTAAATCTAAATATTAAAACTAGATATTAAATGAAATAATGATCAAAATCTAAATCTAAGAGAAATCTAAATCTAAATCTAACTCAAACTAAAATTAAATCTAAGAGAAATCTAAATCTAAATCTAACTCAAACTCAAACTAAAACAAAATCTAAATGTAAAACTTAAACTAAATCTAATTCTAAATCTAAAACTAAAATTAAAACTAAATCTAAAACTAAAAATAAAACTAAAACTAAAACTAAAACTATATAAAAAAATAAAATAAATTATTAAATACAAAATAGAAATATCACTTTGATATTTGGTTGCTTGCTTGCTTTTAAAAAGGGCTTCGTATAAATGAAATGAGATGTTATTTTGTAATCTGAGAGTGTCTCTTCATATTCCCCAAAAGGTGCCTTTTCTAATTCTTTTACCTCTCCAAATTACACACAAACATAAAACACTCTAATTTTTTTTAATTTTTTAATTTATTCTTCATCCATGTGGCACTCCTATTTTTTCGGGTCCTATTATTTCAGGCCCCATTATTTCAATCTTGCCATTTGGATTCGTATTATTTCGGCCAATTATTATTTTTAGCCTTGACATTAGAATTTATGATTTATTTAAATTAATAATTTTGTAACTTATTTATTTAATTTAATAATTTTAATTGATACAAAATCTTTTTTGGCATATTCTCGTGCTAGTATTCTCATTTGTGCTCCCATTGTATAGCTATGTCTCTTAGTGTAATTAATAATAGAAACATCATAAAATTGATAATTGAATGTGAAGACAATAAATAAATAGAAATAGTATTTTTCTAATATGGTCCCTTAAATCATGAAATTTCTAATCTTTTTCATAATCTTTATAGAAAAATCTAGAATTCAATCATATCTATTAGATTGAATTTATCTCACCCTTGGTCTCATAAATATTCTCTCACAAAATATATATAAGATTTTGAAATTAATTATCAAATTTAATAAATTAAATAATATGGTAGCATAGCCCTCCATATTTTTCAAATAAAGTATTAAAACTAAATCTTAAAGATTTTCCAATTTTAAATAAGGAAAAAGCAAGATTTTTCACCATTTTAAACCATTGCAAATTAAATCTAAAGTAATACAATGGTATTGTCATCTATATTTAAATCTAAATCTAAATATTAAATAAAATAATGATCAAAATCAAAATCTAAGAGAAATATAAATCTAAATCTAACTCTAAAACTAAAACTAAAACTAAATCTAAATTTTAAAGTATTAAAACTAAATCTTAAAGATTTTCCAATTTTAATTAAGGAAGAAAAAAGATTTTTCACCATTTTAAACCATTCTAAATGAATAATCTAAATAAATTAAATCTAAACCAATATGGGGGCATTGCCCTTCATATTTAAGTTTAAATCTAAATATTAAAACTAAATATTAAATGAAATAATGATCAAAATCTAAATATAAGAGAAATCTATCTCAAACTAAAACTAAATCTAAATGTAAAACTAAAACTAAAACTAAATCTAATTCTAAATCTAAAACCCAAACTGAAACTAAATCTAAATCTAAAACTATATAAAAAAAATAAATTATCAAATACAAACTAAAATTATGACCTTGATATTTCGCTGGTTGTTTGCTCTTGAAATGAGCTTCCTACAAATGAAATGATGAGACACTATTGGCAAGTGATGTTTTGAGAGCACTATGAATCACTTGAGGGTTGTCATTTATGACAACACATATGTTATGGTGATCACATGAAGTAAGTATGAGTGTTGAAGATATAGTCATGAAAATGACTATGTGGAATCAGATTTACAAAGTACTGCATAACTATTTTGGACAACGAAGATAGTATATGACAGATAATGACTTGCAAGCTTAGAGGAAGACATTTTAGGATGTATATGACCTTCAATTAAGATCAAATGTTTTTTGGAATGATATCAGTAAGTTACAGTGATATGAAGATATGCAAAGACAAAGGAATAGTGAAACAAGACATATGAACAGTCGTGATGATTAAGGGAATGTAAGATGGAATGGTAACATGCTAAGTTAGATAAAGATTGTATATTGCTGACACTTTGGTAATACAAGATCGCCAACTTAGTATTTATTGTTTTCATTATATTTTGCATTAATTTGAGAGCTGACTGGATGACAAAATACATATAAATGAAGAGTGTTTTGTGAAAGTGATATAAGAATGAGATATGCATCGAATGTGATGGATGCGACTTTGGGATATTAGTAATGGTTAATGGAAAATGTGAGATCAGAGATTGATAAAGACTATTGAGAGCTATAACTAAAACTATCAAAGCATAGGAAATGCTTGTACATTGTTCATTCTTGAAGAACACTTTGTAACCGAAGTACTGATTGTAAGAGTTGTAAGCTCACTATACCTTTAATGGGGTTTTGTATACCTTTAATAGGGTTTATATTCCTCTAACAAGGAAATGTACTATGTAATACTTATCTCTTAATAGGGCTAGATCTCTTAATAGGAATATTATATTTTAGTGCATAGTTGTGGGTACCATCCCCACCGGGGTTTTCCCTTGGGCATGGTTTCTTAAAAAACAAATAATGGTGTTATTTATTTATGTTCTTTTCATTTCTTAAATCATATGGTTCATTTGGAATTAGTTTAAGTTTAATTTAAAGTGTTGTAATACTGATTCACCTCACTCTCAGTATTACTCAATCCTAATAATTGGTATCAGAGCTATTGACCCTTGGTGAGAAAGTCTAACAACTTAAGGGAGATCAGAATGGATTCAAAAAGTTTGCAAGAGAAATTTGAAGCAACACTTGATGACCTGGACAAAGAAAAGGTTGAGAATGGTGAATTGAAATTCAAATTAAGAAGAGCAGACGGTTTTATCAAGAAACTAAAGGAAAAACTTGAACTTTCAAGAAATCAGAGACAAGATCTTATGGAAAAGATGAAGGAGGATTTAGACAATGATACATCAGACCAAGTAAAGAAGTTGGAGCAAGAAAAAGAATAAATCAATCTTTTGATGATTAAAGATATCCAACATGAAAAGGATGCAAGATACAAAATTGAAGAGACTCTAAAAGGAGCAAACATGCAAATAAGACAAATGCATATTGAACTTGATCACTACAAAGATAAATGCCTAGAATTAGAGAAGTATAATTAGATCATTAAGGGTGAACTTACTCAATTTAAGTTACACATTAAGAAGTTACATATGAGAAGTGATAAAATAGATGAACAGAGAGAAAGACAAAAACCTAAAGGTGACATGACTAGAATTGGATACAATGAAGGAGAATGTTCTAAGACTCGTGAAGAATCACATGAAGAAAAGACTAAAGATAGATCCACTTTTAAAGAACCTAAAGATCAGATCAAACCTTTCAGAGGTAGGTGCTATGGATGCAAAAAACTTGGACACATGAAAAGATATTGTAGAGGTAAAGGCCCTTTAAAACCCTTTACTAGTTATTCTTATAGCTGTTATGCATATGGACACAAGAAAGTAGAATGCAGGAAACTTGATCAGTCAAGAAAAAGGCAAGATTACATCAGAGAAGAATCAACAACCAAGATCACATGCTACAAAATCAATAACCTTGGGCATACTACAAGGTTTTGTAATTTGCAAATTAATCAAGATAGAAGACTACCTACATGTTACAAATGCAACAACTTAGGACATATAACAAAGTTTTGCAGGTATAATGGAATGGACAAAAGAAGAGGACCACCTCCTATGGTTATAAAGAAAAATATTGGTAACAGTGGTAAAAGTCTTGGTGAATACATGGATGAATTGAATAATCATTTCAAGAAACCAGTAAATGAAGATGATGGTAAGATATGGAAGGTAAAATATTTCAATAAGGAATTGGTTCAGGGTGAGACAATAGATGCTTCTATGTCTTTGCATGATGTTAACATTGCTACATTGACCTAGAAGGCCGAGCATGGCCTTAGGGGGAGCATTGGATGAAGATAACAGATTATATCTAGCCCCTAATTATGTGGAATGAGCTCATGTGAGGTTGAATATGGTGTACATATAGACACTATGGAGTCTATATATGTGATCACAACATTTGAAGATTCATATCCTATGAGCACGAGATTTGTGATTGACTGGACAGTGTGCGAAGTTGAGCTAACTATGATAAATGCATTTACTCACTTGGTGATGAATAAAAGACCTCAAGGTATCTCACTTCTTCACCGTTTGATAAGTAGTAAACAAGGAGAGCAGAGTTAAGAAGCATATCAATCACTGAGTAGCTACATTGCGTGATTGATTGAAGCAAAAGTTTTGGATTTAGCATATTCAAGGTATTTATCTACCATTTACTCTAACAAGAAGCTATGGATGCACTTGTGATATATGATGTTGTGGATAGGCCTAGATATAATTTTAAAAGACACCCCTTTAAGTCTTGTGAGGATGACCCTAAAGGGGCATTTTCGTAAACACCATAGGATGTCTTGCATGTAGAAGATATTAGGGCTTACATTCATTACGAGTATGAAACAACAGGAGATGTAGAGATATATAGGGAGATAAATGAAATGATTGAGTCTGATGGGAAAATTAAGTCTGAATTCAAACACCTAAATGACCAATCCATCATAAAGTTAACCCTCTTGAATGAATTTAGTGAAACAAAATGGTTCAAGATAATACTTAGTAGAGTGCATGATCAGTTTATTTGGATAGGAGAGAAGCCTGTGAAGATCTATAGTTAGTTGATTCATGATATAACTGGGCTAAATAACAATGGAGATATCCTTGTGGTAGAAAAGAATATAAAGAAGCAAGTTGAAACCCTAACTCATTAAAAATGGGATAAGTGAGCTATGACTGTCAATGACATATTCCAACAGGATGTGAGACTAGTTGAAATGCTTCTAGGTTACAAACTTTACTATAGTAGCAGACCTAATTTAGTTTCAGCAGGAGTAATAATGATGACTTATAGAATGGTAAAAGAAAATACTAAGTATAATCTATGCGATATTCTAGCACAACAATTTTTGGAGAATGTAAAGATAATTAAGAAGGATAAGTCTAAGGCATTCAGATTTGGCTCACTTTTGACTCACATGTATATTCATATTGAGCATAAATTTCTTGGAATGTACCCTAAGGCATGGAAGGACAACATACCCACTGGTATTCAAATATCAGAGAGTTACCAAAGATAGAACAATACATGGGTAGATGGAGAGTTATTTTTCATGATCAATATTATGCAAAGGAAAATGAAGGAAAGATATAGGATCCTTGAGGAATTAGTTGAAAAATATAAGGATACAATTTGTTTCATGGTTGAAATTGATTGTGTGTGCTTTGAAGCAGTAGAACCTAGGAAGAAATGGTGTTACCCTACGAGATATGAGGTCAATTTTGAAGTTCTTGTAATGCAGATAGAACATTTTCTAGCATTTGAAGTTGACACATCTAAAGAGGGATGGGGAACTTATGAAGAAAATTTAGCAAAAGTTAGAGAAGAACATGATAAGGGCACAAGGAAAAGGAAGATAGAGAAGATGGTTGATGATATGGCAGTGAAGGCTGGAATGACCATCGAAGAACTAAAAGGAGTAAAGACTAAGATGACAGAAGGTACCTCTGGATCGGAAAGCATGAGGATTGAAGCCCCTCCACCTTCTGAAGTAGAAAAGATAATAAGTACTACTTTTGACATAATTGATCTATCTATCACTCCTAAGAAGATAGCACAAGAAGATGCACCTGCGGACACACCAAGAAGATCTACTAGATCAAACAAACCTAACAGTCCTAAGAAAAAAAAGATTGAAGTGGAAACAAAGAGAAAAGATGATAAGGGAACAGAGAAGAAAGAAGAGAAAACATAACAATAGAAAGAAGAGAACCTTTGGAAACTAAACATTAAAATATTGTAAAAAAGGATAATAAGAGATGGTAACTTGAAGACTCTAAACAGATACTATGAAAGCTATGATTTTGATAATCAGTTAGTAATAGAGGACATAGTGATTGAGCATTTACTGGTTTATAAATATAACCTACTAGAAATTGAGGGAAGCATACCTAAAGACTTGTATGACAAGTTGGAAATCATAAAACAATTGGCACAAACTAAAGATGAGGTAATAAGAAAAAAAGCCATTGAAGATATGCTACATGTAGTTTCTATACAGGAAAGGGAGAAAATAATTAACGAGCTCAACCCCTACTAAGAACTAAAGCTATACTTGTGAAGATAATGGCTAGAAAATATGATGAGGTCATTGGGGATACACAGAAGGCACTGGATCAAATATTGATGAGAGAAATTCCTAAGAAGGCTTCACCTCCTAAGGCTACCAAGCCCACACCTATAGGAATAGGAGAAATCTCTAAGTCAACTGTAGGATTTGAGCAATACAAATCCACAAAACCTAAAAATCACCTGCATACAAAAACCTGTTACAAGGAAGTAGAGACAAGAAGAGGGCAAGGGTTTGACTCAAAAATATGAAGAAGAAAATATCCTCAAATAATGAATGAATAAAATATACAATGGATCATCCTTATAAAAGAGATTGAAATCCTTGGAAGGAAAACCCTAAAAGGCAGAAGTGCATGCAATAATTAGTCTAATTATTACATGACTAAAGCATGCAACTTTATATTTAAAACAAGTAGCGCATGAGTGTTGTAAATATAAAACTACCAATGCAAGAGAGGTTTAAATATAAACAACTGAAGCAAAAAGGTGACATCTTAAGAAGGGAGTAAAGTTAATTAACACAATTAATACTTCACTCTAACACCCCCCTTAAGATGAGCAAAAATGCAGCTACAAACAATGCAAGAAGAAAGAAAAGGAAACTACAGTGCTGAAAGCAAAAAAAGGGTCTTGGCAACATTGCCTGATGAGGTACCCAACACAACCAAAGCTTTGTAAAATGGAGAAATAGAGAAAATCACATGGAAAAAACCCTACTCCAAAAAGAGATAGAAATAGAAGGAAGGAAGGCCTCATCAATGAGACCCCCCAAGGGAAACTTCCTTCACCCCAAGCATAGAACACAACTAAAGATATCATGAGGATGCAAAAGGTTTAGTGAAGATGTCAGCAACCTGCTCAATAGTGGGAATATACTCCAAACTCAGAGAGCCATCCTGAATAAAATGCCCAATGAAATGCATATGAAGCTCAATGTGCTTGGTCCTCTAATGCTCAATCAGTTTGTGGGAAATATGTATGGGTATGTGCAAGATCATGAGGGGCCGAACTATGCCCTTAAGTGGCAATGAAAGATTAGCAATTCAGGGTTAGTCAGCTTGATGTGAAAATTTCAACTAGCTATCAACCTAATATCAAAAAGTTGAAGAATAGAATCTATAGAAAATTGAATGTAGTTTCTAAATTACTAGGTCTTTTTTGAAAAAAGTTAGTATGATTGGTGAAAAGTATAGATTTCAATGCAACAGTACAAAAATTTATGGAAAAAAAGAAGTAGGTGTATGTCTAACCTGTTGGAAACTGCAATTGAAGCAATTGTTGTATTGTCATTGATGTCAAATCTTAACTAATAAGACTGTTGCTACTTAGGAAAGTAATATATCTATTTGACTGTTGCTAAGGGGATAGGCAAGGTTGGTAACAATAGCACCTAAGGAAAGGTTGAGTTATCTTGATATTACAAAGTGTACTTGACTATGTTGTACAATGATGAGACAATGTATTGTTTATCTTAGTAAGATTGAAGACTAAATTGGTAGGCTTGACCGAGAAAAAATGGAGAAATCATGTTTAAGCCGAGTGATGTTAGTGTCAACCAAATCAATATGTGTCGAGCAAAATTCTAGTGTCGACCGTGTTGGTACTCAAAATGCAGTTTTGAGGTACCATGTAAAACGCTTGCTAAAGTGCTCCTTTTGGTCCAAAATGCACATGTGAGAAGGATGTTTCTGGGTCCTGTCATGAGTGGAGAGTGATTTGAAACCTTTCATATATCCCGTTGAGTCATTTTGAGCTTTTAGTTTGGGTATTGAAATGGGTTTGCATCAGTTCGTTTCTAGGAGGTCTCTAGAGTTAGAATTTGTGAGTGAAATCCACCTAGGAGGGTCACTTTGAGCCTGAATATAATAAGTCCTGTTGAGTGTCATGAAAAAGTGGATTAGGGGACTTGTCATATGCATTACATGCATTTCATGTTTCAATTTTCAGGTCATAGTGATGAGTTTTGATGGGTTTTGTGTCCACTTGTTTGGGGGTGTTTTCTTAAATTTGCTTGGTGCACCTTTTCACAGTTTTGTCAGAGGCCCTGTTCGTGATCTTATAAGTTACATTCTGTGATTGGTCATGATAAATGAGTCATTTCCCTGCATTGTAAACAAGTTTTACTTCATCTTGGTTGGTTTGTAGCTCATGATGAATCCATTGGATGAGTTTCCCAATGCAATTCCATTTGCAGTTTTCGCTGTTTGGACAGGGTGCACTGTGCGAACTTTTGTCAGAAGCCTACTTTGACAGCTTGTATCTTTTGCCCAGGTGATCTAAAATGCAATCCAACTTCTCCCCTATTTTCCAAACATGAAATACTCCCATGACCTGAGATGATGAGTCGTGGTGAATCCATTTGATCAGTTTTCAGGATCAAATCCATTTGCAAGTTTCATATTTTGGATAGAGTGCATTCAGTTATCTTTTCCAGATGGCCTACTTTGCAGTTGTTTAACTTTTGGCCAATTGATCTAATGAGCTTTCTTGTTGCTGCCTCGCTTTGTAATCCTAACAGAGAACTTATGTTTTCAGTTTAAGGTCTTGACCAATCCGTCGGGTCACTTTCCTAAGCCCTTTCCGAATCAAACTTCTACATATTTCACTTTCTTATTCCTGAATGTTGCTGATAGGTTGACTTTGGTGCTAAATGGTTTTTCACCTTCTGATCTTCTGAGCGAGCTAGTCATGGATTCATTTACCTTGTGTGGGAGTGAATTAATGTCCAAGATTCCAGATCTTGAGGGTTTCAGTGGGTGAGTTTTCAAAGTCAGTTTGGACGGTGATTTGTGTAGATTGGCGGTGCAAATAGAATTAGTTTTTCCAAGGGGCCATGTTTGATCAGTGATAATTTTTAGCTCAAATCTCATGGCACATTTTCCTTTGACAGGTGTACTCACAGGTTGAGAGTGAACTTAAGTTTCCATTGGTGTGTTCTAGTGGGGTTCTTTGGTCAGTTTTTGAAAACCATTTCTAAAGGCCAATTGCTGTTGAAGGAGCAGTTTGAAGAATTGTTAAAAGTGATTTGAAATATCTGCCAATTTAGTGTCTTGTGGTCTAATGTCACTAAAGTCCATAATTGGGTGAATTGAAGATAAAAGTGAGCTTCGAGAATGTTGGTTTGTGAACTGAGGCTTCAGGGACCTAAATTTTATCATGTCATTCAAATGCTAAATCTGTGTGGTTCTAAAGTATGTTATGATTGTCGACGAGCCAACATGATGAAATATTATATTGGATATAATAAGGGCATTGTCTTATCTTCACAAGGGTCCAGCTAGGGTACCATCGGATGATATCAAATTTTAAAGGTTTGGAAAATGACAGAGTGCCCGAGATCTTCTCACGCTGAGTGCTATAGTTGAAGACTATGCTCAATATGGATTTGTTAAAAATCCTTGTGCTCCTTTGATTACAGTATTCCTTACAAAAGATGACGTGGGGAATATTGAAGTGGGCATTGAAAGGAATGCTTTGAATTGTTGCAAATTTTTAGTCCAGATTATCATGGATATTGAAGTGGTGAGAATGGGTGTATTGGGTAATTCTTTTTGGAATAAAGACTCAAGCATTATGCCACAAATACAATAATCACATGGATTTTTTCTTGTGAAAATAAATTTACAAATAGAGTCTGCATCACTTTTAAAAGGAATCCACGCCAAGTGTCAAAAGTTTATGCAAAGAATTTGAATGTGAGTCTCCATGCAAAAATGTAAGAAGGAGCAGTCAGCTTGAATATACAAAGACTAAAGTTTAAGCTTTGATTTTGAAGGAGATTATGTATTTTCTTCCAACTAGAGAGCATATGTTTTGAGATGAAGACTATACGTTGTTTCAATGGAGGAGTTGAAATTGGTGAAGCGGCCTACATTTTATTAAGGGGAATCCAACGTATCAAGCTTAAAGGGGGATGTGTTTTAAATGGAAAAGCCACCATTCATCAAGAAAAGGTCCACGCTATACAAACACCAAAGACACCCTCACTGGATTTGAGAAAAATATTTGTATGGAGGGAAAATAGTATAGATGTTTGTGTTCTAATACATATAAGGCAGTGCCCAAACATGTAAGAGAGCACGCATTGAGTGAAAGATGAAAATTGTCAAACAAAAAAAAAGTCTGCCAGGTGTTAGAATAAAAGGTCAGAGACTTGCGAAATACATACTAAAGTCTACGCATTGATAAATACCATAAGCCAGCATATGGGACAAAATAAAGCAATATTTCCAAGCACGGACAAGGGCATGTGAATGGTTTGACTAGTGTAACATTTGAATCATAGCCAAGGCATGTTCACCATTTTGAAAGGAGGAATTTCTTTATGTTTGGCACTGTCAATAATGTGCATTGTGTTTTATTTGGTTGGGCCTTATGCGCGGCATATGGGGGATTTTGTAGCATCACACAAAGAAGATAGGTGCATGCTTGGTAGCTAGGTCATACGCAGGTTTTCCCATGTGCACACCACTACCCAACAAATGAGATAAATGAAATTATCTGTAGAGAATGGTTGCAGAAGTTGCAAATTTTGGCTTTTCAAAGTACACTCTTCAAGACGGAGACACCAATGTTTCATTAGAGTTGCGAGGGACTGGTAGAGATATAGACCCTATGGAGTGAGATGCTCTTGTTCAATGAGCTTTGAAATGCCTAAATGAAAGTAAGAAATCTATACAAAAGGCACAATAGCAAGGAAATGAAGATGCCAGTGTTTTAAATGTAGAGTAGCCAGCACAAGCATTATTTACACTAGCATGGTATGATAAAAATGGATGCCCAGAGCATTAACATAATGAATGGAGACCTGGGCAGATTGCTAGTCATGCACCTGCATAAGCCAAATGGGGCTTCATGCAAATTGAAAGAGGCCTGTGTAAATTTGTTAGTATCTAGCGCATGTTGTGAAGAGAAGTCCACGCGTTTTGTTTGATTTACAGACATGTATTTGAAAGGAGTTCCTTGTGAAAGATGACGCTTTGTGTGAGCAGATCTGGAAGTCACCATCGCTTAGGGTGACCAAAAGGCCAATGCTTTGTTTGAGAGATCCCTCCCTACTGCTTTGCATATAATAGTGCGGGCTTTGTGTATTTGTAAGGCCTGCACAGTACAATAGAAGGCCACCGTGTGAAAAATGGAAGAAATCCTATGCAAATATGATACTAAGGCCTCACGCTGGGGAGGTAGAGGGAAATGAAAATGAAAGAGGAGATCAAATTTAATGGTTGAGGGCCTACTTTGCATAGTAAGCCTCACGTAAATAGAGAGGAGCCCAACATCTCCAGTAGGATTGCATGATGTATAACGAGGGTTTTGTTTGTGTTTCTGCACAATATGCATTGTCCCACATGTAGCAGGAAGTGATATTTTTGATTGTTTTTATACAATGCCACTCACAATGCATTGTAAGAAAGAAGCCCATAGGCTATTGGCGGGTCCTCTAGGCTTGGTGGCTTCTGTGCGCTGGTGGGCCCCATGAAAAGGTAAGATATTTTTGACCAAAATGCATGACTATGCAGGAAGTGCGGACCTCAGGATTTGTGTGACCATCCGATGATGGTCGCATGATGGCAAGGGGCAAATTTGGCCCTTGCGATCATGCGCCTAGCTGCCATGTGGTGCTTCTGGTGAGATGGCAGATGAGGTGGTAGGCCGACCAATTTGGGCTTGCCATGTGTCACGTGGGGTCCCGACAGGGGCAATAAAAAATAATATTTTATTCTTCTTTCTTGTGCAGATCCAAATTCAAAAATCAAAGTTATAAATGTATTTTTATATAGTTTTGACTATATTAAAAATTCAAGTATCAAAGTTGCAGACATGGGAGACTTTTTTAATGGCTGGGGGCTTTATTTTTCGCCCAACTATGGATTGTTATATACCGTCAGAAAGGTCTCAATGCAAGGATTCCATTTTTGGGATCAAATTCAGTGCAGGTCTAACTGGTTTCACATTATTTGTAGTTGAAAGTTTCAGGGGGGCTAGGAAGATATTTTGAAAATATCTGGTTTGTTGCATCTAGTGACTCATAAGTCAGTTTGAGGAGATGAAGATAAGTGTTCTTTGGAGAAAAGAGTAGATTGTTCATTCAGTTTAGAGGGATGATTCATCAGATGAAGAATTTGACAAGTGTCCTCTCTTGATTCATTTTGGAATGTTCCCCTTCTCCTTCTTATTCTGCAATTCTTTCTTTGTAGATGGTTCTGAATTTTGGTTCTCCAAGGGAGAAATCAAAGCAAGTTCCATTAATGCAAGCTTGGTTCTGAAATTGATGTTTTAGTCTAGATGTAGTGTCAATTTGAGTGTACTGAAATAGGTTTTATAAATAAAATATGACTAGAATCTCATTGCAAGTATTCTGATGTCTCTATGTGTTTTGGAAGTTCTAATGAATTGGATTTGTAAGGCAATGTCCAATTTGTTGTTTACAAGGTAGACTGTGAGTTTGTCCATAAGTTTCCTTCAAGGAAGGAGTAAATCTGGTTGGATAATCTCTGAGAATTTAAATAATGTATAGATTTGATGATCATGTGTTTGCAGTGAAAATGGTAGTCTGTAAGGCAGGGTATTGATTTCAAGTGTTTTTGAATTGATGAAGTTTTGTGGATGTTTTCTCAATTTGACTCCGCACCCTAGGATAAGGCACTAGTTTTACACTAGACTTGCATCCAAATCATTAAAATTAATCACATTTCCTTTTATGTTTTGGTGTGTTGAATGATAAATCAAGTATGATGGGCAGGAAGCCATCCCCTAATTCACTCAGAGTAGTGAATCCCTTCATAGGACATTAGTGTTCTGTCTAATCCATGTTTATACTTGCCTATGATTTTATAAAGAAATTATCACTCGAGGTAGATGTTGTAAGGTACACCCACCTGGGTCTATGGAGCCCGAAGTGAAGAAGGATTGAAATCCTTGTCGCATTAGCCTTTCTCTTGACTGGACAAAGAGCGTAAAAGGGAGAGAGCACTTTGGTGTTCTAGTTGTTTCTCCTGCAAGAAAAAGAGTTAACAGACTGAACATCAATTAATTGTCAAGGAAGATAGTGTAAGCTGAGGAAACATTTTTAGTAATGTCCGAGCTTTCTACATGAAGATCGAGTAGTTGATCACAGTATTGACCGAGCATCAACATTTTTATATTTGAAGAGAATTCAGATTTGGAGCCGACATTGTTGAATTCTTGGATTATGTAAAACATGTTGACTTTATTTATTGATTGTTTGAAAGCATTAAATGCACTAAAAAATATTTTATTGTAAATCTTTAAGAGATTTAGATGATTTTAGAAAAGGAGCCAAAGAACATAAAGCAGGTAGATTCAATGAATCTAACCTAACCCTAAGATCTACGAAGGAGATTGAGTGGCAAAAGATGAGTTAACCTGATTGAGGAAGTATTAAGGAAACCTAAGCATAAGGTATGTGTGTGCATGGGTGAAAAGAGGATGCTGGAAGATCAGTAGATGTTATTGACTGTATAAGCAAAAAGGCCGAAGGAGAAGTGGGGTGATTGCTTGAAGAAAAGTTCTGAGTAGATCAGAGATGGAAATGGCAAAGTTTCAAAGTCGGTAAACCAACATTTGTGTAGGGAATTTGGTTTTGATATTTGCAAAGTGAGTTGTATGTTTTATAGATCATTACTGCTGCTACTTTCTAACCATTGTAACAGTCAAAATCCTTTTAACAGAGGTTGACCTAATAGTCATATGTTTAAATCCTTTGAACAAGGTTGCATTCTAATAGAATGTATGTAAGTCCTATAACAAGGCTCACTTTTAACAGGGTGATTGAAATCCTTTAATCGGGTCACACCTAATAGTGTGTATTGCAACCTTTGACAGGGTTGGCTTTTAACCGAGCTCACTTCAGAAGAGTGAAAATAATAGTAGCATGTTACAAAGTGGTTTTTCCCAGATTGGGTATCCACTATAAATCCTAGTGTCAATGCTTGTGTGAATGTTTTGGTTTGAACATTTCTGTGTTTTGCAAGTTAGATACAACTGGATAGTGGACTACAATGTTATATGTTTCTATTATTGAATCAGTGATGACCGAGTTGGTTTTGGTTGCTAGATCTGATTTATAGAAAAATTTTGAAGTTTTTTTTATACATCAGGACCTGAGAACAACTGATTCACCCCCTCTTTGTTGTTCTAAATCATATTAACAATTGGTATTAGAGTTGTGTTGCTTATTATTGGTGTTTACAGAAATCAAGTTTAAAGGGAATTGAAGCAAATGATTAGGATGTATAAGGAGGTACCGAAGCTGAATAAGGAAACTTCCCTACATGGCAAAGCTTGATGAAGTTGCATCTGGCTGGTATTGGTGATTCTACGAAGTACTACATTGAGAATGACTATGTCTCACCTATCACACCTTTGACTACCGAGGAAATGAGAGCTAAGCAAGAACATAATCATGCAATGCTAGAAATTGCATCTGCCCTAAGATATCCAGAATTTGAGGACATTAAGGATTGCACAAGTGCTAAGGAGATGTGGGACACTCTTGCAAAGATCTATGGTGGTGACCTAAATGTACTGAAAGCTAAGGCCAAGAGTCTCAGAGGTAAGTTTGATGAAATGAGAATGCAAGAAGGTGAGAACACTGCACAATATTGTGGTAGAATAAAAGAAGTTGTGAATCCTATTAGAGGATAAAATGGGACTATTGATAATGAAACTATAATTGGAAAAGTGCTAAGAAATTTGTGTCCTATATATGCTATTAAGATCTCAGCTATTCAAGAATCGAGATGTAACTCTACAAATGTGCTTACTTTGGAAAGTTTGGTTGGCAAGCTGACTGCTTTTGAACTCTCTAACTATGATAACTTCACTGTTGGTAGTATTGGAAATGTTGAATCTACTTTTAAGTCACAATTAGTTCTGGACAAGCCAAAGAAAGAAAAAGAAAGATACATTAGTGAAAGTGAAAGTGAAAGTGACAGTGACACTTCTAATGAAGAACTTGAAGATCTAGAAGCTCTTATGGCTAGAAGACTAAGAAGGGGAAAAGGAAAATATAAAGGTAAACTCCCTATTATATGTTTTTCATGTAATAAAGTTGGTCATATAGCTACGAGATGTCCTAACATGAATGATAAAGATGAAGAAAGAAAAAGAAAACACAAAGATAGAAGAGATGATAGAAGCTACCGAAGGAACAAAGACTACAAAGGAAAAGGTAAGAAATCTTGTTACATTGTTGAAGAAGAAATTGACACTAATAGTGATGATTTTGAAATTGAGGTAGTCTATGTTGCAATGAAAGATGAATCTGACGAGGATGAGAAAACTGCATTGATCTCCTATGTGAACAAGAATGAAAAATGGATTATTGATAGTGGTTGTTCACTTCACATGACTGGTGACAAATGTAAGTTTGAGACCTTACATCATTATAGAGGTAAAAGTGTAAAATTTGGTAATGGTGCACCATGTCCTGTTAGAGGAAAAGGTTTGATTAAATTGACTGATAAGATCTCTTGTGAAAATGCATATAGGGTTGAAGGTCTAAATTATAATCTACTAAGTGTTGTTCAGCTCAACAACACTAGTTACTAAGTGTAATTTCATCACAAGATAGCTAAAATATTTGATGCTACTGGTGAATTGATTGGAAGTGGAGAATAGACTAGAGGTAATTTGTTCTATCTTGACCTATCTAAAGAAGCATGTATGGTTGCACAACTTGATGACATTTGGTTATATGGCATAAGAGGCTATGTCATGTTAACTTTGATAATCTGGTAGAAATAAGTAAGAAGAAGAAAGTAAGAGGTCTACCTAGATTGAAGAAACCTGAGAATGTGATGTGCAAGGAATACCAGTTAGGAAAAATGACAAAGTCAAGTTTTAAGAGAAAATCCTTTACTTCTAAAAACATTTTAGATTTGGTTCATACTAACCTTTGTGGACCTATGGGTGTACAAAGTTCTTGTGGTGCTAGATATTTTATCTTGTTTTCTGATGATCATACTAGGATGATGCATGTAATGTTTATAAAAGAAAAATCTGACACTTTTCAATTCTTTAAGTGGTATTTGGCTAAGGTTGAGAAGGAGACAAGTAGGAACCTGAAATGTCTTAGATCTGACCAAGGTGGAGAATTTACATCAAATGAATTCAATCTATTTTGCAATGATAGAGGAATCAAAAGATAGATGTCTACACCTAGAACACCTCCACAAAATGGTATAGCAGAGAGAAGAAACAAATCTATCTTGGATTGTACAAGGACATTGTTGATTGAAAAGAATGTGGCATAGATATACTGGAAAGAAGCTATAAGTACAACTATCTACACTCTTAACTGGGTACAGATCAAGAAAGGTACAAATCTGACACCCTATGAATTATGGCATGGGCATGCATCGAGTGTTAAATACTTTACAATCTTTAGAAGCAAGTGTTACATATTAAAAGATAATAGGAATGGAAAGTTTGATGCTAAAAGTGATGAAGGCATATTCCTAGGGTATTCCACAAAAAGTAAAGCTTATAAGTGTTTGAACTCTAACACTAACAAAATTGTGGAAAGTGTGAATGTCAAAATTGATGAGTATGCAGAAAGAAATGAAGTTGATAGAAAAAGAGTACCAGAAGATTATAGATCTTTTATGTATATTGAAGAAGAAGAAGAGGCAAGTAACAAACTTTCACCTGATGTCGAGTCTCAGGTAAGCAATGCCAAGTGATAGGAAGATGCTGCCAGGCATTAGGAAAATAGTACCGAAAGAGAACAAGAACATGCCGAGCAAAAAGATAATGTTGTCGAGTATCAGGAAGAGGTTACCGAGAATTCCGAAGCTAATTCTAACAATCTTGTTGAGAAACTTGATGAAATAGAGGAGAAAAGAGCTAAACCTATTTTGGAAAAATATGTAAGAAGACATCACAAGCCTGAACAGATAATTGAAGACAAACATTCTGGAATTTTGACCAGAAGTAAGACAAAGGATCCAACATGTTTACTATGTGAATTTGAACCTAAGTCAACTAGAGAGGCATTAGAAAATGAAGACTGGATACTAGCAATGAATGAAGAAATAAACTAGATAGAGAAGAATGATACTTGGACTCTGGTGCCGAGACCTGAAAACAAAAAATGTTATAGGAACAAAGTGGGTGTTTCGGAATAAGTTGAATGAAAAAGGTGAAATAACTAGGAAGAAAGCTAGGCTGGTATGCAAAGGCTATGCACAAGAAGAAGGAATAGATTATGGGGAGACATTTTCCCCTGTAGCTAGATTAGAAGGAGTAAGAACTCTGCTTGCATATGCTACTTATAAAGATTTCAAGGTTTATCAAATGGATGTCAAGTCTGCATTCTTAAATGGTATACTAGAAGAAGAAGTTTACATAGAACAACCAGAAGGTTTTATTGATCCAAATAGAAGACACGTGGTATTAAACAAAGCACTATATGGATTAAAACAAGCTCCTAGAGCATGGTATGAGAGAGTGCATAACTACTTGATACATGTTGGATTTTCAAGAACAAATGACACAAGCAATCTGTACATGAAAGATGAAGAAGGTAAAGGTATTTTGTTGGCAAAATGTTTTGTGGATGATATTATTTTTGGTGGACAAAATGTTTTGCGCAAAATATTTTCAAATGAAATGCAAACTGAATTTGAAATGAGCATGTTTGGTGAGATCAAATTCTTTGTTGGTTTACAAGTATATCAAATGAAGAAAGGAATTTTCATTACATAGTCTAAGTATGTTAATGAAATATTGAAAACTTTTGGGATGGAAGATTATAGACCAGTGAATACTCCTATGGCTACTAGACAAAAGTTATCTAAGAATGATGATGTTGCAGAAGTGAACCAAACTTTGTACAGATCCATGATTGGAAAATTGTAGTATGCTATACATAGTAAACCAGATATTGCACTAGCTGTTGGGATTGTGGCAAGATACTCTGCCAATCCTAAGGAAACACACATGATGGCTATGAAAATAATTTTGAGATAATTGAAAGGGACTATTGACTATGGGCTATATTACAAGAAGGATGAAAAATTTGAACTAAGAGTATATACAGATGCTGATTGGGTAGGAAATGTAGATGACAAAAAGAGTACTAGTGGTGGAGCTTTCTTTCTTGGACAGAGATTAGTCTCCTGGACAAGCAAGAAATAAAATTGCATTTCCCAATCTACTGCTAAAGCTGAGTATGTTGCTGCTCTAGTAAACTATTCAAATTTGGTATGGATAAAATAATTGTTGGTAGGCATGAAAGAAGAAATCATTGAACCTGTTGTTATTTTTGTGACAAGACAAGTGCTATCAACATCTCTAAGAATCTAGTGATGCATACTAAGACCAAGCACATAGCAATCAAGTATCACTACTTGAGAGAATTGGTACAGGATAAAGAAGTCTGAATGGAATATGTGAATACAAAGGAACAATTAGTAGATATATTCACTAAAGCCTTACCTAAAGAAGCACATGAGTATTTGAGAAGTCAATTAGGGGTCCTTCCCCTAACTGAGGCTGCCTAGTTAGGCTAGGAGCACTGCATCAAATATGCTACAAAAAAAATATTTGACAAATTGATGCAGAAGATTGTCACACTTTAGGACTGGCCTAGAGTTGTGAAAAAGAGAAAAGATAAGGAATCAGTCATAAGCATGATGACAGAGGGAGAAACACTAAGCTGCATAGATAATATCTACATCTGATGGATTTATGTTTTTAGTTACTGCTTTTGCATTTTTGTCAAAGAGGGAGATGAACTGAGATGATATAATAACACATGACACTAAAAAGAAAATTAAGGAGATGATGAACTAAAATGAAAGATTAGGATAGAGGGAGATCTGGATATTTCTAATGGTCACAAAAGTGAGGCTTATAGATTCTAAATTAGAATGAAGCTAAGGATATTAATTTTTTTTTTTGATGGATAGATATGTTTTTGGATTGGTTGGTAATCCATGTGTTATTCAGGTGATATCATATGGTGTTTCCATCAATGCCAAAGATGGAGATTGTTGGAAACTACAATTGAAGCAATTGTTGTATTGTCATTGATGTCAAATCTTAACTAATAAGACTATTGCTACTTAGGAAAGTACTATAACTATTTGAGTGTTGCTAAGGGGATAGGCAAGGTTGGTAACAATAGAACCTAGGGAAAGGTTGAGTTATCTTGATACTACAAAGTGTACTTGACTATGTTGTACAATGATGAAACAATGTATTATTTATCTTAGTAAGATTGAAGACTAAGCTGGTAGGCTTGACTGAGAAAAAATGGATAAATCATGTTTAAGCCAAGTGATGTTAGTGTCGACCGAGTCAGTATATGCCGAGAAAAATTCTAGTGTCGATCGAACATCAGTTAATTGCCGAGGAAGATAGTGTAAGCCGAGGAAACATTTTTAGTAATGACCGAGCTTTCTACATGAAGATCAAGTAGTTGATCACAGTATTGACTGAGCATCAACATTTTTATATTTTAAGAGAATTTAGATTTGGAGCCGACATTGTTGAATTCTTGGATTATGTAAAACATGTTGACTTTATTTATTGATTGTTTGAAAGCATTAAATGCACTGAAAAATGTTTTATTGTAAATCTTTAAGAGATTTGAGATGATTTTAGAAAAGGAGCCGAAGAACATAAAGTGGGTAGATTCAATGAATCTGACCTAACCCTAAGATCTACGAAGGAGATTGAGTGGCAAAAGATGAGTTAACCTAATTGAGGAAGTATTAAGGGAACCTAAGCATAAGGTATGTGTGTGCATGGGTGAAAATAGGATGCTAGAAGACCAGTAGATGTTATTGACTATATAAGCAAAAAGGCCAAAGGAGAAGTGGGGTGATTGCTTGAATAAAAGTTTTGAGCAGATCAGAGATGGAAATGGCAAAGTTTCAAAGTCAGTAAACCAACATTTGTGTACGGAATTTAGATCTGATATTTGCAAAGTGAGTTGTATGTTTTATAGATCATTACTGCTGCTACTTTCTAACCATTGTAACAATCAAAATCCTTTTAACAGAGGTTGACCTAACAGTCATATGTTTAAATCCTTTGAATAAGGTTTCATTCTAATGAAATGTATGTAAGTCCTATAACAAGGCTCACTTTTAAGAGGGTGATTGAAATCCTTTAACCGGGTCACACCTAATAGTGTGTATTGTAACCTTTGACAGGGTTGGATTTTAGCTGAGCTCACTTCAGAAGAGTGAAAATAATAGTAGCATGTTACAAAGTGGTTTTTCCTAGATTGGGTTTCCATTATAAACCCTAGTGTCAATGCTTGTGTGAATGTTTTGGTTTGAATATTTTTGTGTTTTACAAGTTAGATATAGCTGGGTAGTGGACTGCAATGTTATATGTTTCTATTATTGAATCAGTGATGACTGAGTTGGTTTTGGTTGCTAGATCTGATTTATAAAAAAGGTTTGAAGTTTTTTATACATCAGGACCTAAGAAAAACTGATTCACCCCCCCCTCTGTTGTTCTAAATCATATTAACATGACCACCTTAATCATAATCAAATGATAATATTTTATTATAAGATTTTATATATAAGTAGTAGACTCATACCTGGATGTGACACACATTTTTTTGTAATTTTATTCCAAAAAAATAATTAATTATGAATTTTCTACTATAACATTTTCAAAATAAAAAAACTCCTGTGTCTGACCATCTTAACTCATTCAAAACTTTACAAAATTCAAAAAAAAAATTCGTTATAGTAGGCGAAGCATAGAATGTGCCGCATTTTTTGGATTTAAAAAATGTTATACCATCTGAAAGTTATAGTCATTTTTCAATCAGTATATAAATTAACACTTTAGAGGTAACTCAATTAGAAAATAACTAATAATTGTTTATCGAATTCAAAATTTGACAACAACTATATCGATAGAAAGCTGATAATCTCCTTAAGATACCCTTTTTGTTTCATCAAATTCGGGTGAAAAAAAAGTTGTCAGCTACCTGGTCGAAGTCTGGAACTCAAAGAAATAGGGGAAAAACACATTTTTGAGACATTTCAATAGTTGACCATGTAGGTTTAGTGCACAAAGCAATACCGAGCCTAATTGGGTACTCGATATTTTTGGGTACCCGAAAATGTTGGCAGAATTTTGATTTTTAACTTTTCCCTCCCCTTTCTCTCTCAATTTTGCCCTCCCATTTTGATTTTTAACTTCTCCCTCCCATTTCTCCATCCTTCATATGATATATTATATATCAAAAACTATATATTAGATTATATATTATATATATTAAATATTATATAATATCAATTATATATTAAATATTATATAATATACATTTTAGATTAAATATTATTTAATATATATTAATATTAAGTGTTACATTATATATCATATATTATATATTATTTTATATGTATAATATATTAATATGTATTTTACAATTATGTACGTAAGGTTGGAAGATTGTAGAAAAATCATGGATGGCCATTGAAAGAAGCAAAGGAAATCATTTAGCCATTTAAAAAATTCATGGGCAGCCATTGAGGAAGAGAGAGAGTGAGAAGGAGAGAGAGAGAGAGAGAGAGAGAGAGAGAGAGAAGGGGAAGGGGAGAGAGTAGGATAGAGAGAGAAGGGGATGGGGAGAGAGAGAGAGAGAGAGAGGGAAGGGGAGAGAGTAGGATATAGAGAGAAGGGGAAGGAGAGAGTAGGAGGGAGAGAGAGAAGGGGAAGGAGAGAGAGTAGGAGAGAGAGAGAGAGAAGGGGAAGGGGAGAGAGTAGGAGAGATAGAGAGAAGGGGAAGGGAAGAGAGTAGGAGAGATAGAGAGAAGGGGAAGGGGAGATAGTAGGAGAGAGAGAGAAGGGGAAGGAGAGAGAGTAGGAGAGAGAGAAGGGGAAGGGGAGAGAGAGAAGGGGAAGAGGAGAGAGTAGGATAGAGAGAGAAGGGGATGGGGAGAGAGTAGGAGAGAGAGAGAGAAGGGGAAGGGGAAAGAGTAGGATAGAGAGAAGGGGAAGGAGTCTCTCTCTCTCTCTCCCCTTCACCTTTTCTCTCCCCTTCCCCTTCTCTCTCTCTCTCCTACTCTCTCTCCTTCCCATTCTCTCTCTCTCTCTCTCCTACTCTATCCCCTTCCCCTACTCTCTGTTTGCTACTCTCTTCCCTTCCCCTTCTCTCTCTCTCTCTCTCTCTCTCTCTCTCTCTCTCCTACTCTCTCCCCTTCACCTTTCCCTTCTCTCTCTCTCCTACTCTCTCCCCTTACCCTTCTCTCTCTCTCTCTCTCTCTCTCTCTCTCTCTCCTACTCTCTCCCCTTCCCCTTCTATCTCTCTCCCCTTCCCCTACTCTCTATCTCCTACTCTCTCCCCTTCCCCTTCTCTTTCTCTCTCTCTCTCTCTCTCTCTCTCTCCCCTACTATCTCCCCTTCCCCTTCTCTCTCTCTCCTACTCTCCCTCCCCTTCCCCCCCTCTCTCTCTCATCACCCTCTCTCTACTACTCTCTCCCCATCCCCTTCTCTCTCTCTCTCTCACACACACACATCACCCTCTCTCTCTCTCTACTACTCTCTCCCCATCCCCCTCTCTCTCTCACACACACACACACACACACATACACATCACCCTCTCTCTCCCTACTACTCTCTCCCCATCCCCTTCTCTCTCTTCTACTCTCTCCCCATCATCTCTCTCTCTCTCTCTCTCTCTCTCTCTCTCTCTCCTCTCTCCCCTTCCCCTTCTCTCTCTCTCTATATATATATATCTCCCTCTCTCTTCCCTTCTCTCTCTCTCTCTCTCTCTCCTATTATAGTATATATAATACATATATATATATATAATATAATACATTATATATATTATATATATAATACATTAGTATATATAGTATATACATTAGTATATATATTATATACATTAGTATATTTAAAAGTTTAATTTTTTCATTTACTCCCACCATTTTTTCATGTGCCCAAAAATATCAGGTACCCGATAAGGCTTGTGCTTTGGTCTCAGGTTTTCCTAGGTGTACTGACACCCAGGCCTACTAAAAAGTCAACATACATTTTCATGCATTTTTGGACAACTAAAAAGTGGATTTTTTTACATCGCCACTTTTTGGCCCCTCATGATCTTACACATACCCGTATAGCACTTTGATTGTCACACCAAAGAATAGTGGGACTATCAGGAGGAAAACTAAACTCTATCATCAACTATCAAAGCCATAAAACCTCTTGACTAGCTAGTACAACTGCTCAGTACCCTGCCTCTATAGATGATAATGCATGAGTTGTTTGCTTCTTGCAAGACCATGTGATAGGACCAGAACCAAGACAGAAGACAAATCCAAAAGTAGACCTCCGATCAGTAGTATCACTAGCCCAATCTCAATTTGTGAAACCAACAATGTGAGGATCCCCTGATGTATAGTGAATTCCATAAGTAGTGCCCTAAATGTACCTCAAGATACATTTTCCCACTTGCCAATGACTCTCATGAGGATCATGTGAGAATCAAGAGATAAGGCTAGCCACAAAGGAAATATCAGGATGAGTGTGTGTTAGGTACAACAAATTATCCACTAGCACTTTGTATAATATGGAATGCATGGTAGGAGTAGAGCAAGTGGTAGATAGAACAACACATGACTAAAAAGGTGTGGGACCAGGCTTGCAATCAAGCATGCCAAATCAATGAAGCATATCAAGAGAATACTTCTACTGAAGTATGGAAATCCCATCCGAAGACTGAATAACTTGTAGGCCCAAAAATAGTGCAAAAGTCCAAGATCAGTCATCTCAAACTGCTCTCTCAATGTGTGTTGAACATTATGAATCATAGAGGATGAGCTACCTGTAATGATGAGATCATCAACATATAGCACACATATTAATAGATCAACCCCATGACACTAAATGTACATGGCAGGATTAGAATGACAACATGTAAAGTGTGAGGCAAGCAAAAAAGAATCCATCTTCTCATACCAAGCCCTAGGGGCTTGTTTGAGACCATATAGAGACCTCCAAAGTCTACACACCATAGAAGAGTCTTGCACAAAACCTTGAGGTTGCTCCATGTAGATCTCCTCTTGTAGGTCTCCATGCAAAAAGGAACTCTTTACATTCATCTGATATATTGTCCATCCCTGAGAAGTTGCAAGTGAAAGTACAAGGCAAATAGAATTCATCTTGGTGACAAGAGAAAAGGTCTCAAAGCAATCAATACCCTCCACCTATGAAAATCCCTTTTCCACAAGATGTGCCTTATGCCTATAAATATAACCATCAACAACATACTTGGCACAATACACCTACTTGCACTGAACCAACTTCCTTCCTTTCGGAAGAGGACAAAGATCCCAAGTGTGATTCTTCATCAAAGAAGAATACTCATCCATATCCCTATCCCACTTAGGATGACCTTTCACCTCTGAAAATCATTGAGGATCATCTGAAATAGCATGACTCAATAAACTAGTACCAGATGTCTGAGCATGAGTGTGATGAGTATCTGAAGGATCACCTACCAAAGGTCCAGCTACATCAACAGTATCACAAGCCCATTTAGGCACATGTGGAACATCTGGTGGAGGTGGGGAAGGTGGAGCATCATCTAACTCTTCCTTAGAGGAAAAGATGAAGAATTAGGTAGTGAAGAAGAAGTTGATGATGGAGGATCCATCTAAGGATAGTGCTCATCAAACTAAAAACATTTGAAAGATTGATTCACATATTCCCTCCCATTGTCAGTGCATATATGCTTGGTGAAAGACCATATTGTTTCTCTACAAATGTCTTAAAGTTTTGTAATGAATCAAAGACATCAGACTAGTACTTCAAGAAGTACACCCATGTGTGTCTATAGAAATCATCAATGAAGGTGAGTACATATCTAGCACCAGAAAAAGGAGTGGGAAATGACATAAGATCACTATGTATCAACTCCAAAGGTGCTAGAGAACATGAGGATCTACCAGATGGAAAGGGATCTCTGTGATGTTTTCCAAGCACACAACCTCGACAAAAATTGTCAGTACAAGAGATCTAAGGTAGCCCAATCACTAGCTCCTATGTACTCATCTATTGTAAATACCTATAGTTGACATGGCCAAAATGCTCATGCCAAATCTTTCTCACTGTGTCTGCATGAGCAACAAGAGAAATACTAGTAGAATTGAAGCTCTTGAAGCCATCAAACCGGTATAAGCGAGTCTCTGAATCAACACTCCCAGTAGCAATAACCAAGTTAGGATCATGGAGGTCTCGAATAACCACATCATGTGGTGAGAACTCAACTATTTTACTAGAGCCATAATGAAAAATCTGATAAATAGATAGGAGGTTTGTAGAAATGGCAGGAACCAAAAGAACATCCTATAGAGAACCACCATCTAATGAAACAGTTCTAGAACCTGTAATTGAAAGTAGTGTTGAGTTACCAATTGCAATCTATGTAGTAACACTCTGAGCAAGTGAGGTAACCAATCTAGGTGAATGTGACATATTGTGCGAGGCACCTGAATCAATGATCCATGAAGAAGTGGAAGACAAAGCTCGAGCATAAAGAGCATGACCTTTCCCTATGGGATAAGGTAGAGGCTTCGAAGGAGCAAGACTATTCTTTTGCATGGCTTCTTCTAGTGCCTCAAGTCATTTCCAACACCTGGAAACTAGATGCCCTTCCTTGCCACAAAAACTGCAAGGATCACCTATGTACTTCATAGTCTTGGAGGAAGACTCAACAGACTTAGAAGTTTTTCCTTTCGGAGTAGATTTCTTTGGATCTGATTTTGGAAATAGCTTGGAGGGATTCTCACTACCAATTGAATTTTTTTTGGCCTTGGACTTCTACTTCTGCTTTCCCTTGGATGGTTGGGCAACCAATGCTTGGCTCTTTGATCCTATTAGAGAGTCCAACTAAGTAGGTTTGGCCTTCTCTCCAGTCAAATGATCACAAAACACCTCAAAAGTGGGCATGGTGAATCTAGGTCCCAAAGCATCCATGGTAGAATGAAAGGTAGAAGAGAAAATCTGAAAGATTCCCCGAAGCTTAGACAAAATTAGATAAATGCACTCTTTATCAATCTTTTTCTTTCCACATCAGTGTAACAAAGATCTCTTCTATTTGAAATTCATCAGAAAGTCCTCAATAGAAGGAAAAGAATCAGGTACAAGAGAGGTAAGCTCTACCTCAATCTGAAGTGCTCTGAACTCATTGATGGCACCGAATAATGTCTCAAATTTAGCCCACATCTCTAGAGGGGTATTACACCCATCAAGATGAAACTACAAGCTGTCTGATACTTGTAAAGAAATCAACCCCATAGCCTCATCCATGTTGTTTCTATGATGCATGATCTTAAAGGGCCTTTGTAATACAAGTTGCACTACATCTAAACAAGACCATAACCCTTTTGAATGGAGAAGCCATGTCATCAGGGTTTTCCATGTGTGATAATTATGTGGGGTCAGAAGTTCTAGACAAGAAGAGGTCTCAGCCATATTTTTTAGAAGGGGGTTTGTTTTGATAAATATCTAGTTTAACTGATAGAAACAAGAAAAAAAACACCCCCCACAATCCAAATATCGAACCCCTAAGGCTAGAATGATATGCTTTATCAAGAAAAGGGAAAAAAAGATTCAGATTTGAATCTTGTGTACCTTGAAATTTTTTTGATGAAAATAGAGAGAAATTTGGATGGTGCTTGAGAAGAGCTTTTCGACACTTCTTCTAAATAAAAAAATGGAGCTAATTTGAGCAAATTAGCCCCCTAGAATGCAAAAAGGATAATCTAGCTTTGATAGTATAAACAAAAGCTAGATGATAGGAGAAACTAGATTAACCTTTATTAGAGCATGGGGCTCAGAACCAGCTTTTCGACAATATCTCATTTGTTGAAAAATGATGCTTGGAGCTTCTGGTATGCTAATTTGAGTGAAAGGCCCTTTAGAAGAGAAAAAAAATAAAAAAAGAGGGCCAACTGCTAGCCCTTGGCTCTTAGCGGCTGGTCACATGAGGGCTGGCTATTGGCGGTAGCCGCTGTTGCTAGAGGTTAGTGGTGCCATCAGTGCTAGTGGTCCGTTGGTGGTGGTGATGCATAGGCTGTGTGTGGGCAGTGCATGATTTTTTGATTTTTTTAAAATTTTGTGCATAGAAAATCATGTGTAGGGTTGCCTCAGAATGCATGCACAATCATACAACCTTAGGGTAATTTTTTTTGCCTCTCCCTGCAACTTTGTTCAAATTGGACGTGTTTTATATTGAATTAGGAGTTTTTGGGTGCTAGGAGCTCAATGGTGAGGTTCATTTGATCTCAAAGTGCACCAAAATTTAGGAACCCCCTAATTTCAATAAAAAAAACCAAAAAAGCCCTAATCTAAACCAGATGATTTCTAATCATGAACAAGTTATAGTAGATTAGGCTCTGATACCATGTAGGATTTGAGCAATACAAATCCACAAAACCTGAAGATCACCTACATACAAAAACCCGTTACAAGGAAGTAGAGACAAGAGGAGGGCAAGGGTTTGACTCAAAAATATGAAGAAGAAAATATCCTCAAATAATGAATGAATAAAATATACAATGGATCATCCTTATAAAGGAGATCGAAAACCTTTAAAGGAAAACCCTAAAAAGAGGAAGTGCATGTAATAATTAGTTTAATTATTACATGACTAATGCATGCACATTTATATTTAAAACAAGTAGTGCATGAGTGTTGTAAATATAACACTACCAATGCAAGAGAGGTTTAAATATAAACAACTAAAGCAAAAAGGTGACATATTAAGAAGGGAGTAAAGTTAATTAACACAATTAATAGTTTACTCTAACATCAACTGAGGACACCATGGAAGGAAGTGAAGTAAAAGTTGACAAGCAACCAAACTTCTTTGTTGCTGGTGTGCCTATGAATCTTGACACCACACTTGATGAAAGTGATCCATTTCAAGGAAACATGGATAGTGTAGTGACAGAAGAAGAGGAAGGATAGAAAGAGGAAGGACAACGGGAGAAAGAACAAAGAGAAGAGATAGGGGTAGGTAAAGAAGATGAGGTAAGAATTGAAATAAAGCAAGAACTTGATACTTCCACCACTTTATTGTTGGAAAGTATGGGCAAGCCTATGAGCACTGATGTTGAGAACATGGATGAGGATGAATTGATGAGATTATCCTTCACGACATTTGCTAAGGAAGAAGAAAGGTCAGAGTAGAAAGGTTTCAAAAACGTTAAGGTAATTTCTAGGGCAATTGATATAGTGAATAAAATACTCCCTATACCTCTTGTATTTGAAGGAAAAGATGATGTTGAGAACCTTAACATGACATTAGACAACTTTGATTGTCACTATGAGTCTCTAGTGAAGATTACAAAGGAGAAAATAGAGAAAATATATTTAGAGAAAAAGTTGAAGGAAGTATGCCAGTCTATTTCATGGGACTTGGGCATTTTGAAAGCAACTTCATCTAAGGCCAAGAGTTGTGTAGCACAAGGAAGGAAGCTGTATAGCTATTACATTAACCCTCTCAGACACATCAAGAACATTGATGATATAATAGCTAAGGATAGGGCTACTTTGGATAATATGATGGACAATTGTGAGACCTCCTCACAAACTGTATTGGAGATGGACAAGAAGACATCCAAAATCTTGGATAAGGTGAATGTATTGGATATAGAGAAAGGGAGAGTAATGATAAGATTTGGTTTGTTGAAGAGTTTAATCACTCCTAAGCTATCAATTCTTGAAGCATATCTCACTGAGATGGAGAAGATTGGTGATTCAATGACCAATTCTATACCGATAGAATTGAAGGTAGCAGAGACTGTATCCTATGCATTGAATGGCCCAATTCATGTTAGTGAACTTGTTAGACCGATTTCCTGTTAATATAAAAATCCTATGAAATTGGTCTTATCCCTGTAGTTTTCTTGAAGTTTCCTACTCTTGCCTGCAAGCTTGTTTTTATGCGTGAAGAAAAATTATGACATTTCATGGCTTGTGCCCTCAGCATATGATATTTCATTATGTCACCATGCTCCAGTCTAGATTGCATGTGCTAAATCACAAAAAACAAGGAGATATTCAAGTTTGAAGGTCCGCAGAAATAACTCTTTCATATCGCAGGGTATCAGATTTGTCTAAGTATAAAAACCCTAGTTGTTTTCGGCCTTTTGCTTCTTCGCAGCTAGTTTTTGACATCAAGTTTTCTTATGTACGCTGCTGTGACTATGTGGGGCCTAGTTCTTCATGATATTTTCCAGTTCCCCAGGTGGTTACATTTTTCATTCTGTGACCTGACCTTTTCTTCAGTCGCGTGATCGCGCAACCCTGGCGGTTTGTTCTTTAACCTTCAATGATTTGGTGAGCAGTTAGTGTTTTGTCTGGTGGTCTTGACTTTGAGGTAGTTAAAGTTTGAGCATGTTCAATGATTGTCACATGATCATAAGGAATTTTCTTTCCCTTTGCAATCATGCGATCGCCATCTGATAAAAGGTAATGAGGATATATTGGTGGGTCCTTTGTTAGATGGATCTGTTGTGTCCACTTGTCATTAGTTGTGCCAGTCTAAGTTGACTTGTAGGCTATCAACGGGGCTCGTTAGTCTATGAACTTTTGATCCTATGGTTCTCGCATGACCACTAGGTATCTTTCAAGCCCTTGCGATCATGTGACAACCATTGATCTTGTTGATAGTTCAACGCTCCTGTCAGGGTGGGTCCACGTACCAGTTTTTGCTGATGTGCTCACTTCTTATTGGCTACGGTGTAGTTGATGTGGTGAAATAGTTATAAAGGGTCTTTTTGACTATTGGAAATTTGCAAGGACCGCCTGATCTATCGGGAAATGAGTAAAATCAATGGCCATGTTTTAAACTGATTGATTAATCATTGCTTCCTGAAATTTGAATATTTTAAGTGTTTCTCAGCAATGGAAGGACTAAAAATTTGATATTTTGATGGCCGGTCTACATGGTATGATTTTGTGCTCACTGGTACAGTATGGCCCAAGGTATGATTAACTGCAGAAAGTGTTCGCACCATGGAAGTGGGTGAGATGGCCTTTTAGGTTGCATTGTAGTTGGAGTTGTAGAGAATTTTCATGATGGGTTTCCAGTTTCTTGTATGCCGATCAGTCCTTGGCCATAAATAAAGATCATTTTTGGATTTGATCTGCTCGTGGTTGCTTGTTTTCCTCCCCTGTAGTAAATATTGATTGAATTTGGTTGGTGAGGTAGTTGAAACCCTAATTCTATCCTAGCTATCTGAAGCTTGTTGTATCCTTTCTAGAGGATTCCAAGGTAGCTAGTGACTCTATATTGTTGTCTGATGTATGGAAAAGGTTGTTGATGGTCAATTTCAAAAACTAAAGAGAGAGACTCAAACTTAGGGTTTTGTTTCCTTAGCATTTTGTTGTTTTACAATGTATTGATACTACAAATTTTAATGAGAATATACTTGGATTCTAATCTCATATTTATGTGTCTTCTTGTTTTGATCTTGAGTTCTTATATGCTAATGTTACAAAGTAAGTTAGTATATGGTATACAAAGTATATTGTGAGATTTTCTTTGAGTTCTTGCCAAAGTCAGGATTAAATACTTAAAGATAGTATCAGAGAATTTAGGGTGAAATATGAATATGATGTCCAAGTATGTGAGTGAGAGGAGTAATAGGTAGAGCACTTACTCTTAATTCAAGTATATTCAAGTTAGGACTCCAGTTGATGTATGTTGCTTATGACTCTGTGCCCTAAGAGAAGACACTGGTCCATTTTTAGGAGGCATTTTTCTCATCATCAATCAAACAAATATAAATGATAAAATCTTTAAGTCAGTTTGTAAAGGGTATGAGTGCACAATATTTGGTGACTCCTTTCAAGAAGTGAGTCAAGGGTACACCCGTCTGAGTATTTGACTCAAAGTGTAGGAGGATCCTTGTTGATCCTTGTTAATTGGCCCTTTTTCTTATAGAGTTTGGAGTGGTGATAGAGTTAGTGATATTAGCTTGTCAATCATAATGTAAATCTACAAGTGGAAAGAAAAGGAACCAACAAATTGGTGACTCTACTGGGGAGAGTCTAGAGATAAAGAAATTCTAGTAGATTCTTGTGTCTCTCTTGTTTTAGTTTGTTCTATTTAGGCATCTCAAGGTTTATTTCATAAGATTTCCCATTTTTGTGGGTGGAGACTCAAAGGGGTTAGAACCAGTGTTTATAAATTACAAGTTATGGAAAAAAGAAGAAATAATAGGTCTTTTGTCAAGAAAAACTCAGAGGTCACTTTGGAATAGTTACCTAGAGGAGAAAAGAAAAGCTAGGTCAGAAGAGATGGAGAATCTACTAGGGCTCCTATAAGAGAACAGAGTAATGCCAGGGAGAGAGTACCACATGTATCCTCTGATGAGGAAGATTCACAATATAAAAGCTCTAAATCTGATAGTGGCTGCTCTTGAGATAACTTTTATGACACCCCAGAAGCATTATTTCAAGATAAAGATCCGTTGCTTGTAGATCAAGGTGTGCAGACAAGAGAAATGGGTTTTGGACCAAATTTAGATCCTTATGAGGATATATTTAGAAGGCAGCCCATGGGACCAAGGCGTATCCATTTTCCATATCAAAATCCTACTGATATGGATGTGTCATCAAGCTCTAAGGATGTCATGATAGACCCAAATGACCTGAGTTCACTAAGGTTATAGTTGGCAGAGTAGGATGCCATATACAAGAGATTACAAAAAGAAAGAGAGGCTGAAAAATTAAATGCATTAATAGAAAGAGAATCTATACTTAGAAAAATTAATGAACTAAAAGAGAGAAACAAAATGCTTGCTTCGACTCCTAACACTTTACAACATTATGTTTTTGGTGATCTTGATGCTTTGAGAAGTGAGCAGTAACATTTGCTGCAAGACCATGAATTTGATAAAGAGAGCCCTATCATCAGATAGGTTTAGAGTTATACTTCTTTGCCTAAGGATAAAGATGGGCATGAAATTAATAGACCTGCTATTGCTGTAGGTGAGAAGGGAAAACAAAAGATGGTAGGGATTCAAATAAGAAAGCCAGTGGCAATACTAAATATTTCACCACCTATTTCAATTAAAGATGTAGAGATGGAAAAGAAAAGAAAGGAGGATGATGACCTAGCAAGAGAATTAGAGAGGGCTAAAATTGAAGCCTCCATTGTAGAAAAAAGAAGAAAGATCTAGTTCTTAAAGGCTTCATCTGCAAATACTCTTGGACCATCTACTACTGACCCTTGCAGTATGTCCATGCTTATTACAAGTATAGAATATTTTCTCCTCAGTGGTATTATTAGCAATGTCATTCTTCTTAGCTCTGCATTCATAAGCTGGATGTCCAAACTTACTACAATAATAACAATATCCATTGAATTTAGGCATGACAAGAGGTTTACCTTGTGCTTTGCTTCTGCACACATTAGATGTATGTCCTATTTTTCCACAGTGGTAACATGTCATCACCTTAGGTTTCTAAGTTTGATTGTTTTTGACTTTTCCGTCTTGTTGTGATGATTCTCCTTCACCGGTGTAGCCTATACCGGCTCTACTTCTGAATCTCCTCTAATTAGTTAGGAAATCATCAATCCTTTTAGAGCTATCCTCAGCTATCTTCATCATTTCATTGTGTTGCTTTTGTGTCTTTATTTCATTTCTCAATTTTTCATTATCTTCTCTGAGTATAGCAACATCTTCAAGTCTTCTTGATAATTTTGCATTTACTCGGTTCATTTCTTGATTAACTATCATCATCTGATTTGATACTTGGAAGTGACGATCAGTGAGTCTTTGTATTTCACTTTCTTTTGCTTGAAGTTGTTTAGTCATTAGTATTTGGTCTTCAATAGCTAGATTTTGATCTTGTTTAGATTTTCTAGCATTGTTCATGATTTCCACCATTCTCACCATTTGAGATTCATGACCTATTTGAAGTGCTTTCACTTGCTCAGATAGATGCTGATTCTTTTTAGATAACTCAGAGATTATGCTTTCGGATATGTCAGAGATGCTTCCAGACCTTGATCCAATATGATCAAATATTTCATCTATAGGTTCTTCATGATAACTTATTTCATTCAGCTAAATTGCAAGGTTCTTTCTTTCAACCAGTAATTTCTTCAGTTCTTCCTTAGCTTGTTTATACTATTCCACAAACATCTACATTTGTATCTTCTGATTCTCAATAGTCTTGTCAAGCTTGTATCTCTCCATGACTTAGATCTTTTCTCTTTAGTGGTTAAACTGTTCAACAAGAGAACTGAGCGCTGATACCAATTATTGGAATTAGGAGAGATAGGTATTGAGAGGGGAGGGGTGAATCAGTGCCTTCAAAACTTTACTTTAAAAACCTTTTTGATCAATAACTAAATACTGTGATAACCGATCAAAATAACTTGAATCTAATTGCATAAATCAATCATCTAGTTAACTTAAGAAAGTAAACAACATGAAATCAATATGACAATCACATAACACAAGTATTTTGGTAACTCAGAAACCCTTGTTAGAAGGTAAAAACTGCGGTGGGGATGACACCCACAAATTCTTCACTACTAAAAATAGAAAAGGTTTTCCTGTTAAGGCTACAAGTTTTGATCACTTCTGGTGATCTTACCCTATTAGGAGTAACATATTAGATCAGCTAGATCTACCTAGTTATAGAATTTAACAACACTAAATGAAGTGTGTACTTGGTTAATAGATTTATACAAAGACTGTTAAGTCTGTACACACTAAAATGGTTCACTTCTATGAACCATTACATGCAAGGTTGCTCAAGAATGAGGCCTCACAAAGCAGCTCATAGCTCTCTATGCGTGGAGTTGCAAGGTTGAAAATTGCTCTCAGCTAGAGCTACAAACTTATGACCTTGCTAGTCAACCATACAATGAGAGATTCACAATGAAGACAAGGGCAACAATGCCAATATCTCCAAGAATCAAATATGCAATGCAATGCAACTAAAATGAAGATGCAAATGTGCAAGCTATTCTATGAAAATGGAAGTACAAACTAAGCTATGAAATGGAAATAGCAATGGATTACAATGCTTCCTATTTAGACTATGTGAGATTAATATATTGCATAAAAGGAAATCTACACTAAGAATGCCATGATCATGCAACTAAGAAAGGAAATATGCAACTACAATGAAATGCAACAAGTCTTCAATGTCTTCAAACTCCAAATGCACCTAAAACCTGCAGCATAACATTAGCATAAAACAAGTGGATATGCAAATGAAGGAGAGAGCTCTCCTCTTATAAGAAATGAGGTGAAATGGACCATGGAGATTAAGAGGCAAAAAGTCTTAATCAGTGGTGGAGCTTGAAAGAGGAGCAATCCATGTGCACACATATCTTCCAATAGGAAAATAAGAGTTGACTTTATGTCCATATGAGACAAAAAATGCTTTTTCCCTTTTTATAAAATAGGAATAATACTTTATTTGTGCAACTTAGGATAAGAGGAAAGTGGGGGCTTTTTATTTAATTAAAAAGGGAGGAAATATTCCTTTTAATCAAATAAAGACTTAGGATAAATAGTTAGCCCATAGGATAAAAATCCAATATATGATCGAAATTAAGACTTGATCAAGAAATTGATAATGTTGAGAATATTGATTATTGATAAAATTGATTCAGGATTGATAAATTGGATAAACGGGGCCCAAAGTCTAGGTGACCATTTTTGGGTGCATACATTTGCCCCTCTTTGACTAATGTGTGATCGATTTGGGAACACATGTAGTCAAAGAATGAAGTTGAAATGTGAGATCGATCTGGGATCACAAAACAACTTAGATGTGAGGTCGATTCGGGATCACATCCGGACAAAACATAAACAAAGGCCTTTGAACATGAGGTCAATTCAGGATCACATTCAAAGTAAGAGATAAGAATCTCAAATTTGAGCAAAAGCTCACAAAAGATGTCTGAATCAGGAAAATCAAGCAATTGGGGATGAGAATCCCATAGGTACTGCCCCCTTGGAATCGAAATTGAAATCAGGTAGAGAGGAAAGTAGCGAATTGATAAAGATTTGATCAAATCAGAATGAAATCACAATTGAAGGTATGGGTCAACAGGATAACCATTAGGCAGTGAAACATGCCCCAGCGATGAGCTAGAAGAAAAGAGATAGGGCGAATGAAAGACTAGAAGATTGAAAGACATGAAAAGGAAGAAATTCCACCGAAAATCAAATTATGCCTCAAAAAGTCAGTCAACTGCTCAGAAGAAAGGGAAAATTTGGAAACACGACTCAGATTTCAATTTTGAGTCCGAAAATGGATAGAAAATGATGTGATATGAAAGACCAGAAATGAAAGATATGATCAAGAAGAATCAGAAAATAAGCATAGTTGACCAACTAGTCTGTAGATGATAAAAAGGAAAACTCTCTCCATATCCAAAGTGCAAAACTAATCTAACATGACCCAAAAAATGCAAGCTACTATGAAAGTGGTTGACTTGCAAGGTCACAACGCTTATAGACATCTAATTATCATCATCGAGCATTATTGGTAGTGTCGTAAGATCATACAATACACACTAGCATAACTATGTGGATATGAATATGATCTTTATCATATAGAAATGTGGAAATCTCACCTAGGCATCAAAGACATGTAGGTCAAGATGACTAGTGCAGTGAGATCACCTAAGTTTGATATGGCGAGATTATGCTTGTATCAAGACACATGAAAAGTTAGGATAACTAGAAGTATGCACTCGCGCAACAATCAAGGATAATATCTTGTCAATCCATAGTGTCAAGTAAAACCAGTATAAATTCTCATGACAAGTAGGACCAACAAAATATACCCACAAGTAGATAAAGAAATAAAACATGTTCTCATTCCCTCAGTCTTCTAGCTATGCATCATCGAAAACTTCTCAGGGAGAGATCACTCATCAAAGAAATCCTCATAGACAGCACACAAAGAAAAATAAAGTCATCATATCGTCAGCAAGTTGATTGTTTAAGTGCGTGTGTGTTGGTCATAGAGTCAAACTCTGAGTATCATATCTACTTAGTGAGAAATATCACATCATATGAGACTATTGGGTCAGACACCTGATAAGTGTTAAGAAACACTTGACGCAAGGGTAGTGTTGAAAAACACTATTTTGGGGTGGTGTTGAAAAACACCTGTTGTGAAATGCCCCAAGAGACAAATGCACCTAAAAGACCAATGCTAATAGTTATGCCCCCTAGACAAAGACAAAGACCAATTCCAGACTAAGCCAAATAAGGTCAAGGCATGATGGAGAAAGGCTAAGTGTCGAGGACGCATGCTAACAAATAGGGGTGCAAAGGCCGCAAGTAGTGCCTGTTTCCAAGTTTTCACCACTGGGAATCTTTTTTCATTTTTTCATTTTTTTTGTATTTTTGCTACCAAGGCGCCTATTGCTAGGTTTTCACCAAGGCACGTTTTCTATTTTTTTTTGAATTTTTGAATTTTTTTTTTATTTTTTTGTATTTTTTTTCAGGACTTTTTATGCTTTTTAGGATTTTTTCAGCATCATATATCAATTTTTTTTGGTATTTTTTCAGGATCATAAAACATGTACAAAGGATGCCCCCAGACAGACTAGGCATCAAGAATAGAACTTCTTGAGGTGTACAATGTTGATGGGATCAGGGAGCTATTCTCCATCAGGATTTGACAGTAAATACGCACCAGTACCAAAAGCAACTGTGATGACATATGGTCCAAGCCAGTTAGGTTCAAACTTGCCCTTTTGCTCTTTGTTTTGTTGGTTCTTAGGGTTCTCTCGCAAAACAAGATCACCTATTTGAAATTCTCTAGGGTGAACCTTCTTGTTGAATGCCTTGGACATACACTTCTGATACACTCTCATATGATCAAAAGAAGCCTTACGCTTCTCATCTAGAAGTTCTAGTTCCTGTAACCTCATGGCGCGGTAATCCTCATCTGTAATCAAACCTTTGAGTGAGACTCTAAGTGATGGTATCTCGACTTCTAAAGGAAATACTACTTCAGTGCCATAGGTGAGAGAGAAAGGAGTGGCTCCTGTAGGTGTGCGAATGCTTGTTCTATAAGCCCATAGTGCTGGATTGATTTGTAAGTGCCAATCCCTACCATTCTTGTGTATTGTCCTATGAAGAATCTTAAGAATGGTTTTGTTAGAGGCTTCTGCCTATCCGTTTCCCTGTGGAAAATAGATGGAGGACCAATGTTGCTTGATTTTAAACTTTTTTCATAGGTGCTTTAGGTCCTTATTCTTAAATTGACCTCCATTGTCAGTAATGATCTCAGAAGGCACTCCAAATCGACAAATGATATGATTCAAGATGAACAAAGAAATGGTCCTCCCTGAAGCAACAGAAAGTGGCACAGCTTCCACTCATTTTGTGAAGTAGTCAGTGGTAGTAATAATGAACTTGTGTCCACTTGATGAGTTGGGATGAATCTGCCCAACCAGATCAAAGGCCCAGCACTGAAATGGCCAATGAGAAATAGAAGGGATCAGCTCCCTACCTGGAGCATGAATCAGGTTGCTATGTTTCTGACATTTTTCACATGACTTAGCAAAGGTGACTACATTTGTCTGCATTGTGGGCCAATAATATCCCACCCTAAGCAACCTTTAGGCCATGGCAAGACCATTAGAATGTCCACCACAAATGCCCTCATGGATGTCAGCTAACGCTTGGTTGGATTCCTCCTTTTCCAAGCACCTAAGGAGCGTCCCATCTAAACCCCTCCTATATAAATCACCAGAGATGAGGGTGTGGCGAGAGGCATTACGCATGAGGTTTCATCATTCAGAGTGGTTGAATGTGTCAGGGATGATGCCATCACGAAGATATGAATAGATAGCACCATATCGGGAAGACTCGTGTGTGACAATGGTACAAATGACATGGCTTTCAGATGAGTCAAAGATGGGATGGTGTAGCTCTTCCACCAGGAATTCAAATCTGGATTCATGTGTCTCCAACTGAAGAAGTGAAGCTAATGTGGCCATGGAATCTGCAACTTTGTTCTTTGTCCTAGGGATCTGTTGAAATGTTACAAAGGTGAAGGAGCGTCTCAAAGAATCAACCATCTTTTTATAGGGTATCAATTTTTCATCCTTGGTTTGATACTCTTCATTGACTTGGTTGATGATTAACTGGGAATCCCCAAAGACATGTAACTCTATAATGTTCCATTCTATAGCCATCCTCGAGCCATTAGTTAAAGCTTCATATTCTGCAATATTACTGGTACATGGGAATAAAAGTTTGTAAGACTTTGGAATATTGTACCCATGTGGAGAAACAAATAACACTCCAGCACCTAATCCATTTTGCATGTGGGAACCATCAAAGAACATTGTCCAAGTGCGAGTAGTTGTATACAAGATGTGTTCATCTGGGAATTCCACTTGTACCGGCATCCTATCCTAGATTGGAAAATCAGCTAATTGGTCAGCAATAGCTTGCCCTTTTATTGCCTTCCTTTCAACGTACTCTATGTCAAATTCAGTTAGGACCATCATCCATTTAGCGAGTCTACTCATGAGGGCAGCCTTACTAAGCAAGTATTTAAGGGGATCAATTTTGGCAACCAAATGTATGGTATGAGCAAGCATGTAGTGGCGCAACTTTTGAGAAGAAAACACCACTGCCAGACAAGACTTCTCAATATTATTGTAATTGATCTCATAGGAGATGAGAGTATAGTTGATATAGTATATGGCCCGTTCTTTCCCAGTATCATCTGATTGAGCCAATAATGCCCCCAGGGAAGTGTCTATAGCTGAAATATATAAGATCAATGGTTTCCCTGGAATAGGAGGCATTAGAATCAGAGGATTAGCCAAGTATTGTTTGATCTGATCTAGGCTCTTTTGACAATCCTCGTTCCAAACACAAGAAGCACCCTTATGCAATGTCTTGTTAAAGGGTTGTGCCCTATCTGCAAGTTGAGAAATAAACCTCCTAATTGATTGAAGACGTCCCTAAAGACTTCTCATTTGGCTGATATTTCAAGGAGGTGGCATATCTAGGATTGCTTGGACCTTTTCGGGGTCAACCTCGATACCTTTTGCTGATATTATGAATCCTAAAAGTTTGCCTGAGCTGATGCCAAATGCGCACTTCTTTGGATTCAATCTAAGTTGAAATTGTTCCATACGATCTAGAATTACTTCCAGATCATCGAGGTGTGTGTCCCTTTTTCTTGATTTTGCCAGGGTATCATCCACATAATCTTCCATATTTTTGTGCATCATATCATGAAAGATAGTCGTCATAGCTCTTTGGTAGGTTGCTCTTGCATTCTTTAATCCGAATGGCATGACGTTCCAGCATTAGGTTCCCCATGCACATGTGAATGCTATTTTCTCTTGGTCTTCAAGAGCTATTTTGATTTGATTATACCCCGAGAAACCATCCATTAGAGAGTATATGTCATAGCCCGCCATCATGTCCACTATCATGTCAATGTTTGGAAGTGGAAAATCATCCTTTGGGCATGTTTTGTTTAAATCTCTAAAATCTATGGAGACATGAATGGACCCATCATGTTTGGAGACAGGTACTATGTTTGAGATCCATTCTACATAATCGATGGCTCTAATAAATCCAGCTCTCAAAAGTTTTTCTAATTCCCCTTTGACAAGTAGAGCTACATGTGGATGCATTTTTCTTAATCTCTGTTTTACTGGCTTGACTCCTGGAGCTATGGATAAGTGATGCATTATGAGATTCGTGTCAAGCCTTGGCATGTCTGAGTAGGTCCATGCAAAATTAATTTTCTTTTTCTGTAAAAACTATACATATGCCTTGGTCTCTTCCTCTGATAAAGACTGAGCAAGATGGACTATCTGAGGATTTTCTTCTGTGTTTAAATTGACTGGCTTTGTTGGTTCAATCAATATTGATGATCTATCCTGGAAATAACTCAGCAAGTTATTAAGTACCCCATCCTTAGGTGCCTCAAAGAGGTTTTCACCCTCAGATGCATCATTTATTTTTACTATTTTTGGTTCTGACACCGCCACAAAGTGGTTTTCGCCATCAGACCTATTTTTCTTTTTTTCTTTTATTTTGAGACTGAGGTACTTAATATCAGGCTCTGTCATGCTGGTTGTTGGTTCACTAGTGGAAGCAGCCATGGGTTCAAGAGCATTCAGATAGAAGGAAATTTCATAATCATTGTGGAAGGTGAGGAATGTGGGCTCTTGATGGTGCTAAGACCAGTCAATTAGGTGAAAGTGAACAAGGGGTAAGTCAATGACTGGTTCGATGTTGTTTATGTGAAAGGTGTCATCTCTGGTGACCATATAATTGGAGTTCATCAAGTCTTCTCCTAAGATACCTGAATTAGGACTCATCCTATCAAACGAAGCATCGTCCACTAAGGTGATTTGAGGAGTGCAATCCTCTAGTCCTACACTAGGATCGTTAGTTGCATCGGGTTGGGTACTATAAGCATGGACAATATCTACGTCCAGATCAACTGTTGCATCTGAAAGTGAGTCCCATTCATATTCATGGGAGTCTGTCTTTGAGTCATCATTTAGGCCTCGTGATGTAGAAGCCTCAAGGTTAGGAAGGGTTTCCCCCTCTCTAGTGCTAGTATTGGTACTATCTGTCGCAGCTAGGACAGTAACACTTTCCTTTGTCGATCTAGCAGTCACACAGTCACTATCCATCGCAGGTGGGATAGTAGGACTATCAAGGATCAAATATGTGGAATCTCCCCAAAGGAGATTCATTGAGGGCACCCAATCATCAGACACATCTTGTTGATTGGAAAGATCAGGTGTATAATCTGAGTCACTGTCACTGTTCGTCGCAGCTGGGACAGGGACACCTTTCTTCTTCTTATTCTCAAAACCTAAGCGAACCGTGGACTTATTCTTTCATCCAAAAAGAGCATGATCAAGAGGCTCAGCTTTAGTGTCCAGCCTATGACTAAGGGGACCATATCCCAGATATACCATATTTTTAACCAGTGTATACCCTTTTCCATAAGCTTTAGGTGAAGGAGCAAAATTCTCATTATGTTTGTATTTCTCCTCATGATAGATCCAGTCCCTTATAGCAACTTCCTCTTTCTCTTCTTGAATGGGGACCGAAGACTCAACAAATTTCCCAAATAATGTCATTTCTGATGACGAAGGCTTCACATTTGGGGATGGTCTCCCATAAGACCTAGGAGAGATTGGCATGTTTGTAAAAGAATCCATTTTATAATCTCCCATCCCAAGATCGATGGTCTTGAACTTTTGCTTGTATTGTTCAAGTGAACTACTAGGATTGTCAGCTTCCCTATTCAAAGGTACATGTGATCCTGTAGAAATGTTATTAACTGATAAAGCACTATCTCCAGGGATGCAAATTTCTACATCGTTATGGGGAAACTTAACACACTGGTGATATGTTGATGGGACTGCTTGCATTTCATGAATCCATGGCCTACCTAGAAAAATGTTGTAGGCTAGAGGTCCAACATCAACAATTTGAAATAATATATCTTTTTCTATGGGACCAATGCGAAGAGGCAAAACAACCAATCCCTTAGAACTTCTTTCTACTTCGTCATATGCTTTGATTGTGATCCTTTTCCTTGTGTCAATGATGTTCTTAGAATATCCTAGAGCCAGCAACAAACTCAGGGTACAAATATTGAGCCCCGTACCCCCATCTATCAGTACACGCCTAACACGGGTTTTATGAATCATGACTTCGATGTGTAAGGCCAAGTTATGTGGGTGACTGATGGATTTGTCACCTTCTTTGGAGAAGGTGAGGTAATGAGGGCTAGCCAAATGGTTGACCATGTTCTGGAATTGATCAATATCTAAGTTGTTAGGGATGTTGGCTGCTCACAAAGCATCCTCAAGGATGTGCTTGTGCTTAGGAGATAATTCTAAAAGCTCAAAAATGGAAATCTGCGCGGGTGTACGTTGTAGCTGGTCAATAAGATTATAATTGGAATTAGGACCAACAACAAATTTGGGAGGAGCACCTTTGGACATGGGCTGCTTAGACTTGCTAGTGCTAGGACCTCTAATGATAATGGGCGCTTGGGCCTATCCCCTAGTGACAGCATTGAGGGATTGGGGCATTCTTTGTGAGTGAGGACCTCTTATCACCACAGCGGGTCTTTCATCAGTCATAGGAGTTGAGTCCACATTATGTCCATAGGGATCTTTCCCTCTCATCATGTTGACACTATCATCCAATACTTCAAGCATGTTAATAACGTTCTCCGCATTTATGTAGGTGTAGTTGATAGCCGCCTTGCCATTCTTATTGTTAGAATTCTCTCCTTTCTCATATTTAGGCAAGGGCTCTTTAAAGGCTTTATGATCTGCATTAGTGGTTAACCCATCCACTTGTAATTGTCCTTTCTCAATAAGGTCTTGGACAAGATACTTGAGTTTAAAACAATTTTCTATGTCATGTCCAATCCCATTATGGAAAATGCAAAAAGCCTTAGCATCCCACCAATGAGGTAAAGGATCCGATATGTGATGTTTTGTAGGATCCTATGGGTGTGCCAAATTATGAGCAACTAATGTCTTAAAAACATCTGCATAAGATTCTCCCAATTTGGTAAATTGTCTTTTCTTTGTTTTAGATCTCTTTTGATACTTAGGTTTGTCTTGTTGTGTTGAAGACGTTTGCAGCTTCATAGCTTGAACTGCATGAGAGAGGTTAAGAACTCCTTCATTTTTGACCTGAGATGAGTCAACAACTCCATCGTTGACCACTTGCTTGTTTTTGTTCCAATAGGAGTTCTTTTTGTCCTTGTTACCATTAGTATTGTTATTTTGGCTATGGTTGTTATTTGTTGGTTTAGCCAAAATTCCTTGTTCTTTCAGGACATCCTCAATGCGACATGCCACCTCTACCATAGTATCAAAGGAATTAAATGGGATTTTCTTGACTTCATATCTTAGTTCAGGTATTAGATTGCTCACAATGATATCAATTCTCTCCTCTTCAGGGATTGTCCTTGGGTATTTCGAACACAATCGCCTCCATCATTGTAAAAATATGACAAAAGATTCCCCTTGATTTTGCTTAAGTTTACACAAATCAAGCATTGTGACCGACCTCGATAAGTTGTAAGCAAAATGCTGAACAAATCTTTGGACAAGTTCTTTAAATGTCTTTACTGGAGGGGAAAGGTTGGTGAACCACTCCATGGCTTGACCTTTCAAACTCCTTGGGAATAATCTCATCAAGTAGGAGTCTTCATGGTGAAAGGAAAAGTTCATTATGTAGAACTGTCAAACATGGTCGTGAGGGTCACCAGTGCCATCATATTTGTCGTATGTTGGGAACTCAACTTTCTTAGGGAATTCTACCATCACCACACTTTTGTCGATGGGGTTAGGACATATGGAGTCCAAATGAAACGTGCTCTTGGGAGCCTTCATCCTGTCTATATCCTTTTGCATTTGTAAAATCACCTCATCAGTGGAAGGGCTCTGTTTCTTGATCTTTTGGTAAACATCAAAATTATATGGAACTTTAGCGCCTTTGTTAATAAGACTTTCCAAGAATTGGTCTTTGTTTTGTTCCACATATTGCTCCACGTATGCTTGAAAGGATGGTTCTTGTTGCATAGTCATGAAATCCATATGATCAATTTTAGCATAACTTTCTCCATGTTGTGAGCCATGATGTGCTCATTGGGAGGGTTGCTTTAAATGTCTATGAGATGACTGTCTCCTATGATGGTCATATCTTGAAGCCCTTCTTCCTCTAGGACTCGGGGATCATGAGGGCATCCTTGATCTTCTTCTAGGGCTAGGGGAAGGGGTAGATGGGGGTGAGTTGGTCCCACTATTGGCTCCCCTCCCATTAAATTGGCTTTGGAGTTGTTGTGCATAGAGTCTATCTTCTTCTTCTTGGGCAACTCTTTTCTGTATATCCAACAATGCACATTCCTCTTCCTCTAGGTGTCTGAATTTTTCCTTTTTAGCAGCCTGTTCATCTAAGTAGGCTTGCTTCTCTCTCTCAATGCTTCTCAATCTTGTATTTGCATATCGAGAGGTGTCTTTAAGTGGGGAGGATTGTCTTGACTGTCTCATTACATTGGCTGCGTTTATGTGGTGATCATTAGATTTATTTTTCTGGTCTCTGTGTTATGACCCTGAATCTGAGTGAGCTTGCTTATGATGTCTTTTAGCTCATTGATGAGCATCAAAATACCTCACATTTTTGGGAGGTGACCCAGGTGGACTAGCATGAGAAGAACCACCATACTCTCTTCTGTGTCATTGGAAGATATCATTGAGAGTTTGATTCATGGCTTCTCTTTGTTGTCGGGTAAAAGTGTAACTCATGTCCATGCTTGATGAAAGTGGTATAAAAGAGGTGCTTACTTCACTAGGATTAGCTCCTGGATTAAAACAAACCTCAGATTCACTCTTAGGAGATTGATCAAAAAGGGGTCCTTTTCCCTTAGGTTGTCGACAAGTCTTGACAGGTGGTAACTGGCTAAAGGCAATAGGGGGTCGCTTCCCTTGATTGACTTGGTACCTTGTCGTAACTGACATGAAAGAAAGATACTCTCAATGAGAAGGTGACCTCTCAAAGTGTCAATGCCAAACTAGGATAATCAAAGTCCTCTATTGTCCAAAAAAGAAATGAAAAGAAAAAGGGGCTTTACCAACACTGTCAAAGAGGTGCTTCAAATCAAAGGGTGACTACCCTTGCACTTTTGAATCAGGAGGTTGGACTAGGCCAAAAGATAATTGAAATTGAGATTTAAATGAAAGTGATTTGGACAATAAGAGTACTAAAATTTTCCAAGAATGTAGCTAACAATCTTAAAGATGAACCTTGGCACCAAGAATGGCCTTCTAACTTGACAATTATTCCAAAGTGATTTTGTAAATCAAATGATGCTATCCCGGAGGACTAAAATCAAAAATTTGGAGTCAAGACAGGTCTCAAACGTCAGGGTGAGAAGCCTACTCTAAGACCTAGACTAATTAACAGCAACTGAAACTGACCAAAATTTAAGCACGAAAGAATTTAACTAGGTGATATACTCCAAGCTACTAGGGCGATAAACCTATAACCGCGCGATACTTCACCCGAAGCTAGGCAATACTTCTTAGTACTGGTGAGCGATATACTCCAGGTAGGTCGGGCGATAGTCTGTCAGGGGTGAACTATCACGTGATATTTCTCTTCAAAGAGGGCGATATTTCTAGCAAGTGCGAAGTATCGCGTGATACTTCACTTTACAGGGCGTGATACTGTTGCAGAATTGTTTAACTCTTGACCAGAATTGTGTAAAATTTGCATTTTTGGGTCTGTTTGGTCAAAACTTCTAGTCTAAGGATTGATGTTTTTGATTTCAGTCACAATATCAGCAAAATTTTGACAGGTTTGCAAATAGTAAGGGATCAAAACATGGTCTCAAACACTTGAAACAAGGGCAAAAGCAACCTTGCCAAGACAAACACTTGTGATATCAGAATTGAAACAACACCCTATGAATGCTACCGATTATTTGTATGTAAGAATGTTTGCACTGGTATCACACAATCGAAGACACTTCAAGAAAATCTATCCTAAAAAGTCAAGGCTCAATACTTACCAACTTAGCCCACAACTTGATGCCCCCTTGCCTCACACCAAGTGGTTACCCACAAGAGATGTTGGCTTTGTCATGGAAATGTCAAATGACACAACCAAAGGGACACATATGGTGAGTATCTTAAGGTGATCCAGGTAAACCACTTGGATCAATCCTTGCACTAAGAAGATAAGCGGCTAAAATAAGGTGGCTTCTACCTAATGGTTCTTAGTAAGGATTTCCGTTCACAACACCCCTCTTGCTCCTCATAAAGGACTAGGACCTCACGGCCTCAAGAGTACCTTAAGCATTCTTGTTCAATGTTTTCCCCATGGTCGCAATCCCATGAGCTACTCACATTAAATGAAGACAAGTGTTATGTCTACCAAGGTTTTTGATGTCCTTGATAGCCTTGAGATTATAGTGAGTTGGAATCACTTGCCACCAAGGAAAATGATGACAAGGTTGTCCCCACTTGAGTCGTTCCTCTTGATTGCTCAAGAGCAGGCCCGCTAAAAGATTCTAACAACTAAACAAAAAGTGGATCAACTCTTGAGGTTCAAGGTTTCTGGTTCACCACAAGGGTGAAGAGCATACTCCCCTATCTCAAGAATCTCTCCCAAACACACCAAGCAAAGTTCATTTACCCTCTTGTTTTCAAAATTCAAAGATGGGTCAAGATTTTTTGGTTCACCAAAATGGTGAAGAGCATACTTCTCCTATCACCCAAGAATTCCTACAACAAGATCTTAAGTGCCTAATAAAAGAAACAACTAGTTTTTGCCACACTTAAAAGGAAAGCAAATAAACAAGCAAGATTTATTTTATTTTATTTTTATGCTTGGGCAGCCCTACAAAAACTATTAGTAGCCCTCTTTAACATGCATTTTTTTGACAAATTTCAAATAATGAGAGCACCTACAACCACAACTTTTTAGACCAACAAGAGTTAAGAGAATCAAAATCTAAAATCTACTAATGATTAGTACATGAAAAATTAGATAATCTACAAAAATAATTGATCAAATGATAAAATTTGAAAATGAAACCATCATGGTTGGATTAGGCTCGGAAAGACCTTTCCAATGATATATCACACTTAAACTTTTGATACCATTTGCAAAATTTCAAAAAAATAAAAATGGGCACCCATTTTCCAGAGTGCTAAGAAAAAAGATAGCTAAGAACCCGAAACTTGCAAGATAGATAAAATAGCTCAAAAATAGCTCACTATCAGGTACAGACACAGTCCAGACACCAGTATCACACGATACTTCACATTATACTGGGGTGATACTTTTCAATCTGCACGATATTTCACCTTATGCCAGGTGATATACCTCAATACTGGTGGGCGATATACTCCAGGCAGGTCGGGCGAGAGTCCGTAAAGGGTGAACTATCGCGTGATATTTCTCTTCAAGGCAGGCGATATTTGTAGCAAGTGCAAAGTATCGCACTGCTATATAAAGGTATATCACATGATATACTGAGAAGTATCACGCGATATTCTGAGATAGAAAACCAGAACTGCAAAATTTCTAAAAAATAATCTGAAAAATGATGAAAATACAAATGAAATAAAGGACAAAGCCTATCTACTCTGCCCCACGGTGGGCGCCAAAAATGTACACACTAAAATGGTGCACTTCTATGAACCATTACATGCAAGGTTGCTCAAGAATGAGGCCTCACAAAGCGGCTCATAGCTCTCTATGCGTGGAGTTGCAAGGTTGAAAATTGCTCTCAGCTAGAGCGACAAACTTGTGACCTTGCTAGTCAACCATACAATGAGAGATTCACAATGAAGACAAGGGCAACAATGCCAATATCTCCAAGAATCAAATATGCAATGCAATGCAACTAAAATGAAGATGCAAATGTGCAAGCTATGCTATGAAAATGGAAGTACAAACTAAGCTATGAAATGGAAATAGCAATGGATTACAATGCTTCCTATTTAGACTATGTGAGATTAATATATTGCATAAAAGGAAATCTACACTAAGAATGCCATGATCATGCAACTAAGAAAGGAAATATGCAACTACAATGAAATGCAACAAGTCTTCAATGTCTTCAAACTCCAAATGCACCTAAAACCTGCAGCATAACATTAGCATAAAACAAGTGGATATGCAAATGAAGGAGAGAGCTCTCCTTTTATAAGAAATGAGGTGAAATGGACCATGGAGATTAAGAGGCAAAAAGTCTTAATCAGCGGTGGAGCTTGAAAGAGGAGCAATCCATGTGCACACATATCCTCCAATAGGAAAATAAGAGTTAGACTTTATGTCCATATGAGACAAAAAGTGCTTTTTCTCTTTTTATAAAATATGAATAATGCTTTATTTGTGCAACTTAGGATAAGAGGAAAGTGGGGGCTTTTTATTTAATTAAAAGGGGAGGAAATATTCCTTTTAATCAAATAAAGACTTAGGATAAATAGTTAGCCCATAGGATAAAAATCCAATATATGATCGAAATTAAGACTTGATCAAGAAATTGATAATGTTGAGAATATTGATTATTGATAAAATTGATTCAAGATTGATAAATTGGATAAATGGGGCCCAAAGTCTAGGTGACCATTTTTGGGTGCATACAAAGTCTACTCAGTTAAGAGATTTATCAAAACTCTATCACAACCATCAGAAAGTAATAGGTAAATTATCTGCTAGTTGACAACTCAATTGTCTGAAACAAATGTATAAATGCTCATCAAAATATCACCTTATTTGTGATGGCTCTCTACTCTATTCTACTTGGTAGCCTTGTCTAATTCTGCTCAATCTGATATCCTCTATACTCTATTCTACTTGGTAAACTGATTGTCTTGAAGATAGGAAATTTCTTCAAGTGCTCTGTGATTCATATATATTAGTTCAACAACCTCATAAAAATGGTGTGAACATACCAAATATATAGTGTCCTATTTTTTCGCCTTAGCAAAAATTAGGTTACAAAAATAATCATAACCCTAAGATCTATGGTGCAAAAATAACCTAGATTTAATACAAATAAGATAATCATTGAATTTAATGAATATCTTTTACAATAAATGCTCCTCGATCTTGGTAAACCATTTTACGATCTGTTATAACCATTTGCATAGAATAATGTGCCATTTCTAATTACTATGCCATTTTTTGTGATCATCGGTAAACACTGTATAATCTGCTCGGTGTATACTATGATGCTTGGTGTTTACTGACTATCAGTGTCGGTGTCGCTGATGCTTGGTTAACTGTGTGATGCTTGGTGTAGAGGCTTTACCGATTGCTCTGTCTTACTTCTAGTTACCGATTGTCTCAATATAAGTAACCGACCGACCTGTTTACTATCCTTTGATACTAATGACAACCTTAAATTCTCAATAGAGATTAACAATCTCCCCCTTTGGCATTAGTATCAAAACTTCAAAAATGTATATAGACAAAATGTTTCTATATATTCCTTATATCTCCACCATATACATATCCACAACAAAAAACTTCTAAGTACAAAAAGTACTCCCCCTCGATGTATGCTCCTGGTAGTATGTAATATACATATCAAAGTATACTAATTTAGCATATACATGGTTTTCCCCCTTTTTGATAATAATGCCAAATGAAAAAAAAAATATAATGTATACTTACATCTTATCAAAAATGTTTGGATGGGTTTTCTTCATAGACTCCAAGAGGTTGTCCCATTCCTCTTTCAAGTTGGTAAGAGAAATATGCTCAAGACCAACTTGTGCATGCATGTCAAAGATATTATCCACCACTAAAATCTCTGGTGTTGCTACAAGTTGCTCAACTTTGACAATGTGTGTTTCAAAAATCTTCAAGTAAGGAGTGAGTTCTTTCTGTAACTCTATAACCTGATCGGTGATGTACGCTTCTTGTTTCCTTAAATCTACTATCAGCCGCTAGAGTTCCTGAACTCGGTTAATATGCTTTAAGAAAGCAGTTGGCTCGGTGATAGCTTCTTGTGTACTCAACTTGATCTCTTCTTCTAAACCTTTTATCTTTTCACAGACTTCTACAGTGAAGGTGTCTGAAGTACAAAGCTTGATTAGCAATTGACAGATTATCTGGGTGATGGATTTTACCTCAGTAATGACCTCAGATAGTTTTACTTTGTTCAGCTCCACTTCTATGCTAATCCTTTCTGCCAATTTATTTTGAATCTTTGATTCTACCCTTTCTTCTATTCTTTTTTCTGCATCTGTATCAGGGGCATTGATTTTGTCGGTGAGAGTGGCAAGCTAATCTATGATGGGAGTATTCTCATCAATGTTTGTTTTCGGTACTATTTGTTGTAGAATATCTCCTACATCATTTAACACTTCTTTGCATTTGTGTTCTTGCCTCAACTTCTCTTGTGCCACTTTCCTTGAACATAAATCCCCATACCGACTTAGTTCCTTGGGGCTTAGGGTTCTCAGGTCACAGTCGAGTATAATGATAACTTCATCAATGGTGATCGACCCTTTGGCTTTCTTCTTCTTCTTCTTCAGGGCAAGAGGTGACTTCTTCTCATTTATGACAATAGATTTTTATTCACTCCTCAGAGTATCCTTACCAGTTGACACTATATCATCCTTCTTTTGTTCCTTGGTAGATTGAGTGGGAGTCTCAGTTGTAGTGTCAGGTGGGTTCACCTCGGTTGACTTGGTTTCTTCAGGTTCCTTTGGTTCTATAGACTGTGCCTCTGGTTTGTTAGGCTCATTTGTATCTATAGGTTTCTCAAGTGCTTGAATCTCAGTAGTATATTTAATTGGCTTAGGATGAGAGACATCAGGTTGTACTTGTGAGATTATTTCAACTGCCTCTGCAAGTATAGGTAGTTCACCTGGTAGTGATGTGAGCACACTAGTAGTGTTGAATGCTTCATCTTTATATTGTGTAATGGTCACATCTTTGTCATTTGCATCATCAGGATCACCATTAGTGATGTCCTTAATGAGTGCATCATCATCGGTTTTCTTTTGCAAGTGGATCTTAACTTGATCCGGTGCATCTTGTGAAATTTTGATTTCTTTTTGTCCTATGATATCAATTAGCTCGGTAACTAATATACCAGTGTCTTCTATTTTCTTACCTTTGTTACCATAAATGAAAATACCTTTATCTTTTGAACTGTGTCTCTTTTTAGACAATTTCAGGAATGCTTCCTGTTCAGCTTTCTCTTCTACTTTCAAAATTGATGTCCATAGAGAGTCACATATGACATCCATATCATCCACATTCTCATCCATGATCTACATTGCTCTATTCTTGACTAGAAATCTAGCCTGATACTTTGTCATGTATTCACTTACCTCAACATAACTAAAGTGTGTGGTTGCTCGGCCTAATGACCGTTCTCTTTTCCTTTTCTCTGTGTCTAATGTAATAGACCATCTCTCACTTATTTTGTCATCAAGTTCTTTTGGCAATTGACATGCAAATTCCATTGGTACTCTCTTGAATTTTATCATCATTTGGACGATAGCATGTTCGATCTTTGTTTTGTCCTCAATTGACATTTTGCCACATTTTCCTATGCCTGGATGTGTAAGATTTCCATTCTTAATTATATCTTCAATAATTTCTTCTATTGTACTATCCCTGTTATGAACTAGCTTGAATTGATTAGGGTCATTTTCAGTGTTAGTCTCCTCTATATCTTCCTTACTCCTTATGTATTTCCTCTTTTTCTTAGGTGGCTTAGCTACCTTCTTGTTCTTTCTCTTTATGTATTTCTTTCATTGGTGTAGCTGCTCTTCTTTTTGCTACTTTTACTGCTTCTTCTTTCTCAGTAGATTTTGCTGTAGTTGCTGAACATTTTCTCATTCCTTCAGGTTCTGGTAGCTAAATATCTTGTTCATCAGTTGTGGGTAGTTGAATTTCTTCTTCATCATTGGTGGGAGGAACCGGTGTGTGATCCTTTTCTTTTTCTGACTCAGTCTCCTCGCTGTCATAGGGTTTTTCAGCTAACTATAACTGACCTTCAGTTGCCTCATCAACCGGTGACTCCTTAAGTGAGTCAGATGTAGTTCCATATTTTGCTGAGAGATCTTTTCTCATTTTCTTTTCCCTTCTAGACATTTTACTGATCTCTATGTTTGTTGTTATTCTAGACTTAGCTTCCTCATATACTCCAAACCTACTAGCAGTGATGTCTATCGGTAATCCCAGCAAAGCATTGATAGATTTCAAAGTGAAATCATGATTCATTTCATAACCCATCGGTGCTAGCCATTTTGTTCTTGGTTCTACTGCCTTTATCATTGAGTGGTCTGTGCTTACCATAAAGCATATGTCATCTTCAAATTTACTTACTAATTCCTTTGGAATTATGCTCCTTTGTTGCATTTTTGTTTGAAATTCCTTGAAATATGCACTGAACTCCTTGTTCAGATTGTCTCCTAAACTTCTCATCATTTCACTAATTTGAGCAGTTATTGGTTTGTTTGATTGCCAGTTTACTTTTCCAATACTCGGTACATGTTTTTGCAAATAGAGGAATGTATAGACAAGCAGTGATCCATACTTACATGTATTGGACTTCTTTTCTTTTATTGTCTTCATGTTGTCATGCAGTTGGTGTAGTAGTAGCTTGGCAAGATCAACCTGGTGATCTTTCTTCATAATTTTGTAAGCCATGTCTACGATGCTGTAGGGTACACTATTTGGTGTACTTGATTGGAATATTTTGTACCCAATGACATGAGCTGTGAATTTTACTGCTGGATCTTTGATAGTTGAGATTTTCAGTGCCCTATCGTCCCATTGAGCTCCAATGTTCTTTTCTATGTCAGGGTGAGATGAACTTTGAAAGGCTTTGGCTTTTTCAATTGTAGGGTACCCAGTAACCCTACTGATAATCTTCTTGGTGAACTCAATAGGTTTATCTAACCAAAATTTGCCATCATGAAATCTGCTTAGCACAATTCTTATCCAGTCATTATGAAATGATTGTGGGAAGTATGCGAAACATCATAACCTTGACTCTTCAATCTTCTTATATTTAGATTTGATCTTACCATCTAGTCCATAGATTTGCTGATAAGCTACAACGGTCTCAAAATCACATACTTCACCAATCTTGCAGTGAATGTAAGACGTAACATCTTCTATTAACAAAACCTTATCAGGAATACTAGAAAATGCACCCATATCATCTGTTTATGTTGCGACCTTGGGATGAGGTTTGAATTTCTCTTCAGCAAAGTGTGCCCTAACAATCAATTCTACTTCCTCCTCACTGTTCTATGATTTGCTTGTGGTTGAAGTCAATGCCATAAATTGTTTCTAGGGTTTCAACAAACAATAGATAACCAGTGTGTAGTAGGCAGATGAACTTACTCGTTATTGGGGAGGAATTATCATCGGTTTGATCTATAGTAGCTTTGAATCTGTTCTAAAAATCTTTAGCTTGAACTCTTCTCTGTAAGATGTCCTTTCTTCAAAATCGCAATGTAACAATGAACTCTATTTTCGCATATTTATAGGGTTTTTTGATATTCCTGCTCAAACTTTGATGCATTAAATGCGTGACCTAACTTTCAGTACGAAACAATTGTCAGCTCGGTAATGTCTACAATATCTTTTTCTTGGTTTACATAGAGTTTCTTCATCGGTTTGTACTATTGTCGGTTAACCTTGTATAGTGATTACCGACGAGTAACCAACTCACGTTTCTTCTTTTACCGATTAGATAAATTTTGCAAACTTATAACATATAAACCATAGTGCATCTTCATTCATGTAGATTTGGTATTTGTACATCATATATAAGAAATTGTATGTAAAATGTGATCATTTAAAATGTCAGTTCCATACATACCTTGTCATCTTAAGTGGAGGTACTGATGTCACCCAATCAAGTGGATGAGGTTTCACTGATAGTGTACTTGACTCAACATTCTCATTAGATGCCTTCTTCCACATAGTGTTCCTTAACTTCATAATATCTACAATGTTATATCCACTCTCAAATATATGGTTTTCACCAGGTGCTCAGTCTTTGCGGTTCTTGCTTACATGACCGACCTTGTGACAGTGCATACATGCCATTCCTGCATTTGTCCAGTTTCTTGATTGTCCAATCTGACTCTTTCTATAATAGTTTGCTGCAATATGTCCATACCGACCACATGCAGTACAATTAGTCCATGTATTATAATCCCAAACATATGAGTTACCTTGTCTCTTTGGTTGATATGGCTTTCATTGTAGTTTCTCTTTAGGTGTCCATACTTGTTTCATTTTCGCCTTGTAGTCCCTTGCAGTGTGTCCATGCTTATTACAAGCATAGAATATTTTCTCCTAAGTGGTATTATTAGCAATGCCATTCTTCTTAGCTCTGCATTCATAAGCTGGATGTCCAAACTTACTACAATAATAACAATATCCATTGAATTTAGGCATGACAGGAGGTTTACCTTGTGCTTTGCTTCTGCACACATTAGATGTATGTCCTATTTTTCCACAATGGTAACATGTCATCACCTTAGGTTTTTGAGTTTGATTGTTGTTGACTTTTCCATCTTGTTGTGATGATTCTCCTTCACCAGTGTAGCCTATACCAGCTCTGCTTCTGAATCTCCTTTGATTAGTCAGGAAATAATCAATCCTTTTAGAGCTGTCCTCAGCTATCTTCATCATTTCATTGTGTTGCTTTTGTGTCTTTATTTCATTTCTCATTTTTTCATTATCTTCTCTGAGTATAGCAACATATTCAAGTCTTCTTGATAATTCTGCATTTACTCAGTTCATTTCTTGATTAACTATCATCATCTGATTTGATACTTGGAAGTGATGATCAATGAGTCTTTGTATTTCACTTTCTTTTGCTTGAAGTTGTTCAGTCATCAGTCTTAGGTCTTTAATAGCCAAATTCTAATGTTATTGAGCTTTTCTAGCATTGTTCATGATTTCCACCATTCTCACCATTTGAGATTCATGACCTATTTGAAGTGCTTTCACTTGCTTAGATAGATGCTGATTCTTTTCAAATAACTTAGAGATTATGCTTTCGGATCCATCAGAGATGCTTCCAGAGCTTGATCCAATATGATCAAATATTTCATCTATAGGTTCTTCATGATAACTTATTTTATTCAACTAAATTGCAAGGTTCTTTCTTTCAACTAGTAATTTCTTCAGTTCTTCCTTAGCTTGTTTATACTATTCCACAAACATCTACATTTGTATCTTTTGATTCTCAATAGTCTTGTCAAGCTTGTATCTCTCCATGACTTAGATCTTTTCCCTTCAGTGGTTAAACTATTCAACAAGAGAACTAATCTCTGATACCAATTGTTGAAATTAGGAGAGATAGGTACTGAGAGGGGAGGGGTGAATCAGTGCCTTCAAAACTTTACTTTAAAAACCTTTCTGATTAATAACTGAATACTATGATAACCGATCAAAATAACTTGAATCTAATTGCATAAATCAATCATCTAGTTAACTTAAGAAAGTAAACAACATGAAATCAATATGACAATCACATAACACAAGTATTTTGGTAACGCAGAAACCCTTGTTAGAAGGTAAAAACTGCGGTGGGGATGACACCCACAAATTCTTCACTACTACAAATAGAAAAGGTTTGCCTGTTAAGGCTACAAGTTTTGATCACTTCTAGTGATCTTACCCTGTTAGGAGTAACATATTAGATCAGCTAGATCTACCTAGTTATAGGATTTAACAACACTAAATGAAGTGTGTACTCAGTTAAGAGATTTATACAAAGATTGTTAAGTCTACTCGGTTAAGAGATTTATCGAAACTCTATGACAGTTGTCAGAAAGTAATAGGTAAATTATCTGCTAGTTGACAAGTCAATTGTATGAAATAGATGTATAAATGCTCATCAAAATATCACCTTATCTATGATGGTTCTCTACTCTATTATGCTCGGTAGCCTTGTCTGATTCTGCTCAATCTGATATCCTCTGTACTCTGTTCTGCTCGGTAAACTGATTGTCTTAAAGATAGACAATTTCTTCAAGTGCTCCATGATTCATATATATTAGTTCAACAACCTCATAAAAATGGTGCGAACATACCAAATATATAGTGTCTTGTTTTGCCGCCTTAGCAAAAATTAGGTTACAAAAATAATCATAACCTTGAGATCTATGGTGAAAAAATAACCTAGATCAACTAATACAAATAAGATAATCATTGCATTTAATGAATATCTTTTACAATAAATGCTCCTTGATCTCGGTAAATGTTTTTACAATCTGTTATAACCATTTGCATAGAATAATGTGCCATTTCTGATTACTATGCCATTTTATGTGATCATCGGTAAACATTGTATAATTTTCTTGGTGTATACTGCGATGCTCAGTTTTTACTGACCATCGGTGTTGGTGTCACTGATGCTTGGTTAACTGTGTGATGCTTGGTGTAGAATGTTTACTGACTGATCTATCTTACTTCTAGTTACCGACTGTCTCAATATAAGTAACTGACTGACCTATTTACTATCCTTTGATACTAATGACAACCTTAAATGCTCAATAGAGATTAACAGATGCTAGAGATATGTTCAAAAGACTTCCTAACAGATGTATTAACACATGGGACTCCTTTGAGAAATGCTTCAAAGAACAATATGGTGATAGGCCTAATGCTAGCTGCATGTTAAATGAATTCACACCATAAGGAAAAATTAGAATTAATGTGTAGCCGAGTTCAACATGAGATTTCAGAAAGGTATGCATAAATTGTTTCAAGTCACGAGGTTAGATGACGATGTCTGCTTAACCACATATTTCAATGCTTTTGATGGAAAAATGGGATACTTGCTGAGGGACGAAGAACCAAGAACTCTCAGAGATGCTTTTAGGATTTCTGTGAATATTGAAAACAATATGAAATTATCAGGAAAATTGGGTGGAAAAAGAGATGACCTTAAGTTGTTTGGGGATAAAAAATACAAAAGGGATAATGAAAGAAATATTGGAAATAAGAAACAAGAGCAAGATAAGTTGTATAGGGTGCTAAATGCACTAAAAGATTTAAAAGCACCTGCAAATAGGAATAACACTATCCCTGCTAATGAAAAACCTCAATTCAACAATAATTTCAATAGGCAGAATAGATTGCAAAATTACCCCTACAACACCTAATGGAAGGATGGAAAACCTATTGTCCCTGCCGCAAAAGGAAATAATGACAGATTTGTCCCTAATCCTCTATAAAAGGCTTCTATGAATTTGGTGGAGGACACACTATGGTGTGTTTCTTGCCAGTCTCCTCATTCTGTAGATTGTTGTATGGTTGCACAGTCCATGGTTGCATATCAAGATGATGGTTCAGATGAGCCTGATCAAGAAGGAACCCATGACAATATTGGATGTAACATGGCATCTTCATATTTGGGTTATGAAGATGATTCTAGTATTGATGAAGAGACTAGTGTATGCCTGAAAAGACACAACAAGGCTTTGTTCTACCAAGAGGTATTTTCTGATGATGAAAACATTGATGAAAAGATATGTAACATGAACTCTTCAAGGCTAGTAAATTTAAGAAGACCTTTAGAAGAAGAAAGTGCTAGGATCACTACATAAATGGTAGCTTAAGTACAAACAAGGAGTATGATAGCAAATGATGCTACTGGAAAAGTTGCGAGAATATTCATAAAAGACACCGGTTCCAAGGTGCCTACTGGAAATAAATTGAAGAATGATCCCTTGGTGAAATTCAAAAATGTAGGAGGTAAGAAATGGGAACCTAGGGGTGTTGGAGATTGAAAGATCTCTGCTGTCCATGATAAAGATAACCAGAGGGAAATAGAAAAGGTAGTTAACACAATGGCTAAAACTGAGAGATTGAAGATGATAGCTACAACTAATATGTCAGAGAAACAAAAGGATACTAAAGCAGCACAGACTGAGTTTCCTTCTTCTACCCCTATTGACATGTTGGCTGTATTGTCTTAGATTACTATCAAGGTTCCTTTGTCAGAATTATTGAGGATCCCTAGGAATAAAGATAAAGCTCTTGCATGGGTAGATAATGTTCATGATAAAAATGTTGCTTACAATGCCGATGAGCCCCAGGCTAAAGCTATGAAGGGAATGGAAGTTCAGAGAATGATATCTCCAATACCACCTATATACTTGGATAGCTCTTTCAATGCTAGCCTGGAAAACATAGACCCATTCTTTCTAAGTGTCATTGTGAATGGAATGAAATTAAGGAACTACATGATTGATTCTGGTGCTTCAAATACTGTCATGCCTTTCAAAATCATGGAGAAGTTGGGCCTTAAAGTTGATATAGTTCAAGGTAGATGTTGTGCAATGGATCAGAGAGAAGTACCAGTCATTGGGACTCTAAATGCAATTCCCTATAGGTTGGCAGCCTATCTAGAGAAGATTTTAACAATGAGTGTCTTGGTGGTGGATATCCCTCATTATGGGATGTTATTATCTAGGAAATGGAGTGCTTCTATGGGTGGAAGTTTACAATGTGACTTTTCCTATGCAACTTTCAAGATTGATGACCAGTTTGTTAAGATTGAGCGAGAGCCAAGAGTATGCCACATGATTGAAAGAAATATTGACAATGAGACTACATGCTTTGTGGATACTGACATCAATGCTTTTAGGGTAGAGGTCACTATGATTGAAAGGGAGCCTATATTTCCATCTATCCCTATGGAGGTGAATGCTAAATCTATGAAGGGTGATTTGTGGGTGATGTATTTTGATGGTGCAAACTGCAGAGATGGTTCAGGAGGAGGTATTTTACTCATCTCTCCTGATGGAAATACCTACAAGTTCTCTTTCACATTAAAATTTTCATGTTCAAACAACATAGCAAAGTATGAAGCATTATTAATAGGATTGAGGTTGGCACACAATCATGGAATTAAAAGCATAAAAGTTGTGGGTGATTTAGAGTTGGTTGTGTCCCAAGTAAGATCAGTATATGCTTCCAAGAACAAGAGATTGAAATAATATAGAAATGTTGTGTGGGACATGATTGAATGCTTTAATGCCTTCAATATTGTATGGAAGGATAGGAGTAACAATAAAATGGCTAACTTGTTAGCCAATATAGCAATCAATCCTAGTGACATTACATTTGTTGGTATTTCAAAAGTTGAAATTCAGACTAGGTTGAGTATACTAGATAAAGTTGAAAATTGGCAAGTCATTGAAGATGACCAGGATATTTTGAAATTTATGAATTGTGAAGATCAATATCATGGTCAGGAAATAGATTGTTCGGCCTTGGTTGAGATCACAGAAGGAAAAGAGGTTATCCTTGGTAATGAGGTCCTACAACTTAAGACTAATAAGGTTCCTAAGGGACTTGTTGTTTTAGAAACTATATTTGATAGTCAAGATAGAGTTCAGATGCATACTAAGAAGAAAGATCAAATGGATGTGGATGAAATTAATCTTGGTACACAAGAGGCACCTAAGAAGGTCTATATTGGAAAAGAGATATCTCACAAGGTAAGAAAGTCTTTGATTGAATTGTTGAGAAAGTTTAGACATGTTTTTTCCTGGTCATATGATGACTTGAAGGTTTATAGGGAAGACTTATTTCAACATATTATCCCTTTGAAGGAGGATGCTAAACCTTTTAGGCAAAAATAAAGACCAATTAATCCTACCTTGGCACCAAAGATGCAAGAAGAATTAATGAAGTTGAGAGATGCTAGAATTGTAAAGCCCGTGAGGCACTCTTCTTGGGTGTCAAATTTGGTTCTTGTCAGGAAGAAGAATGGAGATATTAGATTATGTGTGGACTTCAGGAACCTAAGTGTATCTTCTCTAAAGGATAATTACTGCTTGCCTAATATGGAGGCTATGTTGCAAAGGGTAACTGGTTTTGATTTGATGTCCATGATGGATGGTTTTTCTGGTTACAATCAGGTTATTGTAAAGGAATTAGAACAATTTAAGAGAGCTGTCACAACACCTTGGGGAACCTATGTTTATGTGAGAATTCCTTTTGGTCTCACAAATGCTAGTGCTACTTTTCAAAGGGCGATGGATTTTGCCTTCACAAATTTTATAGATTTTTTTCTTGTTGTTTATCAAGATGAGCTAACTGCATATTCCAAGAAGGAAGAAGATCATTGTTCTCATCTAGAGAAGATATTTGCAAGAGCCTTAGAGAATGGCATTTTGTTGAACCTAAGAAAATGTGTATTTGGTGTGACTGAAGGTAGGTTGCTTGGCCACCTAGTCGAAAAGTAGGGAGTGAGGATTGATCTAGAAAGAGTGATGGCAATTGATAAAATACAAAAACCAAAAAATGTGAAGGGAATATAGTCCTTCTTTGGCAAGGTGAATTTATTAAGGAGATTTGTTACAAACTTTGCTGAAGTTACTAGGCCAATATCAGAAATGTTAAGAAGGGGGTTTGAGATCACATGGGAAGGTGAGCCTGATGAAGCTTTCAAGAATATCAAGTAGCCAATTAAAGATTCTCTTGTGCTTAAGGAACCTGATTACAATGTTCCAATGCACATTTTCTCTTTTGCATCTTTTCATATTGTTGCTGCAGTTTTATTGCAGAAAAATAAGGAAGGTTTTGAGCAGCCTATTGCATTCTTTAGTAAATCCTTGTAGGCTGCTGAATTAAAGAATGATATCAATGAGAAACAAGCATATGCACTTGTGAAGGTAGTAAAATCTTTTAGGTGTTATTTGATGGGAGTAGTTGTTATTGCCTTTGTGCCAAATACCATAGTAAAGGATATTTTTTCATAGCAAGAAGTGTCTGGGAGAAGACGCAGATGGATTAATAGAATTCAAGAGTTTAACATTGACATCCAAATTACCAAATTGGTTAGAGGTCAAGGATTGGCAAAATTGATGGCTCAATCCAATCTTGATGTGAATCTGATAAATCAAGATGAAGTTGATTACACATGCGATATGGATGATTGTATTTGGTATCAAGATATCATTTTTTACTTAAGAAACATGAGGTGTCCAGATGGAATGGATGACAATAAGAGAAGGACACTGAAGTTGAAAGCAATCAAATATGTAATTATAAAATGTAGGTTATGTAGAAGGAATTTGGATCGCATACTTTTGAAATGTGTTGATGAAAATCAAGCTGACAAATTATTGAAGGAGATGCATGAGGGGATATGTGGTGGGCATTATATGGGAAAAACTATTGCTCAAAAGATCCTGACAGTAGGATTCTAGTGGCCCACAATCTTCAAGGATGCAGAATAGTTGGTAAGAAAGTGTAATGCTTGTCAGAGATTTTCTGGTAAGCTCAAGTTTTCAGGAAATGTACCATTGAAGCCAGTAGAGGTACAAGCCCCTTTCCAACAATGGGGAATGGATTTTATAGGTGAATTCCCAAACAAGTCCAGTGGAGGACACTCTTGGATCTTAGTTGCCACTAATTATTTTACAAAATGGGTAGAGGCTATTCCTACAAGGAATGCAACAAGCAAGGTGGTGATTGATTTTCTACTGAATAATATTGTTACAAGATTTGGTTGTCTTGAAAGGATTGTCAATGACAATGCAATGTGCTTCAGGTCTACTAAATACAAAGAATTTTGCAAAGGTTTAGGAATCTAGATGTCATTTTCCTCACCTTATCATCCACAAGTAAATAGATAGGCAGAATCAACTAACAAGAGCTTGATTAAGATTCTCAAGAGGATTCTTGAAAAGAATAAGAAGGCATGTAATTCAAAATTACCATTAGCTGTATGGGATGACAGGGTAACTGTGAAAAAGGCAATTAGATGTGCACCATTTGATTTAGTATATGGAATACATGCAAGGATGCCTCATAACAATTTACTAGAGATGTATGAGTTTATTCAAATATATGATGAGGATCTAGAGGATGAAATGTAGTTGAGAATTGAGGATTTAATTAGGCTAGATGAAATTGGAAGAGAATCAGTCTCAAAGAATGCTAAGTTATAGTTGCAGGTCAAGAATTTGTATGACAAGAAATTTGTATAAAGGAGGTTTGAGCTTGGTGACTTAGTATTAACCTGGAATGCCAGATTGGAGGATAAAGGAAAGCATGGAAAGTTTGATCCAATCTGGTTAGGGCCATATTTGATTCATGAAAAATAGGGACAAGATTCATACATTGTCAAAGAATTAAATGGTGACATTCAAGAATTACCAGTTCATGGACAATTCTTGAAGAAATACTTTAGTTGAAATACCTTCCTTTCCATGAACAATAGTTAGGCTTGTATATATTGGTGTGTTTCTTTTTTCCTGGTCTTGCTTTAGTTTTTAGAGTTTTTCCTTGGTGCTCTCTACAGTTGTGTTCCAGTGGGTGGTTTGTTCTCCCAAAATTCTGAATTCTTGCATGGGCACAAGTTACCCATCATCCCTAGATAGAGCCACTGTTAGATTGATTTCCCATCAATATAAAAATCCTATGAAATTGGTCTTATCCCTGTAGTTTTCTTGAAGTTGCTTGCTCCTGCCTGCAAGCTTGTTTTTATGCGTGAATAAAATTTTTGATGTTTCATGGCTTGCACCCTCAGCATATGATATTTCATTATGTCACCATGCTCCAGTCTAGATCACATGTGCTAAATCATAAAAAATAGGGAGATATTCAAGTTTGAAGGTTCATAGAAATAACTCTTTCATATCGCAGGGTATCAAATTTGTCTAAGTATAAAAACCTTGGTTGTTTTCGGCCTTTTGCCTCTTTGCAGCTAGTCTCCGGCATCAGGTTTTCTTATGTGCACTACTGTGATTGTGTGGGGCCTAGTTCTTCATGGTATTCTCTAGTTCCCCTAGTGGTTATGTTTTTCATTCCGTGACCCAATGTTTTCTTCGGTTGCGTGATCACGCAACCCTAATGGTTTGTTCTTTAACCTTCCGTGATCTGGTGAGCAGTTAGTGTTTTGTCTGGTGGTCTTGACTCTGAGGTAGTTAAAGTTTGAGCATGATCAATGATTGTCACATGATCGTAAGAAATTTTCTTTCCCTTTGTGATCATGCGACTGCCATTTGATAAAAGGTAACGAGGATATATTGGTGTGTCCTTTATCAGATGGATCTATTGTGTTTGCTTTTCATTGGTCGTGCCAGTCTAAGGTGACCTATAGGCCATCAATGGGGCCAATAGTCTGTGACCTTTTGATCCTATGATTGTCACATGACCGCTAGGTATATTTCAAGCCCTTGTGATCATGTGACAACCATTTCTCTTGTTGACAGTTCAGTGCTCCTGTCAGGGTGCCACGTGCTGGTTTTTGTTGATGTGCTCATTTCTTATTGGCTACGGTGTAGCTGATGTGGTGAAATAGTTATAAAGGGTCTTTTTGACTATTGGAAATTTACAAGGACTGCCCAATCTGCTGAGAAATGACTAAAATTGATGGCGATGTTTTAAACTGACTGATTAACCGTTGCTTTCTGAAATTTGAATATTTTAAGTGTTTCTCAATGATAAAAAGACTAAAAATTTCATATTTTGATGGCTGGTCTACATGGTATGAATTTGCACTCACTAGTACAGTATGGCCTGAGGTATGATTGACTGCGAAAGGTGTCTGTGCCATGGAAGTGGGTGAGATGGCCTTTTAGGTTGCATTGCAGTTGGAGTTGCAGAGAATTTTCATGATGGGTTTCCAATTTCTTGTATGCTGATCAGTCCTTGGCCACAAATGAAGATCATTTTTGGATTTGATTTGCTCGTGGTTGCTTGTTTTCCTCCCCTACAGTAAATATTAATTGAATTTGGTTGGCAAGGTAGTTGAAACCCTAATTCTATCCTAGCTATCTGAAGCTTGTTGTATCCTTTCTAGAGGATTCCAAGGTAGCTAGTGACTATATATTGTTGTCTGATGTATGGAAAAGGTTGTTGATGGTCAATTTCAAAAACTAAAGAGAGAGACTAAAACTTAGGGTTTTGTTTCCTTAGCATTTTGTTGTTTTGTAATGTATTTGTTATACACTAAGTTTGCACCCTTATTTCAAGCTCTCTTGGTGTTGATAACTTAGTATAACATGGGAATCATCTCCAGGTTGTGGGACCTATGCTAACTAAGATGAGACCTCCAAGTTCTAGGTTGGTTCCTCTTGGATAATCACCTTAATTTTCTCTTTGACAAGAAAGTAAATTCTTGAGGGGAAAAGGGATAGAAGGAATGCATGAAAGGGAAATAACTGAAAGAAAACTATCCTACTAGGTGATACACTGAAATGATGGTATGAATTATAGTATGGAGGATGAAATCAATGCACAAACTTAGGTCTAGGAGATCACAACTTACTGAATAGGTTTGCATCAATATTTCATAGAAGGGTCTGTAATAGAAAGAGGCTATTCAGGGAAAGAGAGAATTTCACAAACAATAGCTTTCCTAAGAATTTAGACACAATCTATAACCTACAAACAAACATCTACCTCTGCAACTAGGTATAGGAAAGAGATAGATTATCAGGGGGTTGAAGTATACCCACAAGATCATTCAAATCAAATCATCCACAGGAATACACATGAATTGCAGAAAGAAAGAGGGATTAGGAACCCTAAGATATTACTGAAGACATACATATACTTAATCCATTAAGAAGAAATTTAGACAAGAAAGAATAGGGATAGAAATAATGTCACAAAATATCTTTTCAATGTCTAAATCCCAATGAAAGGTTACAAAAAGCAGAAGCTAGAGGGTAGAAAGAATGCCTTAGATAAGTCCTTAGAAAGAAAATCTCTCTTTTACAATTGTAAACTCTAAGCTCTAAAAGCTCCAAAAAACTAATTTATACATCTCCTTTTACACATAGGTAGGAGCCAAAACCTAATTACGGTTACATAGATTTTCATAAAATAATCAAACCCCAACTCTATCATATCTGAACATAAATGCATCTCTGAAAGTATCATGGCTGATCAAATATCTTGCGTGTCCATCCCTATACTGTATCTTCCTGTAGATAGGCCGCCTTGATCTATCTACCTCTCTGCAACTCAGCTCACCATTCCTACTCAAATATGATCTTTTGAGCTATTTGAATTTAAAAATATAAACGGTCACAGGTGGCACTAAGCTTTTCTTTATCAACGACTGATATTCAAACTTGATCTATCTTTAAAACATGGTCATAGATCTTTCATTTTACCCAGGCACCGCATCTGATCTTAACCCTAACTCATCTGGCGAATATGTGACTAAGGCTTCAATTTAGGTTGTCCTTTCTCTTTAGTCGCTAAATATCTTGATCTTTTACTAACTTTGGCTTATTCTAGTGATCACGCGACAAGCACTAATCCCACTTTGATAGTTGCTGAATCGCTTGAGGTCTTCAGAATATTCCTTCCAATTGAGTGATTTCCTGACTAAAGAGAAATCTCATAGTCATTGAAGGAAAAAGAATATTCTCTCTTTCATTGGGCGATCACCCGATTGAGCTACAAACTTGGGCCCATCCTACCACTTGTCATCATACTACTGGCTAAGCACCTTAGATCTATTTGACATAGTACCCACCTGATAGGAGTGCTAAGTTGGAGAGAGGATCGATGATTGTTGCTATACCGTGACGCTTAAAAAGGCATCATCTTTATCCAATGGTATAACAATAGCCGTAGATCATGCTCAAACCTTAACTGATTCAGAGCTGAGACCGCTAGAAATAAGATAACTGCTCGCCAAATCGCTAGATACTAAGGAGTTGACCACTAGGAATAAGAGATATCACAAACACATAGTCACTAAATTACTGAATAATGTCTTAACTACCTAAAAAATTGGAGACCTAGCGATTGCATCTTTGAAAAACTAGGCCCACCCTACCAAGTGTCACTATGTTATTTACTTTCGACTGCCTCCTCAACTTTGACAACTACCAGATGTTTTGATAATGGCCCACCCTATCTTAACCTTTCATCAGACGGTTGTTGCTATATCACAGCCTTAAACATCATGCATCTTATCCAAGTGGTATAATGATAATCGTAGATCATGTCTAACTTTAATTTGCCAGAACTGAGACTGCCAAACGTAATAGTAACCGCTCACCAGATCGTAGGATGTTAAGAACTTAACTGCTAGGAATAGATGTTGTGACCAGTTAATCACTCAGTCACTGAATGAAAAGTGAATATGCTTTCCGACTAGGAGATTTCATGAATAAAGGAGATCGTGGGGTCGAGAGATAGAAAGGAATATTTTGTTGGGTCTTAGAGATCTTGCAACTAGCCTTAGAACATAAAGTGCACATGGGAAATATAGAGACTTAAGTGATTGGGAAAAGGTAACAATGAAATAGAAAAGGCCATAGGGCTTTTAAGGTTTTTTGGCACCAACGGTCATATTTTCAAATTTAAATGACTTATCAGACTAGGGAGTTAAATAATTGCAGAGACTAGAGGAAAAGGCACAAAACCATGAAAAAATTTATCAAGGTGTTCAACATGGTTTAATGGAAATTACTGGATAGAGCCCAGCCTGTGGCCAAAATTGTATGGAACATGAAATTTTGGGTAACATTTTGGCAATTTTTGTTGGATGTCAGCCTGCTAGACATTAGATCAGTGGCCTTAACATAATCCATTGGGCCTAGGAGTCATCTTAGGAACACAAAAACTTTACTGACAAAGAGACAGACCTGGAACTGGGAGGAACAAAAATGTGCACAAGTACTTCTTGAAAAGTAGGAAAAACTAACCTAGAAAGCAGGGACATAAAGAAAGGAAACATATTTATAGAGATTTACAAGGAAGGATTGACCTCAAAACAAGGATTCAAGTGGAATCCATTAACTGATATAAGCAAGGCATCTCCTTCAAGAGTTGATATCTAAAAAGCATTAGGCCCCTTGCATTCTACAATAACAAATGGTCCACCCTAGAAAGAATCAAACTTTGTATGTCTGCCAGGCTTTGATCTGAATTCATCCCATTTGAGAACTACATCTTCAACTTTGAAGTCTCTAGCCCTGGCTCTTCTATCAAAAATTTTATTTGTTTATACTTGATGGAACTCCATATCCTTCATGGACTTATCTCTGAGTTCCTCCAACTCTATGAGCTGAGCATATATGATTTGTAAGGGATCTCTTTCTTCAAATAGGACATACTGAGTGGCCAAGTCCAAAGCTGGCAATTCAATTGAAATGGACAACTTAGCCTCTCTGCCATATACTAACACATAAGGAGAATTCCCAATGATCTTCTTTGGGGTAATCTTGTCTAACCATAAGGTAGATTTCAATTTAGTATGCCAATCCCTTTGGTTATCCTACAAAGTCTTCTTGATTATCCTAATCATGTTCTTGTTAGTTGATTTTGCCAAACCATTGCCTTGAGGGTAGTAATTTGAACTTGTCTTTAGATAAATACCATTTCTGATTGCCCATTCTAAGACTTTAAGGGCTATGAATGCCAATGCATTATCTGATATTATGGAGTCTAGAGTGCCAAATCTATGAATTATATCATCATAAAAACTCAAGACAACATTCTCATTTGATTATTTCAAGACAACTACCTCTGTCCATCTAGTGAAATAATCTATTGTAGTGATTAGCCACTTGTGGCCTACACTAGATGGAGGATTAATCATGCCAATAAAGTCTATGCCCCATCTCATGAAAGGTTGTTCTGTTCTGATTGGCTGAAGGGGAAGAGCTGCAAGCCTTTCTTTTCCTACAAACATGGCACATTTGATGCATTTTATCACATAATCATGACTATCCTTGAAGATAGATGGCCAATAGTATCTAACCCTCATGTTTTTAAAAGTAGTAGTCCTAGGAGAAAAGTGACCTCCAGAAGGTCCATCATGAAATTCAAACAGGACATCAACTATCTTTTCTAAATCAATACATCTTAAAAGGACACCATTGTGATCCTTTCTAAAAAGAATCTCATCTATCAACACAAAGGGAATAGATTGTAATCTATAATATCTTCTCTTTTCTAAATCGAGGTCTGTAGGACATTGTCTTGTCTTCAAGTAATGAATCATGTTAGGCAACCAACCTGCTGCCTTGGCATGTTCTTCTATAGAATGCATGACTAGAGATGCATCTGTTTGCTCTGATTTCTTTGAACTTTCATCCTCTACCAAATGCTCACAAAGACCTCTTCCTCTAACTAGTTTGGTGGTTTGGATATCAATGTCATATTCCATTACCTTGGTAATCCAACTAGCTCTTTCTTCATTTAGGTCCTTGGAAAGCAAAAATTCTTTGACACTTGGAAGAGTAACTTTTAGGTGTACCTTGCTATGGGTCAATAGATATCTAAAATTTTTAAGGCTCTTTACCACAACAAGTACATGTTTTTCACAAAAGAGTATCTTTGTTCATACTCTTCTAAACCTTTGCTAAAGAAAGCAATAGGCTGCTCCAACCCATCTGAATTTTCTTGAGTCAGCATTGCAAATATAGCCTCATGACCTCCATAAGTATAAAGGATAAAATCCTTACTAAAATTTGGGTTTAAAAGAGCAGGAGCTTCTGTCAAGGCTTCTTTAATAGCTTGGAAATTAGCTTTTCCTTCTTTAGTCCAGCTAAAAGTTGAACTCTTCTTTAACATTGCTGTCAAAGGCTTCAATAAATCTACAATATTAGGCAAGAAATGCCTAACATAATTAATCTTTCCTATGAAAGATTGAAGGCTTTTCTTATGATGTGGCAATGGTAGCTCTAGGATGGCTGTAATCCTTTCAGGGTCTACTATGATTCCCTCTTTGGACACTATATATCCTAACAATTTTCTTTCATGAACCGCAAACACACATTTCTTGGGATTAAGAGATATCCCAAACTCTCTACATCTTTCAAATATTTTTCTTAGATGTTTGATATGATCTACTGCATGTTTAGAATAGATAGTTATGTCATCTAGGTAGACTAGTACAAATTTGTACATGAGACTTTTAAAGGCCATATCCATTTCCTTTTGAAAGGTAGCACTTGCATTTGACAAACCAAAGGGCATCTTTTGATAAGCCATGGTTCCCCACTTGGTTGTAAATGTAGTCTTGTATTGATCCTCTTCATTGACTAGGATCTGATAATATCCTGAATAGCCATCCAATAATGAAAATCTCTCAGATCTAGAGACACATTGTAAGATTTGTTCCATAGAGGGTAATGGATGGCAGTTTTTTAAAGAGGCCCTGTTAAGATCCCTGAAGTCAACACATAACCTCAACTGCCCATTTTTCTTCCTTATAGGAACACGGTTGGAAACCCAGATAGTGTGCTTGATGGGGTAGATGATACCAATTTCTATCAATTTGAGCACGTCTCTATGCATAAGTGGCTCAAGCTTGGGATTAATAGGCCTTTGTTTTTGCCTTATTGGCTTGGCATTAGGCTCTAGTTCAATAGTGTGCTAAGCAAGGGATGGATTAAAACCTTTGAGGTCTTCATATTGCCATGCAAATACATCACTAAATTCGTTGAATAATCAGGTGTAAGCCTACTTTTCCAAATCAGTGTTTACCTTTCCAAATTGTAAACTTTTACCTAGTTCCAACTCTAATTCAACACAATGCTCTTGTTGAACTACCGGGCTGTTGGATCTTTTCCTTGTAGGACCAAACTTGAATCAAATAGTTGGGCTTAGATCTCGGTTAGACACTCAAGTTTGACAAAGAAATAGTCCAATTGATGAGGATAGAGAACATCCTCCTTCTTTGATCTCCATAATCACTCAGGTGGGTATTGCCTTATCTGCACACTCATGACACCTCATGACAAACCAAAGGCCTACAGACAGATTAATGTGGAATAGCAATCAATCTCCTATAGGTATCCTATACCCTAATGATAGAAAATCTCATGCAATAGCCCTACTTGCATGGAATGAGATTGAAAGCTAGAGAATTATCCTAACAACAAGAAAAGGAAAGGGTGGAGATGAAGGGAAATGATTTTAAAATGAGTTTGAAGGGACCCCTGAGATACCCTAAGTCTTTCATAGACCAATGCCTTATCCAATGGGCCACAGAGTCAAATACCCTATTGCAAATGACAGCTATGAAATAAGAAACAACATATATTCAATGTGTCGATGCCTGACATCAATCACACACCATGACAAAACCTCAACTTAGTTCCCACCTATGCATTCAAATATGTTATTACCCATCAAAAGATTTTGACCCTCCCCTTAGAAGAGACCTATGAATAGACAATACATTAACCAACATCCACTGGAAGACAAGCATGACCTATCCTTGATATTTCAGCTCATACAAACATGAATACTAACCCTGAACCAGTTATCTCTGTGAAGACAACTCCACCCACAAGCTCTTAGGCAATGCAAGGTAGAAAAACTAGACATCCTTGATGCATGACTAATGAGTTTAGAATTCAAATGGAGATAGCTTGACAACAGTAAGTGTATATTAACTTCTCATACATAAGACAAGTCACTTACAATATGTATTGTGTTCTCAGAACCAACAAGAGAAAGAAGAACACTCTATATGAAAAGAAGAAGAGAAAAATCTATAGGAAAAGGATCCTTCAACATGGAGCCAAAACCATCAAGGAAATTGGAACCACTGGAACTGATGAAATTCAGAACCCTTCCTAATGATCATGAAAATCCTTTTATAGGAACAAGGATTGTAACAAGCTACTGATCATTAGGGCAAAACTTAAGTCTGCAACCACCCAGTACAATAAGAAATGAAAGATTATAGAGAAGCCTAGAAACCCAGGAAAATCAGATCAAATCTGATGTACAGTTACATTGGTTTCATCACCACAGGCTAACTGCGATGCAAATAGAAGTGATTTCTTGTTGCAGGAAGAACAAACATTGATGCCAGAGCAAGCCTGAAGACTTTGCACGTACAAAACATGGAGATCTTTGGCATCAATCAAAAACTTAGCCTCCATCAACTTCGTAACTGCCACCGAGCTACTGCACTCATCGCATACGGCCAAACTGTTAGAAAACCCTTCAAAACAAAGGTTGTCACATGATCACATAGCCAGAAACTAGGCTATGCAAACATGTGACACACCACCAAGATTCATCACCGGGTACAAAACCATCATGCCACTAATCAACAGGACCCTTAGGCCAAATCACAACACCTACTACCATCAAACTAGCAAGAAATCCACCAGAAAAGCATTAAAACTAGTACCTTTTATCTCAAAAACCCTCTTCAAGTTTGAATCTAAGCTCCAACGGTCACCCCCAAAAGTTTAAAACATGATCGTAGATCCAATCCCTTCCCAAAAAATTGGGCGATCTGCATTTAATCTTACAACAGTCACGGGTCCCTTTGAAAAGTCATCGGTCTAGTCAGCAGTCAACAACCAAGCAAAATCAAACAACTCGGCAACACTCGCATAATGGACCTGCCTTAACTCTGTAACCGTGACGCCAGCAGTTGTTGCATGATCGCATAGCTAGGAAAAGGGCTATGTGAACATGTGACAAGCCTCCATGTCAGCACCATGTCACTGCTCCCCACCAAGGTGACACCCTTGTCGCATGATCGCATGGCCGAAAGATGGCCCTTGTGATCGTGCGACAAGGCAACAAGACTGCCACCTTGTCACCTGCCAGCTAATCAGGAATGCCCATGTCACTGGAAACACCGGCCCCACTAACAAAATCTGAATCACCACCTCGCAGCAACATGGCACCCAATAGAAATTCACCACCTCACCACTGCGGATGCCACATTACCACTTACCACCGGGCGCTAGGGACACATGTCAAACGGTTGCATGATCGCATGTCAAAAAAATTTGACATGCAATCATGTGATAGCCAACCCCAAACTGCCACATCACCATCAATGGGACCATTGCCAAAAAGGCCTTACCTTTTGGGAAGATCGGACGGTGGTCGCATGATCGCAAAGGTGAGGAATATTCCTCATGATCATGTGGCAACCGTAGATCTCTTCTGCATTGTCATTTCACCTAAGAAAGACCAGGCCCACTGACAAGTCCAAATCATCGCCCAGCTCATTGGATCAAGTGATGACACCTCAGCCCAAATGGCCCCATTGTGAAGAAACCCATTAGCATCCAATCGAATGGTGGGCGCATGATCACATGGGGTGAGAATATTCCATGCGATCACACACTGACTGTAGATCTTAAATCTCTAACACCAGGCCCCGCTGACATGAAATCTAACTCATCACAGGAAACCAATAGAAAATTGACACATCAGTGCCATCGAGTAGACAGGTCCCACCGCAAACCCCTTTCTTTCAAACACGACCACCACCGCAGCACCACGTGGCAACCAATAGAAATTCACCACTGGGCCCCAGGGACACATGTCAACAGTTGCATGATCGCATAGCCAAAAATTAGGCTATGTGATCATGCGACAACCAACCAAAGGCCACCACATAACTGACAATGGGACCACATCCATCCCACCAATGGGCCCCACACGCAAGGAAGGAGCTGGTCGCATGGTCGCATGTTAGAAATTTCTGACATGCGATCATGCAACAACCAATCAATTTAAAGCCCTTGAAGACCTGGGTCCATAGGACAGGTGGCAATCGATCACAACTTCGTGAGAAATAAACCTCATGCAACTTTTCCATGTGAACAAGCGACAGCCACAGATTCTATCTGAACATTAATCACACTTGGCAATGGGAAGAACTGGGACCCACATGGACAGGTGGCAAGTGGTCGCATGATCGCATGTCAAAAAAGTCTGACATGTGGCCATGTGACAACCAATTATTTTGAAACCTTTGAAGACCCGGGCCCACCATCCATCGCACTTGCGCAGTTGAGGGAACACTAGCAAACAGGAAACTGTGAGGTCGAAAACACACAAAGTTTTTGGTACCAAAAGACAAGTGCACAAAAGCTGGAAGGCAAAGGTCGAAAACAATGAGGGTTTTCACACAGACTGAAAATATCATGGATTTTCAAAAACATTGTGGGTTTTTGACACTGTGGCAGATTCTAAAAATATTTTCCTGCAGACCCTAGAACTTGAATATCTCCCTGAATTTTGTGGATTAGGAGATGCGATCTAGACTAGAGCTAGGTGACACAATAAAGAGCACAAGGCAGGACACTTTTACAAAAATATTTGCAGGGAAGAGGCCATTTTCAAAAGATTTTTGCTGTGACAAGAAAATGGACTAACATGGGCCAACTTTATTTTTCTTAACTTGATCATCCTTGTTGAAGATAGTCTCTAAGGTGACAAGACCTCTAGGCATCTTATTAGACTTAAGTTGTATTACTTGGTCACCATAGTTTTGCAATAGTTTATCTTGGTTATGTTTTGAGAAAACATCTTCTTCAAACAAGAATTACAAAATTTTCTCATCATTGTCAAACACTTGCCAATTAGTATCATTATCAGGGATAGAAGGTTTGACAATGACTTTGATATGCTTTTGGGTCTCCTCCTTTGAAACACTATTAGGAATGTCATACTGAGATCCAATAGCAGCTAATCTATCTGCATTTTGATTTAGCTTCCTAGGGATGGCAACAATATTGAAAGCACAAAAGTCTTCAATTGCATCCCAAACTCTATGTTTGTATGCTTTCATGGTGTCATTTTTGGTTGCACTTATCCCTCTCACTTGGCTGACTACTAACTCACTATCACCATAGACCTTTAAGGCTCTGAGCCCTCTTTTTATAGCCCACTCTAGTCCATTCACTAGACTTTCATATTCTGTAGTGTTGCTAGTGCAGGAGAAACTAAATCTGAAAGTTGTATAGTATCTTTCTCCTTTTGGGGATACTAGCATAGCACCACCACCAGAGCCATGTCTACTTCTAGCTCCATCAAAAAAGATTTCCCAAACCTGATTGCTTTGGTCCTCTGAATTAGTGTCCTCTTTGAGGAGGTTTGGCTCTATGGATCCACTTTCTTATATCAAATAACTTCCCAAACCAACATCCCAAATGACATTTTCTTGGGCCTCAAAAGCCTTTTCTGATGCTAGTTCATCTAATAAAATATTAGAGATACTTTCTATCTTAGTGTTTGCTTCTCTGATAGTTGGGAAATCACTTCTATCAAATACAGGGTAGCTTGCATTGATGGTATTGGACACATATAGTTCTATATAGTGTGTTGCCAATGATTCAGATTTGATGGTGACCTTGGTACCATATCTTGTGTGAAAAATCATGTGAGACCAGTTAGAAGAAAGGTAGCCTCCTATTTTGGCTATAAACTCCCTTGATAGACATATGACAAATAAAGCAAGGAGATCTATGATATAAATATCAAGTAAGATGGAGAAATTAGGACTAGCATGAAGGATTAGATTGGTATCCTTAGCCACACCTATAGTGTTAACTAAGGATCCATCAAGTTGTGTAACCTTCTTTTAGAGGGGTTCATATTTAAGTCCTAATTGGTTAGCCACCTTTTTGGGCATTACAATACTAGTAGCTCCACTATCTACCATACAATTATGTACTAAGGATTTTCCAATAATTAAAGATACATAAAAGGGAGGTGGTTTCAAATTCCTACCTTGAATGGTATTGGCTTTGGAGTTGCAACTTGAAACCTCCTTTTCTTGATCAATGTTGACCAACACTAGCTTTGTAGCCTCTTTTGTATGCTGAGGAGTTGTCATTTCAGTCATAGCTTTCTTCAAAATCTCAGGTTGTCTTGGAATAGCCAAAGAGTCCCACATAGACATAGTAATGTTCACCTTCTTCATGTTGTCTACTATGTTGAAAGGTGTCACAGTGTGTACTCTTTTCTCTGCTTTTACTATAATAGGCTCCACCTCTTTGAGAGTATGGCCTTCTTTGCTTGTAATGACAGGAGTAGCTTGCTGCATTGGTTTTGCAGATGTAGTAGCTTTAGTATGAGAATCTTCTCGCTCCATGTCTTGAGCTCTTCTCTTTGACCTTGTGTTGGCAGTAATGGAAGGCTCACCAATGACTCTATTGAAGTCTTGCTGCTCCCAATTGAAAAGAGTAGTCTCATTATCTTGTGGTTCTTGTTGAGGAACTGATCCACTGGAAGAAGCCTCTGACTGAGCTTGTGAGGCATTCTGAACCATTAGTGCTTGATTCATCCATCCATTTGAACATGTAGCCTGATTATGAGGCTGATCACAAGGGAAACACCATTCATTGTCCATAACCATATTATTTTGACTAGAAACCATGTCTCTAACTGGATTTGTAGAATTAAGAAGTGCAGGGTTGTATGGTTGGAATGGTCTTTGATTAAAATTTTGCCTTTGTCCTTGATATCCTCCTTGGTATGGTGGCCTATTTTGTTGATAAGGCTATCCTTGATTTTGATATTGTTGATTAGGACCTTGGCCTTGTGGCTGAAAGGGGGTTTGATTCCTTTCCTTTCATCTTTAGGTTTATAACCTCTTTAGTTAAAGTCTGCAGCAAATTTGTCATTTCTTGCTGACTAGTTTGTTGACTATTCTTCATCTCTTGTAATTCTTGAGAGAAACTTGCCTTTAGCTCCTGACTACTTGTAATAGAATGAGGTGCTAATATGGTGGGAATAGGAGTAAAAGGAGGTACTTGTAAAGGTGCAATGGGATGAAGGCTAGGAAAGATGGGCATGGGTGGCCTTCTAGCTATTTGATGAAGGGTGCTCCCCTTAATACCACAAACACATAACAGAAATAGAGAAACAACAACAATATGCAAGAACAGAAAATTGGCTTCTTATTATCTCCACAAATGTGGAATTACAAACTTTCAGAATTACAATATGCAAAGCCACATGGGCATTCCCTTACAATATTTTTCAGGACAAAGCCTCGAACTATTACCCAGATCTACTACCCAGAACTATTCTGAACTGCTTAAGACAATAATACAGCCTTCCTTATATAGGCAATTTTTCCACCGCCTGGGAAGGTTCCAGAATTTTAGCCAATAAGGCCGACCAAACTTAGAATTATTTTAGTTTACATTTTATTACATCATAGTCGGCTCAAGATAACCTTTGAAACCCGAACAGAAATTTTGAAGAAAATTATTTTCCGCCATTTCAGGTGGCTCAACTTTCGAAGACCATAAGTCATCACCAGTTGACCCGCTCGGCTATTATAACCCCATTTCGAAAACGCCACGAAGTGCTCTACAGGCTTGACCCGCGCAAGCGCCCGTCACCCAAATTTTTGACCTCATCCGGGGCCTCTAAAGCCTTCAAAACTGAGTTCAAAGTTTCTGTACCCTGCTGCCAATACCGAAAATCTTCAATATCTTCCAATATACACTTGATCTGGCAATGAAACTTTACTGGCAGACTTATATGACCAAAATCAACCTCTAAGAAAGAAATCAGATCATTCTGAGCACGTACAAAAATTACCAAAAATAGTAACTTTCCATAAATAGCAGCTCTGCACAAAATAGCCCTTATTGAAAATAAAAACAGAAATATTTTTTTTGGGTGATGCAAGATTGCTCTTACACCCAGGATGCTCCTGCATCACTATCATACCTGCTTGGATTAAACAATTTTCAGCCTTGACAGCTATGTCAAAAGCTTGGGGTAGAGAGGTACCACCCATAGATTAGATCATGATAGAAATTTGACCATTCAAACTTTACAAGAAGTATAAGAAAGCATGGTCAACTGATGACCTCACCAAGACTGGAATTCTATTCCATGTCTTGAGGAATCTATTGTTATAATCTATCATTTGTTCTTGAGGGTCTCTTTTAATGGTTGTTAACTACTCAACCAATGACAAGTTGTCTAATTTATCCTCAAAATGCTTACTCAATGCATCCCCTAATCCATCCCATGAATTAATGGAACCAATAGTTAAAGTTCTAAACCATTCAAGAGCCTTACCCTTGAGGGAGGCTGCTAATAACTTGGTGGCCACATCTTCTTGAGATATATTATGTATGCTGCAGATAGTGGTCACATCTCTAATGTGTTCAAAAGCTATAGTTTGTCCTTCACTTGTGAAATTAGGTAGACTCTTTAATGCCACCAAGGGCACATCATGATGTTGAGCAAAGACTAATGGACTTCCTTGGTTGAAAGGTGCAAAAGCAAATTGTCTAGCCATTGTAGGAGCTGAAATTTGCTGAGTAGCAACTATGTGAGTTGTATTGGATGTTGGATTTGAATCTTCTTCTAGATCTCTAGTTAGAGATCTTCCTCTTCTTCTGAGATGAAAGGGTAAAGGTCTCCTTTTTGAAGTATCAGGTGGTGTAGACTGTACTCTCCTTGTAGGAGATTTTCTCTGGGTTGATCTACCATTGTAGCCTCTTTTTAAGGGCAACTCTAAAAATTCAATGGGATTTGAGCTCCTAGTCTCAATCTTTCTCATAAACTTTGAACAAGGTTAGCCTAAATCTGTGAAATCAGTGGAGTCGCCAGATATACTTGAATATCAAACTTTGAAAGGTTTGTATTATGCAATTAGTATATCAGAGATAGCATAATTTTTTCAAAATAAACTTCTTTTACTAGCCTACTAAGTGTGCCAGAATTGTTACGCACAAGGTGGGGTACTTTTTGAATTTGAATTTGATCTTTGTCCCATCAAGCGTGCCAGAATTGTTATACACTAAGTTTGCACCCTTGTTTCAAGCTCTCTTGGTGTTGATAACTTAGTATAACATGGGAATCATCTTCAGGTTGTGGGACCTATGCTAACTAAGATGAGACCTCCAGCTCTAGGCTGATTCCTCTTGGATAATCACCTTAATTTTCTCTTTGATAGGAAAGTAAATTCTTGAGGGGAAAAGGGATAGAAGGAATGCATGAAAGAGAAATAACTGAAAGAAAACTATCCTACTAGGTGATACACTGAAATGATGGTATGAATTACAGTATGGAGGATGAAATTAGTGCACAAACTTAGGTCTAGGAGATCACAACTTACTAAATAAGTTTGCATCAATATTTCATAGAAGGGTCTACAATAGAAAGAGGCTATTCAGGGAAAGAGAGAATTTCACAAACAATAGCATTCCTAAGAATTTAGACACAATCTATAACCTACAAACAAACATCTACCTCTGCAACTAGGTATAGGAATGAGACAAATTGTCAGGGGGTTGAAGTATACCCACAAGATCATTCAAATCAAATCATCCACAAGAATACACATGAATTGCAGAAAAAAAGAGGGATCAGGAACCCTAAGATATTATTGAAGACATACATATAATTAATTCATTAAGAGAAAATTCAGACAAGAAAGCATAGGGACAGAAAGAATGTCACAAAATACCTTTGCAATGTCTAAATCCCAATGAAAGGTTACAAAAAGTAGAAGCTAGAGGACAAAAAGAATGCCTTAGATAACTCCTTAAAAAGAAAATATCTCTTTTACAATTGTAAACTCTAAGCTCTAAAGCTCCGAAAAACTAATATATACATCTCCTTTTGCACATAGGTAGGAGCCAAAACCTAATTAGGGTTACATAGATTTTCATAAAATAATCAAACCCTAACTCTATCATATCTGAACATAAATGCATCTCTGAAAGTCACGGCTGATCAAATATCTTGCATGTCCATCCCTATACTGTATCTACCTGCAAACAAGCTACCTTGTCTATCTACCTCTCTGCAACTCAGCTCGCCATTACTGCTTGAATCTGATCTTTTGAGATATTTGAATTTAAAAATATAAATGGTCATAGGTGGTGCCAAACTTTTCTTTATCAATGACTGATATTCAAACTTGATCTATCTTTAAAACATGGCTGTAGATCTTTCATTTTAATTGGGCACCGCATCTGATCTTAACCCTAACTCATCTAGCGAATACATGACTAAGGCTTCACTTCAGGTTCTCCTTTCTCTTTAGTCGCTGAATCTCTCAATCTTTTACTAACTCTGGCTTATTCTGGTGATCACGTGACAAGCACTAATCCCACTTTGATAGTCACTAAATCGCTTGAGGTCTTCAGAATATTCCTTCCAATTGAGCGATTGCCTAACTGAAGAGAAATCTCATAGTCATTGAAGGAAAAAGAATATTCTCTCTTTCATTGGGCGATCACCCGACTGAGCTACAAACTTGGGCCCATCCTGCCACTTGTCATCATACTACTGGCCAAGCACCTTAGATCTATTTGACATAGGACCCACCTGATAGGAGTGCTAAGTTGGAGAGAGGATCAACGGTTGTTGCTATACCACGACGCTTAAAAAGGCATCATCTTTATCCAATGGTATAACGATAGCCGTATATCATGCTCAAACCTTAACTGCTTCAGAGCTGAGACCGCTAGAAATAAGATAACCGCTCGCCAAATCGCTGGATACTAAGGACTTGACCACTAGGAATAAGAGATATCACAAACACATAGTCACTAAATTGCTGAATAATGTCTTAACCGCCTAAAAAATTGGAGACCTAGCGACTGCATCTTTGAAAAAGTAGGCCTGCCCTACCAAGTGTCACTATGTTATTTGCTTTCGACTGCCTCCTCAGCTCTAACAACTGCCAGGTATTTTGATAATGGCCCACCCTATCTTAACCTTTCATCGGACGGTTGTTGCTATACCACAGCCTTAAACATCATGCATCTTATCTAAGCGGTATAATGACAATTGTAGATCATGTCTGAACTTTAACTCGCTAAAACTGAGACCGCCAAACGTAAGAGTAACTGCTCGCCAGATCACTGGATGTTAAGAACTTAATCATCGGGAATAGGAGATGTTGCGACCAGTTAATCACTCAGTCACTACATGAAAAGGGAATATGCTTTTCGACTTGGAGATTTCACGAACAAAGGAGATCGCGGGGTCAGGAGACAGAAAAGAATATTCTGCTGGGTCTTAGAGATCTTGCGACTAGCCTTAGAATATAAAGTGCACATGGGAAATATAGAGACTTAAGTGACCAAGAAAAGGTAACAACAAAATAGAAAAGGCCATAGGGCTTTTAGTGTTTTTTGGCACCAACGGTCATATTTTCAAATTTAAATGACTTATCAGACCAAGGAGTTACATAATTGCAGATACTAGAGGAAAAGGCACAAAACCATGAAAAAATTCATCAAGGTGTTCAACATGGTTTAATGGAAATTGCTGGATAGAGCCCAGCCTATGGCCAAAATTGTATGGAACGAGAAATTTTGGGTAACAGTATTGATACTGCAAATTTTAATGAGAATATACTTGGATTCCAATCTCATATTTGTGTATGTCTTCTTGTTTTGATCTTGAGTTCTTATATGCTAATGTTACAAAGTAAGTTAGTATACGGTATACAAAGTATATTGTGAGATTGTCTTTGAGTTCTTGCCAAAGTCAGGATTAAATCCTTAAAGATAGTATCAAAGAATTCAGGGTGAAATAGGAGTCTGATGTCCAGGTATGTGAGTGAGAGGAGTAATAGGCAAATGACTTACTCTGAATTCAAGTATATTCAAGTTAGGACTCCAGTTGATGTATGTTTCTTATGACTCTATGCCCTAGGAGAAGACACTGGTCCATTTTCAGGAGGCATTTTTCTCATCATCAATCAAACAAATATAAATGATAAAATATTTAAGTTAGTTTGTAAAGGGTATGAGTGCACAATATTTGGTGACTCCTTTCAAGAAGTGAGTCAAGGGTACACCCGCCTGAGTATTTGACTCAAAGTGTAGGAGGATCCTTGTTGATCCTTGTTAATTGACCTTTTTTCTTGCAGAGTTTGAAGTGGTGATAGAGTCGATGACATTAGTTTGTCAATCATAGTGTAAATCTGCAAGTGGAAAGAAAAAGAACCAACAGAACTATTGATCAAGTCATGGAATGATGAAGTGAAGACCTTGGAAGATTCATTCTAGGATATTCTGAAACTGGTGAGCAAACACTAAGTCCTACATTTTTGTAAAATTTTGCAATTTTGGGTATACCTTTGCCATTGATGTCAAAGGGGGAGAAGAAGATAAGAAGAAAAATCAAAAGAAAAAAAGAAGAAAAAAAAATTGTAAAAAATAAATAAAAAGAATATGTATATGTATATAGAAAAGAAAAAGAAGGAAGAGTACAGATAATGTTTTGGACACTTAGTCATTTTTCGTTAAGTGTTGCCATCAATGCCAAAGGGAGAGATTGTTGGCAAGTGATGTTTTGAGAGCACTATGAATCACTTGAGGGTTTTCATTTATAGAAACACATATGTTATGGTGATCACATGAAGTATGAGTGTTGAAGACACAGTCATGAAAATGACTAAGTATGGAATTGGATTTACAAAGTACTACAAAACTATTTTGGACTTACGAAGATAGTATATGATAGATAATGACTTGCGAGCTCAGAGGAAGATATTTTGGGATGTATATGACCTTTCGTTAAGATCACATGTGTTTTGATATTGATATCAGTAAGTTATAGTGATATGAAGATATGCGAAGACAAAGGAACAGTGAAACATGGCATATGAACAGTCACGATGATTAAGGGAATGTAAAATGGAATGGTATCGTGTTAAGTTAGATAAAGATTGTATATTGTCGATACTTTGGTAATACAAGATCATCGACTTAGTATTTATTATTTGCATTTTTTTTTTATTATATTTGAGAGCTGACTGGATGACAAAATACATATAAATGAAGTGTTTTGTGAAAGAAATATAGGAATGAGATATGCATGGAATGTGATGGATGTGAGTTTGGGATATCAGTAATGGTTGATGGCAGATGCAAGAACAGAGATTAACAAAGACTATTGAGAGCTATAACTGGAACTATCAAAGCATAGCATATGCTTGTATTGTTCATTCTTGAAGAACACTTTGTAACCGAAGTACTAATTGTAAGAGTTGTAAGCTCACTATACCTTTACCAGGGTTTATATTCTTCTAACAAAGAAATGTACTATGTAATACTCAGCTTTTAATAGAGCTAGATCTCATAACAGGGATATTATATTTTAGTGCATAGTTGTGGGTACCATCCCCACCGGGGTTTCCCCTTGGCCATGGTTTCCTTGAAAATAAATAATGGTGTTATGAGTTATGTGTTATTTGTTTATGTTCTTTTCATTTCAGCAATCATATGATTAAATTGGAATTGGTCTTTTCATATTCCCCAAAAGGTGCCTTTTCTAATTCCTTTGCCTCTCCAAATTCTACAAAAAATATAAAATAGTTCAATTTTTTTTTAATAATTTTTTTAACTTATTCTTCATCCATGTGGCACTCCTATTTCTTCGGGTCCTATTATTTTGACCTTGCCATTTGGCTTGCTATTATTTTGGCCAGCTATTAATAGTTTTCTAACTTATTCATTTAATCTAATAGTTTTTATTGACAAAGAATCCTTTTTAGCATATTCTCATGCTGGTGATCCCATTTGTACTTCCATTGTATAGGTATGCCTCTCAATGTAATTAATTAATTTAAAATTGAAATACAACGAATACAACATTTTTTAATTAATTAATAATTACACTAAATAATCATTATGAATGTTTCATAAACAATGGTATATGACTCTACAAGTTCCACAAATACAATATTACAAAATATAATGTTTTAAGATAAAAAATGTAGAGAAAAAAAAATTATTATCTTAAATTTGTCTTTTCTTCTATTTTTTAAATTTATCTTCTTAATTTTTTTTCCTATTTGATTTTCCTCTCTAAAACAACAACATAGCTATCCGATAAGGCTATTATAGGGTGAAATTTCTCAAGAAAACATCAAGTCTCACATGCAAAAAACTTTGCAGCTACCGATGGAGCCAAAAAAAAATGATGCCGGTAAATTATTTAAGGGGACAAAACTATATAAGCTCTTTTCACATGCTCCAGCTCGATATGGTAGCAAAGGCTTCAGAATCAAAGGCTCCCTAAAAATCATAGTATTGGTTAAATCGTAAATTAAAACGTAAAATGTATAAGGGAAGTTTGAAAAAGTTTGAAAAAAAATCATTGGTCATGGTAGAGTTTTAAGAGAAGTTGATCAACTGTGCAAAAGCATTTCTACCTCTTTCCAAATAGAAATTAAAAATTCAGCAGAAAGAAGTGTAATTTTACCATAGCAAAGTGCTTGATGGTTCCAGTTTGCGTGCCAAGAAGCACAGTGACCTCCTCCTGTGGACGGCTCTCTTTAACCTTGGGCTCAACATTTTTAGTGCAGAACGAGGGCTGTGTAGAAGGGAAAATCTGAGAATAAACCCAACAACACACAAAAAAAATTGATATGAAGATTTAGGAGGGAAGGGCCAAGGATCATTGTAGAGCATGATGTCCCCAAATATTTGATCGAAATCCTCCCTTCCATTATGGTTTGATGGATGTCCATACTCTGTTCCATAGCTCTGATTTTTGTACAGGTAGGGAGGATACTAGAGAAAATTACAGAATTTTTCTTTACCCTGCCAATTTTATTTCCTTAAAAATCTCTAACATCATTTGAACAAATCTTATGTATATCCTCGAATCATTGGAGTCCAAAAGAACACATTTCTTTGAGGCATTTTGTCAAACAAGTCACGTGCCTTGTCTACGCTTCCATATTTTGCATACATGTTAGATGGCATTTTCGAGAATATAGGTCTATAGTAATTGAAGATGTGTTAGTGCTTACAGCTACATTCCATCCAGGAATCGCAAACAGAAGTATATCAGATGACTGGTAAATCAATAGATACCATTTTGTAGAGACCAAAATAGAGATTTTGTTGTTAAACATGAGGTAAGCATTTGAAGAAACCAAGTACAATTGCAGAGATCATTGCAACCTTGAAGAAAAGAAGAGTGGAGAGAAAGGTGTCAAATGGCAGCTTTAGATTCTAAAGTACGATCTTCGCCAACTAATTATCATTCAGATTCTCTCCTCTAAATTCCCTAAAAGTTGCTAAATATCATTGATGTAGGTTAGGTAATCCTCAATCCAATCAAAGATCCTTTGAATTGAATCTGACTAAATCACAATCCAACATGAAAATTCATTGCTCATTTGGCTCGATGTTTTGTAAACCATTCCACATCTCCTTTGGAGTTTTCTTCTTCTAGAGATGAAAATGGAGTTAAGGAAGTGAGGAACAATATGCACCTTCAAAATCATCATTGCCTGTCCTCTCTTCTCCAGAAAGTGAAGAACTATTTCAGTTTTCTACACAATCCACCACAAACTAAAACCATAAAGCCCTCTCAATCGTACATACACAAACCCTACAGTTGTGCTTGACCATCATGACAAAAATTGTTATCGCCTTCATTGTTAGTTGAGATCTTTGCAAATATTACAAAGATTTGTAGCAAGATAGGGAAAATGTTCAACTACATACTAAAATTACTATAGCTATATATGAATAGACAAGTGATCCATTACAAAGTTAAATACACATCCCTATATGCAAATCTATTAATAAATATGCATATCCATGTAGCGTGGTCTCCTCGTTCATTACTTTATATCCGTTATTCAATAGTATATACTATCTATAATGTAGTGTTTTTCGGTTTTATTATTAATTTCCTGGTCAATAAAAGTTATTGGGGTATAGGATTGTGTCAACTTTAATGTCATGTTACACATTGATTGGACATTGTAAAGTTTTCTGATACAAAATTTGATTTGCTTTTTTATGGTTGGATGGTAAGTAAAAATAGATGTAAGAACACTTACACAGTCATAAAGTAGAACTAAAGTTTTAAATTTTTGAGTTCCTGGATATGTCTTGGTGGTTTACAATATCAAAGGGAAAATCTTAATGCATCCCGCCTACATCAGCCAAGTACAAATCCAAGTGCATCAAGGACCATCCTATTAGCAAGCCGCACCATTCCATCAACCTCCTCCACCACAACAGTACTTGCCAGCACAATAGCAACAACATCCCACCATCCCCCAGCAACAACAACTTCATCATATCCGGTGCAACACCAACAAAATCCCATTGTACCCCAGTAGCAATCCACTTCATATCCTCCACCATAGTACGCTCCCACACCTTAGTAGCAATATCCTCCCTAGTAATCATTGCCCCAAAATCCATTCTAATCCACCTATCTTGTTGGGAAATCTCTATTTCCTACTCTACAATATCCTCCCCTACAAAATCATCCCTACTCACCAGCACCATCAGATCCCTTTCCCATGGGAGTACCCACTTCAATGCCAATCAACGTAGAATGGGAAGAAATTAAGAATTCTCTTAAGGAGCTAAAAGTTGGCACATAGCACAAGACCTTCAAGTTTGAAGAGGTGTGTCCCTATCCATTTGATCGATCAATCATAGCCATCCCTTTCCCTAAGAAATTTGAGACACCCAAATTTGATAAATATCAAGGGAAAAAAGACCCCGTAAACCATGTCAAAGAGTTCTATGTGGCATTACAAGAAGTGGCATATAGTGATAACTACCTTATGCACCTATTCCCCAAGAGCTTGGGAGGAACTTCTATTGAGTGGCTCTACAAAATAACCTATGGGAAAATCTCAACCTTTTCCAAGCTCTCTGAGAATTTCATTTCCCAATATGCCCACAATGTCAAGAACGAGTTGTCTTTGCTAGACCTTTGGAACTCAAAGCAAAAAGGAGGAGAAAGCCTGGTTGAATATTTATAACTATGGCAGAACCTCACAACCAGGTTATCATACCAACCACCTCAGAAGCATATAACCAATATATTTATTGATAACATGCATCCCAAACTATCCCACTTCATGAGGATGAATTGCATCCAAACTTACCGAGATATCAAAAGCAAGGGGATAGATATTGAAAGAGGCCACCTAGATGAAGGCATAATCTGACATTACAAAGATGATTCCCATAGAAATCCTAGTACTGACAAACCCCATTACTAGAATATAAACAAGAATAATGTTACCGATGGAGCCACTGACATCAATCCACAACCCATGTAGTATTCTCAAAACCAACATCTAAATCCAACCTATTAGACTAATGCCATACCAACAACTCCCAATCAGAACAAGACTCAAGCCTAGACTCACCAGAAGAGAATCTTCACATCTCTTGGTGAACCTCGACATAATCTTTCATCAAATGGCCAAGGCCAATATAATCACGTACCCACCAACTCAATAATTTGATGATGCCACTCACAAACCTAACTGGTACAAAGATCATGAGTACTGTGATTATCATCGTGTCAAAGGACACACTACCCTAAGGTGCATGAAGCTAAAGCATTACATCCAAGATCTCATCGATAGAAAGGAGATCCAAGTGGACACACCAGCCCAAGCCTTGCCTAATGCTAATCTATAGATCTATCAGAATGTGTTCCCAGAACACAATGCTGAGAAGAACTAGGATAATGCCAATCCTCCACCCCAAAACCAGGGCAAAGGAAAGCAAGGAGACCCTACTAACCATAAAGGCTATACTACTACTCATATGAACTATGAAATTTTTTTTGGATGTATAACCCAAGTCGAGGCCATAGCCAGTTTCATCCATGTCAAAGGAGAAAATAATTAGTGTGTTGTTACTACCCACAGAGGCCAGATATCTATCACTGAATCAAATCCAAGGCCATCACAAAATGCACAATACAACCTTATAGAATATCTTGGGAATACACCTCAAATCTCCATCCTCGACCTTCTTCATACTTCACCCATCCATCAAGAAACAAAGCCCTCCATGAAGGACATGTCCCCACAGACATAAACACTATCAAGTTCAAGAACATTGTGGGACATTTGTTAGCATCATGTGCTCTTTCCTTCAAGCCATTAGATATACCAGCTATTAAGCCCGGCCATAATCTCCCCCTCCACATCATCGTCATGATCCAAGAATTTTCCATTAAAAGGGTCATGATAGATAATGGCTCAGCCCTAAACTTGTGTACTCTAAAGTTCTTTCAAAAGATAGGGTTCATAGAGACTAACATATCACATGAGGTCATCACCATAAAGGCATATGATAACTTGGAGCATACCTCTGAAGGTACCATTCTTTTGTCTATCTAGCTGAACCCTGCAACTCAAGATAACATCTACCATGTTGTTGATCTTGACCTACCATTTGACATCCTCCTCAGCTGACCATGGATCCATTCCATCAAAGTCATACCATCTACATATCATCACTATGTCAAATTTCTACATCAAGGCACTAAGGTAACCATCCATGCAGACCCCCAACCCTTCGCATACTGTCATGCATTGGAAGCATCATTCCCTCATTCAATTCATTGTCTTGGAATTGTAATTGGCACTTCTCTTGCCAGCTCTTCTCGATCCCATAGCAATCCCAAAAATATCCTCACCTCCACTCTTTCTTCCTTCAAGATAAATAGCTAGGGCCATGGTGAATATAGCCTAACTGATTCATTTGCAGTAGGGGCCCTACCTCTAGATCCACATACACAAGGGTGTCTGAGTCACCAAAACAAACCTACTCAAGCCAAGCATGAAATCAAGAAATTAGGACCAATGAATTTTGTTTCCCATGGAAATATAGATAGCCTTAAGATGGACCTTGACATCAATCGGTGGTTGTACAGCAATCCACTACCACCTGGCACTGAACTCCTTGGCTACTTCAAAGAAAAATATCCATAACCACATAAGTACACCATATAATAATGGAAATACCAAGGTGATGGTCTAGGACCACAAGAGGGTAGAAGAAAAGATCTAATTGAAGCCTCGAAGAATCAAAAGCATCAAGGTCTTGGATTTAATACCCCTCGCCTGCACACACAAGAACCCAATACTATGACTAGGGGCACTAACTTGAGCAACATTCCCTTCTTGAATAGCCAAGATGACCTCATAGAGATTGAAGACATCCGTGAAGAGGAAGAAAATAAATCCTATGATGACATCTTCAATGATGATACCCCCCTAGACGCTTTTTTCCTCCATCAAATTTCCATTAATGTCATAGGACTTCCGCTCATGCACCCCAAACTCATAGACTGGAACCAACCAACTATCATACACATCGATGAGTTCTAAAGCATACAAGTACTCCTAAGGTTCATGGGAACATCAGGCCAACAAGAAGATCAACATCAGGAACCAGTTCATGTCTTCAAGCTCGACCCTAAAGGATATTTTAGGGAAGAGGCAAGCTTTAGCTGTAAAATAGAAATAGAAATAGAAAAGAATGAGTCTTTATGTGAAAACCCCATTGGGGCACATTCTGATTCTAAAAAAGAGAAAATAAATGGTGTATCTCCTGGTGAAAACCTCTTTGAGGTGCTAGAATATGGAGAATTGCCTCTTTCTCCCATCCATAATTACTGACTCGAGAAGTCTCCTATCATCATTGAGGAAACTAATTCAGTTAACTTGCACATAGAAGAATGCTTGATAATCACCTACATTGCAACATCTTTAACTCAGGGTGAAGAAATGGCTCTCACTTCACTTCTCCACAAAGCCACCATCAACTTCACTTGTTCATATGCACACATACCTGGGCTTGATTCTAATCTTGTTGTGCATAATCTTGCAGTGGATCCCCACATCAAGCCAGTAAAGAAGAATCTATGAAAGATGCATCATAAAGTAGCCCTTTTGGTAAAAGAAGAATTGGAAAATCTCTTAGATGCCAAGATCATCAGAGCTCTAGACTATTCTAAGTGGATCTCCAACATGGTGTTGTCACCAAACCTTTAGGCAATATCAGGATCTATAATAACTTCGAAGATCTCAAAAAAGCATGTCTGAAAGATGATTTCTTGCTTCCCAACATAGACATGATCATAGATCTCATAGCGGGCCATGAGATGTTGTCACTCATGGATAGCTTGTCAGGGTACAATCAGATCCAAATAGCAAAAGAAGATCAACACAAAAGAACATTCACCACACCAAGGGGTACCTTATGCTACAACATGATGCCATTCGGGATAAAAAATGCAGGAGTCACCTATCAATGAGCAATGGTGACCATCTTCCACCATATGATACATAATATCCTGGAAGACTATGTGGATGATATTTTCTTGCATAATCAAAGACACGAGATGAACACCTAGACATCCTTGAGAGCATGTTTGATCATCTTCATTAGTATGGCTTGAAGCTGAATCCAAAGAAGTGGGTCTTTGGTGTAACATCTAGAAAGCTTCTAGGCTTCATTGTATCACGGTGTGACATAAAGATTGATCTCAAAAAGGTCAAAGCCATTACAAAAATGGCTTCTTCTAGAACACTCAAGAAGATTAGGAGCCTACAAGGAAAACTCCAATCAGTGCATTGATTCATATCAGAACTGGAAAACAAATGCCAACCTTTCACGCATCTACTTCACAAGGACACAAGCTTCAAATTGGATCCTATATGTCAGAGAATATTTGAAAGTCTAAAAGAGTATCTAATCAACTCTCCCATCCTTGTACCACTAGTTTCAGGACTCCCTCTCATACTCTACATCTCAATGACCACAACAAAAATGGGGCCACTCTTAGCACAACATGATGATGACAACAAAGAAAGATCCATTTACTATATCAATCAAACTCTAGTCGGCTATGAGCTTAATTATTCACTAATGGAAAAAGCATGCCTTGCAGTGGTCTTTGCCACTCAAAAGATCAGACATTACATGCTTAGCCACACAATCAAGATCATCTCAAAGGTGGACCCACTAAAGTATCTACTATCTAGGAAAATTCTCACAGGCCATATGAAAAAATGGGTCATGCTACTTAGCAAGTTTGACATTCAGTACATAGATCGAAAAGAAATCAAAGGGCAAGTAATTTCTGATCAGCTAGCAGAAGCACCTTTGGTGGATGCATATCTACTAATCATGGAATTCCTTGATGAGAATCTATGTATGATCAAAGAACAACCAATATGGAAGCTATACTTTGATGACTCCTATACATCACATGGATTAGGGGCAAGAATCCTATTCGTCACACCTCAAGGTACTATATTCCAAAATAATTCAAATTGGGATTCCCATGTACTGATAACATTGCAAAATATGAGGTACTTGTCTCAGGCCTCAAAATAGAAATCTAATGGAATATAATAGAACTACAAGTGTTTGGAGATTCACAACTCATTATTAAGAAAGTCCTAGATAAATTTCAGACAAATGATGATAAGCCGTTAGCCTACAAGGAACTGGTGGACAAACTAAAAGAGCATTTCTTGAATCTACAATTCATGCAGATACCAAGGCTTTAGAATAAAGTGGTCACCGTGATGGTGACCATCAGATCCTTATTGGAAGTCCCTCATGATGCATCACCATATGAATTCTTAGTCGAGCAGCTCCACACGCTTGCTTATGAGAACACCAATTCAGAAATGGTATGTGTCTTGGTTTGTCCCCAGTCCCCATGGTACCATGACATCCATGCATATCTAAAAAATGGTATCATATCTCCCCATCTCACCAATAACCAATGCCAAAACCTAATTCAGAGAGCTTCCCGCTACACTCTTGTAGCCAACACCCTTTATTGTCAAGGATATCATAACATCCTCTCTAGGTGGTTAGATTCAAATGAAGCTATCTTGGCTTTACAAGAGGTCCACACTAGAATTTATGGTGCCCACACAAGTCGCATGGTTCTAGAAAAGTAGTTGCTTTGAGTCAAGTACTATTGGCCTACAATGGAACATGATGCTTGTGAATTTTTTAGGAAATATGTACCATGTTAGTAGCATGCAAATTTGATCCATGCTCCAGCACAGGACTTGCAACCCATTATGCCACCTTGGACATTTCATGTTGAGGCTTTGACCTCATTGGGTTAATCACTCCACTTTCCTCTGATAGACATAAGTACATTATAATAGCCACATAGTACTTTTCAAAGTGGGTTGAAGCAATTCCACTCACCATCACTACTAGCATCCAAATATCCAAGTTCATCTTATACCACATCATTTTTTGATTCATCATACCATCTACCATCTTCATAGACCATGACCCACCTTTTGAAAACTAGCATGTGGATGATCTGTGTGCCAGACTCCACATCTACCATCATTTCTCCAGTCCATAATTCCCCCAAGGAAATAGCCAAGTTAAGGAAACCAACAAAACCATTCTCAAAATCCTCAAGAAGGTTGTCAATGATTTTGGTCGCGACTAGAACCTCCAAATAAATCCCACCCTTTGGGCCTACCGTACTTCTTATCACACTCCCACAAGCACCACCCCATATTCCCTTGTATATGGTGCCAAAGCTATTCTACCCATTAAGTTCGAGATCCTATCATTGTGTGTCTCCACGAAGAACTATACCACTAATGAAGACTATCGTGTGGCACGGCTCACACAGCTAGACCTATTAGATGAAAAGAGACAACAAGTTGTAAAGTGGTGAAAATGAGGATGATAGGTAGGGTTTTGAGCAATGCCCCTAATAGAGATCCTAAACCAACATTCTCCACAATACATATGAATTGATAATGATAAGTAATGTGAATCTAGAAATGCTTCAAATTAGATAAGATGAAATACATACCTCATAATAAAACTCATCTGGAAATACCTATTTTTTGGTGTCTATACTCAGTTTCAAGAAATTATGCAACTAGATCTGGGACAGGAAAATAGAGACGGAGAAAACTGAGAAATCTTTTCTTTTCTAAGGAAGGTCGATGTTGACCCAAGGACAGGGGTAAGATCTTACCCTGGGGCACAATCTTACCTCTTTATCATCGTGTTTTGTTGTACATATCCTTGTCTATCCTTCTGTAGCATTTGATTTAGATATCTTGTCCCATCAAGAATTGTACTTCAACAATCTCTTTTGTCAACATTTCTTAATCACAATGATTATCTTTGACTCATCATTTTATAGCGAACATCACACATTCTCCTCATCACTCAATTGGTCCTTGAGGATGTATCCTTCCTCATGTCCGACCTAATCTTCCACCAATCAACCTAGGTTTGTGTTGCGGTATCTTTCCACACATTCAGACCAACTCTTCACACCATCAATCACATCACTCTCTCTCCTTGGAAAAGGATATCTTTTGGAGTTATCATTTTGGTCTTGGATTTTGTCCTTTGGATCTTGTTAATATTTTATGGCTTCTCATTGTTCCTCTCCTCAAATACTAAAACATTTGGGGTCGAATTTCGACACCAATTTGTGACCCCACTACAATTTGTGTTTTTTTTGGCAAGTGCCTTGACAGTGTCGTAATAGAGATGCTATCATCTTAATTGTGACATCCATTTGGTTATAAACAAAAAAAAAAGAAAAAGAAAGTGTCATTTGTAATTTGTGAATTCGAAGAGCTGCCGCGAAGATGACACTGCAATTTTGCATGGCACGAAGAGGGCATTCAAGTTTGGCATGGGTGAAGAGGCTGACACCATGTGGGAAGAGGGCACTAGCACTTGAGGTAGGCATTCGAGCTTTTTCTTCTCATCAAATCAATTTTAGTGGCATTGTTTACATCTTAGCATTTGGAATGCTCGATGACCTATGAGCTTTGAGAGTTAGGGCATCATTGCTATTACCTTCAAGGCATTGTGTGAAGTGTTTGATCTCTCTTTATTTGTTTTGCTATTGATATTCACTATGTGCGTACTCCCCATTTATGATCATTTCATGAGGAAATATCTTGATGGCTTGCGGGCTACAAGCTAGGGCATGATACATTATTTAGGAGCTCACTGTTTAATACTGGCATTGTTTACATCTTTTCATTTGGAATGCTTGATGACCTGCGAGCCTTGAGAGCTAGGGCATCATTTCTATTACCTTCAAGGCATTGTGTGAAGTGTTTGATCTCTCTTTATTTGTTTTTCTATTGGTATTCACTATGTGCGTACTCCCCGTTTATGATCATTTCATGAGGAAATGCCTTGATGGCTCATGGGCTGCAAGCTAGGGCATCATACATTGTTCATGAGCTCACTGTTTAATACTGGCATTGTTTACATCTTTTCATTTGGAATTCTTGATGACATGCAAGCTTTGAGAGCTAGGGCATCATTTATATTACCTTCAAGGCATTGTGTGAAGTATTTGATCTCTCTTTATTTGTTTTGGTGTTGATATTCACTATGTGGTACTCCCCGTTTATGATCATTTCATGAGGAAATGTCTTGATGGCTTGCGGCTTGCAAGCTAGGGCATCATACATTGTTCATGAGCTCACTGTTTAATACTGGCATTGTTCATGAGCTCACTGTTTAATATCTAGCCAGGCCATGTAAATGGTACCAGGCCAACCCAATCAGCCAAACAAAATGTGTCATATTTATCTTTGTCAAATACACTCATTCACCATTTTGTTCTTGTTCTTCACACAAATATTGCATCAAAAGTAATTGTAAACAATGATTCAAAGAAAAAAGAAACAACTACAATAGATCAGACCCCAAAAGAATATAGTCAACTACAATAGCTCATAGTCTCAATGAAATAAACAGTGTATAAAACAATATATGGTGCACAACAACAATAAACATGCAATGACAACAATAACATTACATGATAAAATTCAATACTCTTAGTTTTTATTCACATTGCACATGCATAATTGTAGATGAGGATCAGTAATAGGGTGCCAGGCATTGCTTAGATCCTTTGGGTCTAACCCCATCTTTTCCTATCTTGCAAGTTTTGGATCATACAAGACCATACTGGATTGAACCCTGGGTCAACACTTCATTACTTCAGGCAATGTTTGGTACCTTCATTATTTATGTTCATCCACTTATGTATGTTTGCATTCATTCATATTCTTCTAAAAGTTGGCTATTAGTGACCATATATGATGATTGTTGATGTTTTTAGGTCATTTGATGAAAAGATGTAAAAGTTTATATTTTTTTATTTCAATTTTAAATTTGAGCTCTGACATCATGCAATGTTATTGTTGTCAAAATAGTAAGTGTATTAATGTATGATCTAATAGTAGCAACCTCATTGATCATTATCTTTGACTCCTCCATCATTATAGAAGAGATATGGTTCAGAGGTGGTAGAGGATATGGTGGATCCAAGGTCCAAATACAGAAACTCAATCAAATGCACAATTCAATCTAGTGACCCAAGATGGTTTCAATAAGTGAAATGGTAAATTATCCTCCAACCAGTCTTATGGTGTGATCCAATAGCCCTAATTTATGTAATCAAAATTAATTAAATAGGTTCCAAACTTTCTTCAAATGTTCAAGCACCAAAACTTCAAAATTCACCAAGTTAGGACTAACAATCTGTCTTGTAGCCCTGCAACAACACTCACAAGGATTTTCCTTCAACTTTTCCCAAAACACTAGGAAAATAAATCATATATTTGAGTACCCTTTATGGAGTACTTTAACATACCAAAAGGACAGGGTGTTGGTTATATTTTCAGGCTTTTGAGTTTGTCCTTTCCAAGTCCTGGTTTACCTCTTATTTGCAAATTTTCCTGTGGTCTTGGTGTCTGAAATTTATTCAGTTTTTCCCTAATCAGGTTTGAAGAAACTCGCCCTATGTTTTATCCTTGAAAATCTTGTTTCTTAGTATTGATCCTTGAGTTATCCCTAGTTTCTTATGTTTCATCATTACTTTTGGGTCACTTAAGTGTCTTGATAGTACACATGCTCATTTCTATCAAGTGTTCGCTGAATCGTGTAATCTTTGTTTCATATTAGTAAGTCATTGAGCGAATTGGTGAATGTGTTAAATCCTAGTTATATGTCATGATAGTTGCTAAGTCTCCAAGTCTTTTAGTGGTTACCCGAAACCTTTGCACAAATAAGTGAATGTGTGGTCTCCTATTCGCCCATCTTCTGGCAGTTTCCTGTTAGCATTTGGTGACTCGGCGTGGTAGTTATCTCTAATTCTCCCAATCAAGCGGTTATGTTTTAAAAGACTCAGTGAATTGGTGAACATAGTTGATTGCCTTTTCATTCGATGGCTATGTTTTAAATCTCATAAAGACTGGGTCCTACTCAAGTTTGTCAAGCGATTTAGTGACTAAGTCATGTTTGATATCCTCTAATTTGGCAAATTTAGCAACAAATTATGGCGGATGGCTAAGTTTTCACTTATCGCTAAATCTCAAGAAATTGGCATTATCTCTAAGTTATGAAATGATTAAGCGAATGTGGTATTCACAAGATCTCAGAGGTTTTAGAGGATCCCCAAATGATCGAGCGACTCGGTGAATGAGGCAAAGGTTAACGAGTTTCTTAGTAGACGTTGATTCTCAGAGTGAAAAGGGTATGGTCAAAGTTCTTAAATGATTCAACGCCAACCACAGATTGTGATGAAGATCAACGGTCATCATGTAATCTCAGGATCTAATCTTTGGTTTAGATGGTATTCAGCGAATTAGAGATGCAAGTCATTCGCCCATTCTCGAGGCTTGATCATGGTTAGAATTTTCTTCATGAGAATGCGAGAATACTTTGTTTGCCAGTTCTCCAGATAAATATTGGGTAAAAGCATGTGTCTGAGAACCAAAAAAGTTTTTTTCAGTCATTGAATCTCAGAAGCAGATGGGGCTTAGCATGATTATTAAGAGGGTTTCCAGTGAACCATTGATCATATTTGGGATCACTGGTAGTCACGAAGTCTCAAGATAGAATCATGAGTTACTGAATTCTTTTGAGATTAAATGAAGAGGCTTGTCGCGTGATCACATGACTCAACCTTGGGTTAGATTTTCTTTTAGAGATTATGAAATCCTTTGCTCGCATGATCGCTAAATTCTATCTGGTTGAGCTTTCATGTCATTAATGTTGAAAGCTATTGCAATGTGGAATAAAGTACTGTGCCTGGTTGGAAGGGAGTAGAAAGTTGTCCAATTAGGTTTTAATGAGGGTTTGCATCAGTTATTAAGGGTTTTAATGCAAAAAACAAGCCATGATTACAGCTCGCGCCATGTTTTTGATTATTTAAATCATTCTGTCAACATCCACGCCACTGCTAGCTTTGATTTGAAGGTTGGAAATATGTAGAATTAAATGCCGAGGTGACTCAGGTTTGATTTTCCATGATTTGGTGATTGTATGCACACAAATTTTCAAGTATATAGATAGGATTGCATAGCTTTTTGTGCTCAAAGTCATTCTAGAGAGAATTGAGATTGTTCTGTTGTAGCAGCGAGCAAGTAGTGTGAAGAATTGTAGAGCTGAGAGTTCTTGTTCTATTAAAAGATGAGTCATCTTGTAGCAAGTGTAGAGTCATCTAGTGGAACCAAGAAGGAACAAGGTGGAGCCCAAAAAGAACAAGGTGGAGATGATAGGGGGAAGCCAAATTATTCATATGAGTTCATTAGATTGCTTCCCGACTCAAATCAGAATAAGAAGGCCATAGACACTGTATTCAAAGATCTCATGGACAAGTGTAGGGACCCTCATACTTCTACAGGTTTTGGCTTTTCCTTGTTCTCATATTTTTATAATAATAGGACTAAGCCTATACTTGTATGTAATGCTTGGGTATTGGGAATGGAAAAATTCATTGTGCTAGATTTGTTTGTAGATGTTAACTTAATCATTGAATTGGCTAGGCTATATGATCCTATTTCTAGGTGTGTTAGATGTGCAGACTAGTCTGTATTTCTTTCTCTAGATAGGGAGTCTTTTATGAGGGCTTTCAATTTTTATGCATCATCCTCTATTGAGATTGATTTAAGGAAAGAGAGGGAGAAATATGCAAGTAGTGTAGGGATAGTAAAGAGCTAGCTAGTCAAGCATATGCCTAAGCATGATAGGTACATTTCCCCTCTCCCGCCAAATATGAATGTGCCTTATTCATTTACATCCCTTAATCATTATATGAAGCTCTTGTGTAATGGGTTGTGTAGGGTTTTTGGTGTAGATGGGGATGATGATAAGCTACTTGTCAACCTTCTAATGATAATGCTAGATATTCAGAACACACAGACTAATACTGATTATGATTATATTCAGTATATAATTGACAAGATGCATGAAGGATTTGTATCTGTTGAGAAGAAGAAGAGGCCCATTAAGTTCTTGCATTACTCTTTTCTTATGCATCTAATTCTATACCATCATGTCAATGATTTTGATTCTAGGGTGTTGAAGATAAAGACTCATTATAAGGATATTCCTAGCCCAGTGCAGTATTGGGTAAACATTTGGAATACTACATCTAATGAATGTGATTTTTCCATTTTTGAGAATTATTTTGTCCACCTAGTGCTAGAAATGTTGGGTACAAATGTAGCAAGATTACCAACTAGAGTTTTGAGAATTTTAAGGCCAATGCAATTTGAAGACAAGTGGCCAGGGAATCGTAATTGGGGAGATTCTTACCTAGGAAACAACTCCACAGCCATTAGAGTTTATGGATGCCCTCAGCCTCCACACCTACTCCCAAGATATGTGCCTCCTAGGGTGGCCATGATGGAATTTATTTGGCAATTGATGTGGACTGACAAGGAGCATCTAGGGCCACATAGGAAGGGTACCTTCACACCCCGACAGTTCAAGTTTCATAGTTTTCTGATTGGGAAAAGGGCAGTGGATCAAGTTAGTAGTTGGCTACATCATTTGAAGATGACTGTAGGAACATGCAGATATGTCGACGTTGAGGGTTTTATTAAGATGGCTAGGTTGACCTTGATTCCAAACATTGGAACAATTAAGGAACATGAGGGCCTTGATGAGGAAGAAGGAGTAAGAAATATAATAGAATTTGATGAAGCCAAAAGGAAATGGACCAAGTACTTTGATTTACTGGACTTGGAGACATAGTTAAAGGAGGCTAAAATTCCTTTTGGTGGGTTTTTCCCTGAGCTATCATATTTGCAGAGGATGGAAAAAATGGTAGAAATGCATGGCACCCTATCCAACCAGTTGGAAGGGAAGCTTGAGGAGAGATTAGAAGTACCAAAGAACTATTCTACTTCTGAGCCTAAGGAATTTACTGATGACTCACAAGAGGCTGAAAGTGCACCTCCAGAAGGTGAAGAAATAATTATTGATTTGACCTTAGATCCATCAGTGGTGGAGGTCATTCCAGAGCCACCTTTGAAGAAACAAAAAATTGAGATCGGTGAGCCCTCTAGGAAGAAGAAACCAAAGAGGATCCTGGATAGTGCATCAGTTCTTGTGCCAAGAAAAAGGGCCTATCACCACTAGTTAATAAAGGCTATTAGGGAAGGAAAGAAGGTAAAGCACAAGAAACAGAGGACTTGACTTTGTTACTAGAGCAAGATGAAAGGGAGTTGTACCAAGAAGAATTTCTCAGTGATGATTAGTTTATTCAAACTAAGGAATTCATGGACTTCCTTATTTGGAGGAAACATGAGGAAGTGAAGAAAGCCTTGCCTAAGGGTATGGAACCAAGTGAAGAAACTTTGAGGGCCTTAACTTCATATGATCCCAGCCTTGAGAAGATCTTTGTTGAGGAAGCCAGAGAGATGGTTAAAACAAGTGGCATGCTTTTGACTCTTGGGTGGGATTTGACTTCTGCCTTCATTATTAATTAGATCAGAAAGAAGCCAAAAGGAAGCCTATCCTATGAAGTACACATTGATGAAATGATTAGAGGAAGTGGTTATGACCCAAAGTCACAGGTTGTAGCACTTTGGTCATTGGCCCCCAAAAATCAGAAACTCTCTCTGGTCAGTATTGAAGATAAAATGGAGGGTAATAAAATTGTGTGGACGGTGTAGAATACAACTAATCTTGAAGTTTCAAAGGTAGTGACTCACCTAGCTCATCTCAATGAGGCAAAAACCACACAATTATCTGAGAGATATGCTAAATTGTTTGACAATTCAATGAAGGTTGCCAAGGATAGAGATCTCAAACTCATGATGATCAAGAAAATGGAAAATGAATTAGGGGAGCTAAAAGCAAAGCTTGAGGAAGTAATAAAGGCAGTTCATCCCCCTCCTTTTTTGATTGAAGCTCCACCTCAGTTGGAAATGCAGGTTCATGAATGCCCAGTGTAGGATTTGGAGAAAATAAGATTAGAAGCTGCCTTGAAGACCATGATAGAAATTGTGCAACATAGAAGGGATAAGATAAAAGAGAAGATGGAGTCTGTTCATCAATCAGTAATCATGTTGCATAACAATAATGATAAGATAAATGATTCATTAGCTTCTCTAGGGCCACTCCATAGAATTTGGTCTGGAAGGGGTTTATTATTTGATAAACTTGACAGTTTACAATAGCACAGGCTTGACATTCCTGAGATAGTGACTGTTGTCTTTGAGAAGATTGGGTTAGTTGGTTTAGTTTCAAAGTTTTTTAAAGGAAAGTCCAATCAAGTAAAAGCCAAGTTGGCCATTTTTGATAGTGATTACAGTAAGTTCCTGCCTTCTATTTTTGCCAATGATGGAATCATAGTCAGTTTGGATGAGTGGAAAACTTCAATGGATCAGTTAGCAATCAGGCATGAAGTTTACCTCAAGGGTGAAAATGTTTTAGAGCTGGATGGATGAAATGATGTAATTGATAGCTTGATCAAAGTTGAAGGAGATTGTATATAGTTCATTGCAGAGGTCAAGGCTATAACTGAATCCAAGTGGGACTTGCAAATCAAATCACTTCAGGAGTTGCTAAGCTTCAATTGGCCATCTAAGGATGATGTGACAGCTTGGGAGAAATTGACAAAGAAGAAAAAGAAGAAGCTAGCTATCCAGGGAACAGAAACGGAGGAAGAAGAGTAGAACACACATGGGACCTGTTCTAGAATTTGAGGGAGAGCATTTTTCAAACACAGGATGATGTAAGTTAGCCTGTATTAGTAGTCATCATTCATATTACAAATCAAAGTAACTGCTCTGAAGATATTTCTAGACAAAGGTGCCACGTGTGAAGTTGTTAGTAGTTGCAAACTACTTTTTGATTGTTGTAATCATTGCTTTTTGGTTGGTACTTTTTGTCTTTTAGTACAAGTCACTTTCCTAGCCATCCGAAGCTTGTTGCATCCTTTTGAGGATTCCAAGATGGCTAGAAGTATATATAGCAAGTTTTGCTCTTTTGTTAAGGGGTGGTGGAAGTTTTTGTAAAAAGAGACTAAATATAGATTCTGACTTTTTTTCAAGTTTTTGTGGAAAATTTTGTAAGAGATATAGTTGAAAATTAATGAAAAGAGATTGAAGTTTCATTACCAATTCTGGTTGTCTTTATGTATGGATGTTTTAAATTTTTATGCGTCAATTAGTAAGGCTAGTTTCATGCATTATTCACAAGGTGAATATAGGGGCTAAAATCGAGTTTCTTTCAAGGAGAGAGTAAAATCTTTAGGGAGGCTTCTGGGATTTAAAATTCTATACATGGATTTGATGGCTGGGTTGGGAATTGAGAGAGTAGATTGCTAGGTAGTTTATTTAAATTTTAGCACTGTTTTATTGATGGGATTCTGTAGATTTTCAATTTTTGAATCTAACCCAATGAATAAGGCACTGGTTTAGTTTGATTTACATTTATTCACCGTCACTTGATCAGAAAACTATATTCATTTACTTTACTTACATGTTTATGAACTATAGTGGCTATATCAAGTATATAGATCAATTTTGTAATGCTTTAAAGAAGGACTTGGAAAAGGTTATCCTTCCTTGGATTTAAACTCATAAAAAGAAGAGGGATGAATATCCTTATGCCATTGTGTCATGTTCTTTCATTCATAGTTTTTGTTACAGTATTGTGCATCAAGAGAATTTGGGCTATATTAAGAGTTGTGACATCTTACTGATTTGATTTTGGAGTGGAAAACACAACAATGAAGAAGTTGATTCATATTGTGAAACTCAACTTGGATTGTTTGAGAGTAATTAATTGTCAAAGGTAAACCCACCTGAGTTTCATAATCAAAGTGAAGAAGGCACAAGGCCTTAATACCTTAGCATTTGGATCATGTTAGATGTAGCTGTTAGGATTGCATGAGTCATAAGTTCAGTATATTTCTAAATATTTTAATCATTTGCAAGTTTAAATGCTAACAAAAATGGTGACTCTATTGGGGAATTTTCTTTCTAAGAAAAATAGTGCATAATGCAAAGACTAGGGTTTTACTAAATATCTGTTGTTGTGCCATAAAATAGTTATAATCATTTGATTCCTGCTTGTTAGTGGGTGGTGACTCTGCAAATCTATGTTTACCAGTTGCTGGTAGTTGTAAAATCTTGCTATATCTTATTGTGATACACCATGAGTCGACCGAGGTTCACTAGGTCTTACTTCAGGGATCACCCAGAATATAACGTGGGTGATGAGCTCCATACACCTAGTAGAAAATAGTGGTTTAGGAGAGGTCATAGTAATGCTAGCTCCCAAGCACCTTCTAGAGAAAAACTTCATGTCCCACTTCCTCATGAAACTTCCTCCTCCTCTGATGACCCCGAACATGTCAAGAAAGTCACGCCAAATATTCATTTTCAAGAAGATGCGGTCACAGAAGTTGGATTCTTCCCTGTGAGAGAAACCCTAGAACAACTAGGAGAAACTTTTGCTACAAAAACTGCTTCATACGACTCAAAAAAGCTGAGAGGGGAAGTGATAGCTTTAAGGAAAAAGGAGCATGAACAATTGGAAGAAATTGCTAATAGAAGGAAGGTGAGGGAACAAAAAATTTATGAATTGCTTTTGGAGAGGCAAGAACTTATCAGAAAGACCAAGAGGAATGAAGTTCAGGCTAGGGATTTAGGCCAAGCTGTTCAGGGTTTAGACAAAGAATTTTTTGGTGACATGGAGGTTTTGAGGAATCAAGACCAAGATGGTAAACCTAAACAAAGTGAATTTGAGGGAACATGCCATGTTCTCAGGCAACTACATCCCTCTAAAATCTAGAGGAATGAGGGTATTAAAAATGCCACAAAAGAAATCCCTGATAAGGGAAAATAAAAGGTGGTAAGTGTAAGTATTAATGAGCCTAAGAAAATTGCCACTACATCTAGTATACCTTCCCAGGAAAGCCTAGATTTAGAGAAGGTCAGAAAAGCTAAAGAAGATTTAGGTCTTCAGCTGGAGAGATTAGAATTGGAGGCTGCTACAGATGAAATGAAAAGGAAGATTTCTTTCTTGCATGCTAATATAAACACATCTGCTAGTAGCTCTATCCCTGTCATTTCAGGAATGATCCCACCCAATCAACCTGGTAACTCACTTCCAAATCCCCAAGCCTTTCATCCTAGACAAAATGTACTTGGATCAAATTTGACTACTAGTCAAGTTCCCCTTGTGGCTAGTGGTCCAATGGGGACTGTACCTTGTCAAAATATTGTAGCAAACCCTCCAAACCAACCAAGTATCCAAAGGAGACCAGTCCATTTGGATAGATATCAGCCTTTATTCTTTGATGGTATTCCTGGTCAGCCCAATGCTATCCCCAATGAGATTAGAAAGAAGATCCCATTATTTACTGGAAACAATGTGATTACCTATGAAGAGCACTTGAAGTTTTTCACAGATAAAATTAATGACTATGAAATTGAGCATGAAGATGTTATAATGAAGCTTTTTGTCTAGTCATTAATTGAAGATGCCAGGGATTGGTATAGGGGTTTGCCTGAGAACAGTATTGCATCATGGGAAGAATTTGTTAGATGTTTTAAGGAACAATATGTAGAACATGTGAATTCAAGCTACATGCTCAATGAGTTTAACAATATCAAGAAGCATTAGAATGAGAGCATGTCAGAGTTTAATAGCAGGTTCCAAAAGGCTATGTATAAATTGTTCCAAGTATTGAGATTAGACGATGCAGTTTTCCTAACCACATATTTCAATTCTATGGATGGTAAGATGTCTTATCTACTAAGAGATAAGAATCCCCGTACCCTTAGTGATGCATTTAAATTGGCCATAGGTATTGAAAGAAACCGAAAGGCATCTAGTCAAATGTACAAGAGGGATGAGGGTAGATTGTGGAAGGAAACCAGGCCACAACCTGCAAAGCCATCCAAAGATGATGATTAAATGGACAAGGGGGCTAGGATTAACAAAGACTTCCCAGCAAAGTTTGACAAGGGTGGTAGAAATTTTCAAGATACAAGACCACCTTATCAAAGGTAGGATAGAATCCCTAACTTATGAGATATTCCCTACAAGACAAATTGGAAAGATGGGAGGCCTGTTCCTAACAATAATGAGCCCCAAAAGGGAAGAGATACACCAGACCCCCTAAAGAAAAATATAGCACATAATGTGGAAAATGTGCCTTAGTGTGTGGCTTGTAATATGCCTCATTCACCATTCTAATGTGCTATGGCTTAGGCCTTGGGGGAAGAGGCTAATAATGCATACACAGGAGATTATGAAGAATCTGAAAATCCTGCTATCAACATGTTTACTACCGAGATAATGGGGGATTTTTTATCCTCAGAGGATGAAGGAATTTTTTCCGATGTAGATTAAAAAAGGAGGCTATTCTCAAATTATGAAAAACAAGTATTTTCTCATTCTAATCATGATGAATCTGACCATGACAATTGTAAAAATAATATGGTGGAATCAGGGTCAGATGAAAAATAGTGGAGAAAGCCTAGTGATGAAGAAATTAGAACCCTAACTGTGGCTGCCATAACTCAAGCCAAATCCTCATACAATTTGAGGAACAGAAGGGTGGGAAATGATTAGGGAGTCCCTAGATCTCTATTTGTTAAGGATAACCTTCAAAATAAGGACTCCCCTAAGCCTAATGTTGTAAATAGTGAGAAGGAGGGGCTTGTGAATGAAAAGAAGAAAGAGGAAGTTACTTCTGATAAGGGTAAAAGGAAAGTTGGTAGGTCAAAGGATCATCCTAATTTTTCTACTGATCACCCTACCTTTGATATGAGGCATGCTTTGTCCCAAATGAAAGTTTCCATCCCTCTTCTTGAAATGTTGAAAATTGAGGAGCATAAGACAACAACTCTTGCTCTCATAAGTGAACAAGGAGTGGTCCCTGATTTGGTAGGAAAAGGGATTTCAGTAGAAGAACCCATTTCAATTGATAACATCTCTGATGTATGTGTTGGAAACATTGTAACACAGGAACCATCTTCTATTGATCCATTTTATGTTACATTAATAGTGAATAACTTTTTGCTGAAAAACTGTATGATTGATTTTGGTGCGGCCACAACTGTAATGCCCTATTATGTAATGAAAGAGCTAGGGTTGCAAGTTGATACATCTAATGGAAGATGTTATGCTATGGATAATAGGGTAGTACCTATTGTAGGAACTCTGATTGGAATTGAAGTAAAGATTGCTGCATTCCCAGAGGCCATATACAAAATGGATGTGGTCATTGTTGATACAAAGCCCCATTATGACATGTTATTGTCTAGACAATGGGCCGCAACAGTTGGCGGAAAGTTACAGTTGGATCTCTCATATGCTACTATCCCAATTAATGGGATTGAGGTAAAGTTGTTTAGGGAGCCCCATTCTACAGTCATGGTTGAAATGGTTGCACTTGAAGACTTGAATTGTTTTGTGGATATTGACATGAATAATTTCATGATTGAAGAAATAGTGCCTCAGATGAAAAATATAGATCCAATTGTAGATGAGTTACTATTGCAACAGGATGGACTTTGGCAAATGTTCTTTGATGGTGGATGCTCCAAGGAAGGATCAAGAGCTGGAGTAGTGTTCATTTCCCCATTAGGTATCACATTTAAGTACTCTTTCTTGTTGACTTTTGAATGCACCAATAATACTACTGAGTATGAGGCTCTAATATTGGGATTAGATGTTGCTATAAAACATGGCATTAAATGTTTAAAAGTCCATGGTGATTCCCAATTAATCATAGCTCAAGTGAGGTCTAGTTATGCTGCCAGGGATGAGAGATTAAAGTTATACAAACATGCTGTCTAGGACAGACTAGAGTTTTTTGAGGCTTTCAATCTCATTTGGGTGGAAAGGTCTAATAATATCATGGTAGATTTCCTAGCTAATGTTTCCCTCAAAGACAATGATATTACCCTCACTGGTGTGTCCATGTTGGAAATAAAAAGCAGGCCCACAGTACCTGACAATGTATATAATTGGCAAGTTTTTGAGATGATTGTGATATCCTTAGGTTTCTACAAGGCCTAGATCAGTATGATGGGCAACAAATAGATTTCAATGAAGCATGACAAGATATCAAGGGGAAAGAGTGCATTATGGGAAATGAGGTTGTGCAGTTATCATCAAACCACATACCAAAGGGGTTAGTGGAATTAGAAGGAATGTTTAAAATAAATGATGGTTATTTGTCTCGAAAGTCTAACACTAAAATGGAAGACTTAGAAGAAATAAACCTAGGATCTGAGACTTCCCCTCAGATGGTGTACATTGGAAGAAAATTGAGTAGAGAAGTCAGAGGAAACTTGATAAGACTTCTGAAAAGATACAAGCATGTTTTTCCTTGGTCCCATGATGATCTTAAGGAATATAGAGTTGACTTGTTTCAACATGAGATCCCTCTAAAAGAGGATACCAAGCCATTCAGACAAAAATAGAGACCCATTAACCCTCTATTTGCAATGAAGATGCAAGCTGAATTGACAAAATTGAGGGATGCTGGTATCATTGAGCCTATTAGGCATTCCTCTTGGGTCTCTAACCTGGTACCAGTAAGACAAAAGAATGGTGACATTAGACTCTGTGTTGATTTTAGGAATTTGAATGTTGCATCACTTAAGGATAATTATGGACTGCCAAATATGGAAGCTATGTTACATAGAGTAACTAGTTGTGAGCGGTTATCCATGATGGATGGGTTTTCAGGGTATAACTAAGTCTTGGTTAAGGAGTCTAAGCAATTCAAGACAACATTTACTACTCCTTGGGGAACTTATGTCTATGTTTGTATGCCTTTTGGCCTAAAAAATGCTGGAGCAACATTTCAAAGAGCAATGGATGTTGTATTTAAAGAGTTGATCAATGTTTTGATGGTTGTGTACCAAGATGACTTGACTGCTTATTCTAAGAAAGCTAAGGACCATTGTAAATATTTGGAAAAGGTCATTGTTAAGGCTCTGGAGTTTAGCATTTCACTAAATCCCAAGAAATGCCAATTTGCTATAACTGAGGGAAAACTACTTGGTCACATAGTGTCTACAGAAGGGGTAAGGATTGATCTAGAAAGAGTTGAAGCCATCAGCAAGGTTTCTCCCCCAAAAAGTGTCAAAGGTGTGCAATCTTTTCTTGGAAAAATTAATTTTGTTAGAAGATTTATTGCCAATTTTGCAGAATTGGTTAAACCTATTGTAAAGATTTTGAAAAAGGATGTCAAGTTTGATTGGAATAGTGAAACTCAACAGGCCTTTGCTAGAATTAAAAAAGCTATCCACGAGGCTCCTATTTTAGTATCCCCTAATTATTCAAAGCCTTTTTCTTTGTTTTCCTTTGCATCCTTTCATACTATTGCAACTGTCCTGTTACAGAAAGATGAAGAAGGGTTTGAGTACCCCATTGCCTTTTTCAATAAGTCATTACAAGATGCTAAGCTTAACTATGAGTTGATGGAAAAGAAAGCATATGCATTAGTTAAGGTGGTTAAAGCTTTTAGGCCTTATTTGGTATGTGCAAAAGTGAATGCATATGTTCCACATGCAACAGTGAAGGATATCTTGAGTCAAAGTGAAGTTACTGGGAAAAGATGCAAATGGATTAATAGGATTCAAGAATTTGACATTGAACTCCACATAACCAAGCTTGTGAGAGGTCTAGGACTAGCAAAGCTTATGACAGAAGAAAACATGGACCTAGTGCAGGTGAACAATGTAACCATTGGTGAAGGAACCATGACAAGTATAGAAATGCAACCATGGTATGCCAATATTGTTCATTTTCTCAAAAATGCTACTTGTCCGTAGGACTTGAATGACAATCAAAAGAGGAGTTTGAGATTGCAAGCTCAAAGATATGTTTTAATATAGGGTGACTTATTCTGGAAAGACAATGATGGACTGTTGCTCTTTTGCTTAGACAAATGTCAATCTGAGAAGGTGTTGAAAGAAATGCACTTTGGGATGTGTGGAGGGCATCATTCAGCCAGTTCTATAGCTCATAAAAATATGAGAGCTGGATACTATTGGCCAGTCCTATTTAAGGATACCCACTCATATGTCATAAAGTGTGAATCATGCCAAAGGTTTTCAAAGAAACTAAAGTTTTCAGGTGCTTTGTTGTTAAATCCTATGTTTGCAAAGGCCCCTTTTGCTATGTGGGGCATGGATTTCATTGGGGAGTTCTCAAAGAAGTCTAGTGGAGGACATAGTCGCATTCTAGTAGCCACTAATTATTTCACTAAGTGGATAGAGGCTATCCCAACAAAAAAGGCAACCAATAAGGTGGTGATTGAGTTTTTGACGAATAACATTATTACCAGGTTTGGAGCTCCCATAAAATTAGTGATGGACAATGCTATGAGCTTTAGGTCACAAGAATTCACTGATTTTTGTACTGAAATGGGAATAGTTATGTCTTATTCATCCCCATACCATCCATAGGCAAATGGGCAAGCAGAATCTAGTAACAAGAGTATTTTGCAGATTATAAAGAAGACCTTGGAAAGTAATAAAAGAATGTGGTGTGTGAAACTAAAATTGGCACTATGGGCTGATAGAATTGTTGAAAAAAGGGCAACATGCAAGTCTCCTTTTGAGATGGTGTATGGTTTAAGGTCTAGACTTCCTATAAACAATTTATTACCAATTCATAGATTCATGCAAGAAGACATGGAAATAAGTGATCCATTACAAGATAGAATGATTTAGTTGGTGGAACTGGATGAAATCAAAAGGGAAGGACAAAAGGAGAATGTGAAGTTGCAACAAAAAATGAAATATCTTTTTGATAAAAGGGACACTTTGAGAAAATTCCAGCTTGGTGATATGGTTCTTCAATGGAATGCAAGGGCTGAAGATAAAGGTAAACACAAGAAATTTGAGTCTTTGTGGATGGGACCTTTTTTTGTTCATCAAACTCATAGCAAGGATTCATATTTTCTACAAAATTTGGATGGTGAAGATCAGGAATTGCTAGTGCATGGACAGTTCCAAAAATTATTCTTCAATTAATTCTTTTTCCATGCATAGTAGATATGTACATATGTATAGGTGTGTTTGTTTCTGTTGTGTGTTGTTTCCTACTTTAGGTTAAGGTTTTGTGGTCTACCTCCCAGAGATTCATGGTTTCTTGCTATGGACTTGCATATAGGCATCCTCAAATAGAGCCACTGTTGGTTATATTTTCAGGCTTCTGAGTTTGTCCTTTCCAAGTCCTAGTTTACCTCTTGTTTGCAAATTTTCCTATGGTCTTGGTGTCTGATATTCATTCAATTTTTCCCTAATCAGGTTTGAAGAAACTTGCCCTATGTTTTATCCTTGAAAATCTTGTTTCTTAGTATTGATCCTTGACTTAGCCCTAGTTGCTTATGTTTCATCATTACTTTTGGGTCACTTAAGTGTCTTGATAGTGCACGTGCTCATTTCTATCAAGTGTTTGCTGAATCATGTAATGTTTGTTTCATATTAGTAAGTCATTCAGAGAACTGGTGAATGTGTTAAATCCCAATTATATGTAATGATAGTCGCTAAGTCTCCAAGTGTTTCAGTGGTTACCTAAAACCTTTGCGTGAATAAGAAAATGTGTGGTCTGCTATTCACTCATCTCCTGGTGGTTTCCTATTAGCATTCGGTGACTCGGTGTGGCAGTTATCTCTAATTCTCCCAATCAAGTGGTTATGTTTTAAAAGACTCAGCAAACTGGCGAACACAGTTGATTGTCTTTTCATCTGGTGGCTATGTTTTAAATCTCATAAAGATTGGGTCCTACTCAAGTTCATCAAGTGATTCAATGACTAAATCATGTTTGATATCCTCTAATTTGGTGGATTCGACAAAAAATTCTGGCGGATGGCTAAGTTTTCACTTATAGCTGAATCTCGAGAAATTGGCATTGTCTCTAAGTTATGAATAGATTAATAGAATGTGGTATTCACAAGATCTCAGAGGTTTTAGAGGATCCCCAAATGATCCAGTGACTTGGTGAATGAGGCAAAGGTTAAAGAGTTTCTTAGTAGTTGTTGATTCTCGGAGTGAAAAGGGTATGGTCAAAGTTCTTAAACGATTCAACGCCAACCGTAGATTATGATGAAGATCAACGGCTAGCATGTAATCTTAGGATCTAATCTCTAGTTTAGATGGTATTCAGTGAATTAGAGATGCAAGTCATTCACCCATTCTTGAGGCTTGACCATGGTTAGAATTTTCTTCATGAGAATGTGAGAATACTTTGTTTACCAGTTCTCTAGATAAATATTGGGTAAAAGCAACCAACGAAGTTTTTTTCAGTCACTAAATCTCTGAAGTAGATGGGGCTTAGCATGATCATTAAGAGGGTTGCCTATGAACTGTTGATCATCTTTGGGATTAACAGTGGTCACGAAGTCTTGAGATAGAACCGTGAGTTACTAAATGCTTTTGAGATTAAGTGAAGAGGCTTGTCGCGTGATCGCGTGACTCAACCTTGGGTTAGATTTTCTTTCAGAGATTATGAAATCCTTTGCTCACATGATTGATGAATTTTGTCTAGTTGAGCTTTCATGTCATTAATGTCAAAAGCTATTGTGACATGGAATAAAGTACTGTGCCAGGTTGGAAGGGAGTATAAAGCCATCCAATCAGGTTTTAACGAGGGTTTGCATTAGTTATTAAGGGTTTTAATGAAAAAAAAAGCCATGATTACAGCTCGTGCCATGTTTTTGATTATTTAAATTAGTCTATCAACATCCACACCATGGCTAGCTCTGATTTGAAGGTTGGAAATATGCAAAATTAAATGCCGAGGTGACTCAGGTTGGATTTGCCATGATTTGGTGATTGTATGCACATGAATTTTCAAGTATATAGATAGGATTGCATAGCTTTTTGTGCTCAAAGTCATTCTAGAGAGAATTGAGATTGTGCTGTTGTAGTGGTGAGCAAGTAGTGTGAAGAATTGTAGAGCTGAGAGTTCCTATTCTATTAAAAGATGAGTCATCTTGTAGCAAGTGTAGCGTCATCCAGTGGAGCCAAGAAGGAACAAGGTGGATCCCAAAAAGAACAAGGTGGAGATGATAGGGGGAAGCCAAATTATTTAGATGAGTTCATTAGATTGCTTCCTGGCTCAAATCAGAATAAGAAGGCCATAGACACTGTATTCAAAGATCTCATGGACAAGTGTAGGGACCCTAGTACTTTTGCAGGTTCTGGCTTTTCCTTGTTCTCGTATTTTTATAATAATAGGAGTAAGCCTATACCTATATGTAATGCTTGGGTATTGGGAATGGCAAAATTCATTGTGCCAAATGTGTTTGTAGATGTTGACTTAATCATTGAATTGGCTAGGCTATATGATCCTATTTCTAGGTGTGTTAGACATCCAGACCAGTCTGTATTTCTTTCTCTAGATAGAGGGTCTTTTATGAGGGCTTTCAATTTTTATGCATCATCCTCTATTGAGATTGATTTAAGGAAAGAGAGGAAGAAATATGCAAGTAGTGTAGGTACAGTAAAGAGCTAGCTAGTCAAGCATATGCCTAAGCATGATAGGTACATTTCCCCTCTCCCACCAAATATGAATGCCCCTTATTCATTTACATCCCTTAATCGTTATATGAAGCTCTTGTGTCATGGGTTGTGTAGGGTTTTGGGTGTAGATGGGGATGATGATAAGCTGCCTGTCGACCTTCTAATGATAATCCTAGATATTCAAAACACATAGACTAATACTGATTATGATTATATTCAGTATATAATCGACAGGATGCATGAAGGATTTGTATCTGTTAAGGAGAAGAAGAGGCCCATTAAGTTCTTGTATTACTCTTTTCTTATGCATCTAATTCTATACCATCATGTCAATGATTTTGATTTTAGGGTGTTGAAGATAAAGACTCATTATAAGGATATTCCTAGCCCAATGCAGTATTGGGTAAAGATTTGGAATACTACATCCAATGAATGTGATTTTTCCATTTTTGAGAATTATTTTGGCCACCCGGTGCTAGAAATGTTGGGTACAAATGTAGTAAGATTACCAACTAGGGTTTGAGAATTTTAAGTCCAATGCAATTTGAAGACAAGTGGCCAGGGAATCATAATTGGGGTGATTTTTACTTGGGAAAAAACTCCACAGTCATCAGAATTTATGGATGCCCTCAGCCTCCACACCTACTCCCAAGATATGTGCCTCCTAGGGTGGCCATGATGGAATTTATTTGGTAATTGACGTGGACTGACAAGGAGCATCTAGGGCCACATAGGAAGGGTACCTTCACACCCCGATAGTTCAAGTTTGATAGTTTTTTGATCTAGAAAAGGGCATTGGATCAAGTTAGTAGTTGGCTACATCATTTCAAGATGACCGCAGCGATATGTAGATATGTCAAATCTGAGGGTTTTATTAAGATGGCTAGGTTGACCTTGATTCCAAACATTAGAACAATTAAGGAACATGAGGGCCTTGATGAGGAAGGAGTAAGAAATATAATAGACTTTGATGAAGCCAAAAGGAAATGGACCAAGTACTTTGATTTACTGGACTTGGAGACATAGTTAAAGGAGGCTAAAATTCCTTTTGGTGGGTTTTTCCTTGAGCTATCATATTTGCAGAGGATGGAAAAAATGGTAGCAATGCATGGCACCTTGTCTGACTAGTTGGAAGGGATGCTTGAGGAGAGATTAGAAGTACCAAAGAACTATTCCACTTTCGAGCCTAAGGAATTTACTGATGACTCACAAGAGGCCAAAAGTCCACCTCTAGTATGTGAAGAATGAATTTTTGATTTGACCTTAGATCCATCAGTGGTGGAGGTCATTCCAGAGCCATGTTTGAAGAAACAAAAAATTGAGATTGGTGAGCCCTCTAGGAAGAAGAAACGAAAGAGGATCCTAGATAGTGCATCAGTTCTTGTGCCAAGCAATAGGGCCTATCACCACCAGTTAAGAAAGGCTATCGGGGAAGGAAAGAAGGTAAAGACACAAGAAACAAAGGACTTGACTTTGTTACTGGGGAAAGATGAAAGGGAGTTGTACCAAGAAGAATTTCTTAGTGATGATTAGTTTATTCAAACTAAGGAATTCATGGACTTCCTTATTTAGAGGAAACATGAGGAAGTGAAGAAGGCCTTGCCTGAGGGTATGGAACCAAGTGAAGAAACTTTGAGGGCCTTAACTTCATATGATCCTAGCCTTGAGAAGATCTCTATTGAGGAAGCCAGAGAGATGGTTAAAACAAGTGGCATGCTTTTGACTCCTGGGTGGGATTTGACTTCTGCCTTCATTATTAATTAGATCAGAAAATAGCCAAAAAGAAGTCTTTCTTATGAAGTACACATTGATGACATGATTAGAGGAAGTGGTTATGACCCAAAGTCACAGGCTGTAGCACTTTGGTCATTGGCCCCAAAAAATTAGAAACCCTCTCTGGTCAGTATTGAAGATAAAATGGAGGGTAATAAAATTGTGTGGATGGTGCAGAATACAACTGATCTTGAAGTTTCAAAGGCAGTGACTCACCTAGCTCATCTCAATGAGGCAAAAACCACACAATTATCTGAGAGATATACTAAATTGTTTGACAAATCAATGAAGGTTGCCAAGGATAGAGATCTCAAACTCGTGATGATCAAGAAAATGGAAATTGAATTAGAGGAGCTAAAAGAAAAGCTTGAGGAAGCAATAAAGGTAGTCCCTCCCCCTCCTTTGTCGATTGAAGCTCCACCTCAGTTGGAAATGTAGGTTCATGAATGCCCAGTGCAGGATTTGGAGAAAATAAGATTAGAAGCTGCCTTGAAGACCATAACAGAAATTGTGCAACATAGAAGGGATAAGATAAAAGAGAAGATGGAGTCTGTTCATCAATCAGTAATCATATTGCATAACACTAATGATAAGATAAATGATTCATTAGCTGCTTTGGAGCCACTCCATAGCATTTGGTCTGGAAGGGGTTTATTATTTGATAAACTTGACAATTTACAGAGCACAGGCTTGACATTCTTGAGATAGTGACTATTATCTTTGAGAAGATTGGGTTAGCTGGTTCAGTTTCAAATTTTTTTAAAGGAAAGTCCAATCAAGTAAAAGCCAAGTTGGCCATTTTTTATAGTGATTATAGTAAGTTCATGCCTTCTATTTTTTCTAGTGATGGAAGCATAGTTAGTTTGGATGAGTGGAAAACTTCAATGGATCAGTTAGCAATCAAGCATGAAGTTTACCTCAAGGGTGAAAATGTTTTAGACTTGGATGGATGCAATGATGTAATTGACAACTTGATCAAAGTTGAAGGAGATTGTATATGGTTCATTGCAGAGGTCAAGGCTATAACTGACTCCAAGTGGGACTTGCAAATCAAATCACTTCAGGAGTTGCTGAGCTTCAATTGGCCATCTAAGGATGATGTGATAGCTTGGGAGAAATTGACAAAGAAGAAAAAGAAGAAGCCAGTTGTCCAGGCAACAAAAATAGAGGAAGAAGAGTAGAACACACATGGCACCTGATCCAGAATTTGAGGGAGAGCATTTTTCAAACATAGGATGATGTAAGTTAGCCTGTATTGGTGGTCATCATTCATATTACAAATCAAAGTAACCGATCTGAAGATATTTCCAAACAAAGGTGCCACTTGTGAAGTTGTTAGTAGTTGCAAACTACTTTTTGATTGTTACATAATCACTGCTTTTTGGTTGGTGCTTTTTGTCTTTTAGTGCAAGTCACTTTCCTAGCCATCCGAAGCTTGTTGCATCCTTTTGAGGATTCCAAGATGGCTAGAAGTATATATAGAAAGTTTTTCTCTTTTATTAAGGGGTGGTGGAAGTTTTTTTAAAAATAGACTAAATATAGATTCTGACTTTTTTTCAAGTTTTTGTGGAAAATTTTGTAAGAGATATAGTTGAAAATTAATGAAAAGAGATTGAAGTTTCATTACCAATTCAGGTTGTCTTTATGTATGGATGTTTTAAATTTTTATGCGTCAATTAGTAAGGCTAGTTTCATGCATTATTCACAAGGTGAATATAGGGGCTGAACTCGAGTTTCTTTCAAGGAGAGAGTAAAATCTTTAGGGAGGCTTCTGGGATTTAAAATTTTGTACATGGATTTGATGGCTGGGTTGGGAATTGAGAGAGTAGATTGCTAGGAAGTTTATTTAAATTTTAGCATCATTTTATTGATGGGATTCTGTAGATTTTCAATTTTTGAATCTAACCCAATGAATAAGGCACTGGTTTAGTTTGATTTACATTTGTTCACCATCACTTGATCAGAAAACTATATTCATTTACTTTACTTACATGTTTATGAACTTTATTGGCTATATCAAGTATATAGATCAATTTTGTAATGCTTTAAAGAAGCACTTGGAAAAGGTTATCCTTCCTTGGGTTTAAACTCATAAAAAGAAGAGGGATGAATATCCTTATGCCATTGTGTCATGTTCTTTCATTCATATTTTTTGTTACAGTATTGTGCATCAGGATAATTTGGGCTATATTAAGAGTTGTGATGTCTTACTGATTTGATTCTAGAGTGGAAAACACAACAATGAAGAAGTTGATTCATATTGTGAAACTCAACTTGGATTGTTTGAGAGTAATTACTTGTCAAAGGTAAACCCGCCTGAGTTTCATACTCAAAGTGAAGAAGGCACAAGGCCTTAATACCTTAGCATTTGGATCATGTTAGATGCAACTGTTGGGATTGCATGAGTCATAAGTTTAGTATATTTCTAAATATTTAAATCATCTGCAAGTTTAAATGCTAAAACAGGGTAGGTTGTTTTGGAAGATATATGACTTCTCACACTATTTCTCAGGATTTTAAGGCCTAAAACTCATTCATTTACAAAGGAAGTACTAACCATTCAAACTCCCAGGCTCTAAATATTTTCATAGTGTCTTGAATAGGTTTTAATTAGAGGAATATGGAACCAATTTGATTCCAAGAGACTTCTAGACACAAAAGCCCCAATTTGTACTCTCCAAACCCTTAAAACTAGGGCTTCTCCAATGTCATGCTTCCCAAATCTTCCTAAAAAAATAAAAGGTTTGAACACCTTTTACTCAACATGTAAATACACATTCCATCATAAAATAGTGTCCTTGTTTGGCCAAGACTCTCTATCCTTCACCCTACCCTCCAAATTCACTTAGTTTTTTTTAGTGTTCCCTATGGTGATCATCACAACAGTCAATCAAAATTGCATTCCTAATGTTAGAGGAATAGAATAAATGTTAATTGAGTGCCATTCTTTGAGAATCAGTAGTCTACATCCATAGAATGACATTCATAATGAACAAAAACTCAATAAACTATCCTAAATCAGATTTCCAATGACTGTACAGTTCCAAGGTAGAATAAAAGTGATTAGTAAGGGATTCTCAAAGCATGAATGAATTAAAAGACATGAAATAATAAGATCAAAAAATTTTAGAAACCATTCCAAACATTATCAACTTTGTTTCATAATAAAAACCCTTCAAAAACTGCAAGAAAATTAGACTTTATTCTCCAAAACTGGGTACAGTCCGTACAACAGAGTCTCATGCTCGTACAATGGATTTGTGAGACATTTAATAAAACCCTATCAAATACCCCAACTAATCCAAATTGGTTGGATGGCTTAATTTGGCCTAAAATAATAGCAAAAGTAATTCCCTCCTAAATGTCCATAACTATTATAATTTAAAAATTCAAATTTATAACTTTGTAACTTTTGAATATTTGAAATTGCCAAGTGATGAAACTTTTCCAAATCATCTAAAAGAACTTATTAACCTATTATTAAGACTAATTTATCCTATTTGAAACTTGTAACACCTAATTCTATCCTATACTCCAAATTTGGTCCTAAGGCTTATTAGGCCTTTTAGGACTGATTACACATTCACCATTCTTATTGCATGAAATGACCTCATAGGCCATTATAGGTGCCAAAATCCTCCAGTTGATGTCTTTGGATGTCTTTATAATCTCTGATGGATTTGAGTGTGTCTTCATAGGTATTTGGGTTTCTTTATGTCTTCTAAGTGGCCCTACACCAAGATAACTACCTACAACTATATTTCATAATTCCTCCTTTGAAGTCATAGGTTAGTTTTACTATTGGACAATGAGCTGATAGGAGTTTCGAATAGATTTGAATAAAAACTAAGAGTATTGAATTTTATCATGCAATGTTATTAGTGTCATTGCATGCTTGCTACTGTTGTGCACCATATATTATTTTATACACTATTTATTTCATTGAGACTGTGAGCTATTGTAGTTGACTATATTCTTTTGGGGTTTGATTTATTGTAGTTGTTTCTTTTTTTTTTGAATCATTGTTTACAATTAATTTTGATGCAATATTTATGTGAAGAACAAGAACAAAATGGTGAACGAGTGTATTTGACAAAGATAAAAATGACACATTTTGTTGGGCTGATTGGATTGGCCTGGTACCATTTACATGGCTTGGCTAGATATTAAACAATGAGCTCATGAACAATCATCCTACTACTTACACTACAATTTCTATGTCCACTTACAATAATAAATTGCAGAGTTTCACTGCAATTTCTATGTCCACTACCATTAAAATATATCACTCCTCCTGTTATATAGGCATCCTGCTCATTAAGTGTTTCCATTAAAATCTATCACTCCTCTTGTTATATAATGTATATGCATAGTTGTTTAAAATGCCATACTTGTTGCTCTTAAATATTATTACCATTTCACTCAAATTTACATGACATTAAAGCCAAGCCCAAAATGTATACATACATGTAAGTATAGGAGAAGTTGGATTTTGCAACTATTGAAAAAAAAAAACTATACCAACAATAGCTTACGAGAAACTTTACTTGTGCTTACCACACCATACCTCAGCATCATAATGCTTATCATTTTCAAGCTTCAGCGAGGCTTCATACCACGCAGCATCCATAGATTTGTATGCAACACTAATTTAGGCTAGAGGTAAATGTTACCATTATTTTACTCATCTTTGGTGACCTAATTACTAGATGAAGCTACAAGTACCCTAGGTTGTGTTATTAGGTGATCTTGCTTAAAATTTGTGTTCATTTCAGTCGCAAAGTATTTGAAAGGGGAAAGGAAATGAATTGCATCTAAGATTACATGTTCATATATCAATGTTAAGCATGATGTACAAGAGGGAAAGAACTAAAAGGAAGATCTATTTGAGCTCACACATGCCATGAGCATATCCATTGCCAGAATTACATAAATGAGTGCAAATATACATATGTAATGAGCATAGATACAGGGGTGCCAAACATTGCCTGGTAATGAGCCTATCTCCATGGTGTTCCCGGTGTGCTCCTATGATCTTGAACTTGCAGATAAGAGAAGAGAACTGGGTTAGATCCATCAGATCTAAGCAATGCCTGGTATTCGAGTATTTACAAGCATGCATACATGCACTTAGCTATAAACCTCTGACACAAGCTGTGCCCATGACATGTGCATTAAAGAGGCTCCAAAAATAAAAGAGATACCATTGTTTTCACTAATGTGTTTGTTCCATGTGCAGATGAATGACCTTGACCTGTGATGTAGTCGATGCCAGGAAAACCTCATCTCCTTGGCAGTGGCTGCATCATAGGCCAAGAACACCCATGATAAGCAAAGAAGCAACCAGATGAAGAAAGATTAGGGGGACACTAAGAGATCACAAAGGTAGAGAAACAAAGCATGGTCAAAGTGTTGGTAATAGCAGGGCTTCCAGAGCACATCATACATCATCAACATGTCAAAAGCAAGTAAATGGTGCATATTTATGGAACATGATCAATATCATCAAATCAATATCAAAGCAGAGAAATAAAGTACACAGGTCCACATGCAATTCTAGTTCACATAAGTAAGTGCATGGGCATGTTCAAAATATGCATTGTGAACTAGATGAAAAGGGGCATGGGTGACACAATGTGCATGCCATCATATGGAACAATGAACTTGATCAAGCAAATACATATGCCCTCATAGTAAGAGGATGATCATATAAAGTAAAGAATATGACACTAAATATCCAAGAAACCAAATGAACATATGCCCTCAAGACATAATCAATGGTTAGATTCAATATCAATGTAACAATGAGCTCAAATAGATAAGTGAAAACACTTTGGCTTCATAATGGTCATGATTCACAACATAAAGAAATAAATACAGTGGTCTGTGTGCTTAAGGAGAATGAGACAAAGCTCCCAGGCTTGTTCATGAACCAAAGCAGTGACTATGGCAATGCAAAAGAAAGCTCATAGGCCTCAAACATGCTCGCGGGTCTCCATTAGATGCATGAAGATAGTAACCATGTGGAGGACATAACATGCTATGCCATACAACATCTTTTAATAGTAAAACATTGCAATGAATAGTGGCCCGATTAAGAAAATGGTAAATCCCAATAGAAGGAATCAATATAGCATCGGGAGATAACAATGAAGCTCGAGAACTAACAGAAAATCCACAAGGGCACATGCAATGTCATAATCAAAAAATAGTTCCACAAAGTCATGTCTTCACCAAATAAGGAGGTTATAGATCCATGGTCTAAGTTTAAAGCAGCAAGCCGCAAGCTATGTAAGGAAAAAATAGTATACCCGAGCCTTCATAAAATTACCTGGATACCTCACGGGCTGGCATTATCACAAGCCGTGAATGCAAAGAATAGGTACCATGTTTAAGCAAATGAGACAATGGGTGGGCCTACGAAAGGGGATTCAATATAAATACTTAAGGACTGTGCCCTAGCTGGTATGGAATGCTCAGCCCCACTCCAACATTTATTCATGACATATAGCCCAGACAGAACACAGCAACCAAGCATCTATCAAATAATGCTGGACAATCATGATACAATGAATATTACCGAGAGGGGGATCTTACAATAGTCGAGCCTTGAGGTGAAGTCAATGCATGCTCATAGGGCATTATGAAATAGCGACGCCCAACCACAATACAAAAGACACTATGTAGTCAATGCCTTAAATTTAGGGGCTATGATACAAACAAGCCTCCTCAGGCTAAGACAGTGAAACATAAGTACTATGGAGAAGGATGCTATGTCTCCAGAGCTATCTCACAAGCCTTAGAAATCCAGACATGGATCCGATATCAAGTGTACCAAAGGAAGTTCAAGGTAGGTTAAAAAAACATAGCATGATGCCACTGTTTTGAAATCAAATGCAGCAAAGATGAATTAAATTCAAATGGTGCCCCCAAAAATTTCCAACAGTGAACACACATGCCCGTGCCCTAGCTTGATTTTAAAAAATCAGTGATGCCCTAGCTTGTTTTATCACGGGCTATCATAGAAAATAGTAAAACACATTGTAAACAAAATCCACTGTATCCTCATAATACAAAGCACAATACAAATTCAATGAAGTAAAATTAAAATATAGAAACCAGAGCATAGTGATGTGAAAGTAAAATCAAAGTTGCCAGTGCCCTCGAAATCAAACAATGAAGATGAAGATCAAATACCAAGTGAAAATCCTACCTCAAGATATTGATGCCATGGGGATCCAACATAGCTGTTTGCAAATTTAGCCCCCAAAAATCTGATGGACATGTGCAGTGAACCACCAGTAGAATCAGCAACTTGCCAATTGTCAAGAGAGAAGGTCCACATTACTAGTAGCAGAAGGGTTTTGATGAAAATGGCCATTAAATTATTTTCTCCCCTTTTTTAGGGTCGAGATTTTATTGGTCATTTTTTTTGATGTTATGTATTTAAGCTTGAGCATGGTGAGGGTTTTATTTGGGGAAATTTCCTAAGGCCATTAAGTTTGGGGTTAATTTTAAAAGCTAAGACTGCAATTAGGGAGAGGCCTAAGTTTAATGGGTGCCTAGACATATGCTTAGATATATTCATGTAATGTAAATGTTCTAAGATGCATTCTCCTCATTATTGGGTTGAGAATTATCTTGAAACTATATTTAGGATCCACTTATGTTTGCAACATGGTATAGGGGGTTAAATTTTAATTGTAAAAAAGTCATTGCAAAAGTCTTTATTGTAAATTCTAACAATGGCATTTTATAAGTCATTTTCAGAATGTCATTTTTGGTGCATGACTTAGTGGGTAGTGTTAGATTAGATGAAATACTAATCTCCCAAGAACACCTGCATGCATAACCCCGTCACATGGAAGAAGCAAAGAACAGAAGCAAGAAAAATCTATGGAGGCCAAAAAGCCAGAGACATCTTATGGACATGCAAAGAGCAATTGTATTCTCAGATTATCTAAAAAGATTGTACAAAGGGTTCAACCATATAGGTGAACAATAAAACCCTAAAGCTATAAAGCAAAAAATAAAGCTAGGTTGCACATTATAATTAATAAATATATTAATTATAATGCACCTAAAAGAAAGCTTAAGTAAATAGAGTAATAAATGACTTAATTAATTAAACCAAAGTGATTTAATTAATAAGCATAAAGTATGATTACTCTAACACCCCCCCTTAAGCGTAGCTCAAGAGGGAAGCTAACCTAGCACAGCTATGAAAGCAGAAAATGGGTCCCGGCAACAAGGCCTGATCAGGTACCCAGTACAAGAAAATAAACTAGATGAAGGAAACAAAGCCTCCAATCTAGGGAATGTCCCAAAGAAAGGAACAAGAAAGAGCATGAAGCATCTCCGAAGCATGAAGCTGCAAACACTGTCAGAAGAATACTGCTGGAACCCCCACTGAAATAGTGCATGACCAGGTAGAGAAGACAAAGTCTGAAGAGCTGATCAATCAAAGAGGTGACCTCCAAAATAGGAATGAATGAGTGTCTATATAGTAGATGAACCATCTCACCGAAATGCATAGGTGCCTAGCCACTGCATCCGCCTAGTACATAGGAACAAAAATTGAATACGTAGATCACTCAACCAAACCAAGGAAGCAATAGAGCCAACAGGTGAACCCCCCCATAATGCTGAATAGAGAGAGGGGTGACAGGAACACTGAAATGCAATGCCAGAAACATCTGCAAGAAGAAGAATCAGGAACACCAACAGTGCAATAGAAGTACACGCACAGGATAAAGGGCGGTGTCGAAGAAGAAGAATAGATCTTCTGGACACACAGCATGGGCTAATGTCATGGAAGGTACACTCACTTGACAAAGGTGGATGAGCACAAAAGGCAAAACATCATAACCCCCCATGTCACTTTATAACTGAGTGCGAGTACAAACAAACACAAGGAGTACAAGATCCCAAATATGCAAAAGCAGACACTTTATCTCAGTGCATTTACAGAAAAGAATGCAACAGTGGAGATATATACAATACTCAAAAGAAGAAGGAAAGAAGAAATGTGAGAACAGAAGTAGAAGTCATCCCAAGAATGGAGATCCGTGGACCTGTAAAAGCCAAGTAGTCCATCTGAGTGTAGAAAAGAAAAACTCAATGGAGGAAGAACCTGGTATAGAATCTGGAAATAAGACCTCTGAAACTGAAAAATACACTAAACAAGCTTTCCGAAAATACCAAGTTTGCTGAAAACTGAGCCCGAATGTGAGAGATATAGTGTCCGGAATGCAAAAAGTACCCGTGACTTTAACTGGCAGAAAACCCTTGCAAATGGAAAAATCAAACAACCAAACTTTAAAAAACAGAACGGTCTTGGAACCAGCTTTCCGTCAATATCTTGTTTGGCAAAAAATGCCATCGTATGCTCAAGTTACGGCAAAAATAGTGACAGGTGCTCTGACAGGCACCTAAAAAAGAAAAACTCTGAATTCAACAGCCTGGTGCGAAAAATGGAAGAAGAATCTGGAAAAAAGATATTCATATAAAACGACAGTCTCAGAATCATCTTTCCGATGATGTCTCATTCGCCCACTAACTCCTCCGTATGAGCAAGTTATGCCAAAAAAAGCATCAGGTGCTCCAGGAAGGCAAAAAAGTAGTCTTGCCTTCGAAGGCATGGTACAAAAAACGAGGCAAAAAACTTGAAAAGAAACCTCCATAATTGCGTTTGTCTCAGAAAGAGCTTTCCGATGATATAAAAAACTCCCAAATACGCCTCCAGATGAAGAAGTTATGGCCCTGGAGGCCGAGCTTGCACAGGCGGGCTTAGAAAACAAGCCATGCAAAAAAAATTGCCAACATCATCAATTAGCGAGCCTAAAGTTGACGGCCAAATGGCCGTCACGGCTCAAAATGCACCAGGGGCTTGGGTCCGGTCGCCCATGTGACCGCGGGCTGGCGGAGCTGGGCGGTGGGGGCCAGCGGAGTGGCCAGAGGGCGGCGATCTCGGCGGGCGGCGGGCCGCAGATTGGGCGGCGCTGTCAGCGTCGCTGAGGGCGGCGGACTGGGCGGTGGCCGCTATCAGGGGCTGGCGGTGGGCGGTGGCCGGGGGTGGGCGGTGCCTGGGTGGCCGCTCGGCGGCCAAAATATATATATATATATTTTAAAATCGCCGACTGTACCCACCTCGGAGTGCGTGCCAGGACCGTACGGCCCAGGTATGCAAAATTTTTTTGCCTCAGATGGCAAAGATGTCCAAAATGGACAAATTTTATATGGATTTAGGGGTTCTTGGGCCTTCCGGACACAATGGTGGTGTCCGTTTTTGCCCAAGGTGAGCCAAATTTTGGCTTCCCCCAGATCCACAAAAAAAACTTCTGAAACCCTTGAAAACTTCCTGCTTTTGAAACACTTCAACAAAACACGACCAGCGAGCAGCAAGATGGTTCTGATACCATGTTAGATTAGATGAAATACTAATCTCCCAAGAACACCTGCATGCATAACCCTGTCACATGGAAGAAGCAAAGAACAGAAGCAAGAAAAATCTATGGAGGCCAAAAAGCCAGAGACATCTTATGGACATGCAAAGAGCAATTGTATTCTCAGATTATCTAAAAAGATTGTACAAAGGGTTCAACCATATAGGTGAACAATAAAACCCTAAAGCTATAAAGCAAAAAATAAAGCTAGGTTGCACATTATAATTAATAAATATATTAATTATAATGCACCTAAAAGAAAGCTTAAGTAAATAGAGTAATAAATGACTTAATTAATTAAACCAAAGTGATTTAATTAATAAGCATAAAGTATGATTACTCTAACAGGTAGGGTCATTCCTTTGACCACCTATTTTAGGCATCCCACTTTTTTCGCCACCCCTAAAAACTTAGGAATTGGGCATCTGAGTTAAAGAAACATTTATGGGCCTTTTGGAGAGTTTTTTCATTTTTAGGAGATGGAGAGTTTCATGCAGATTCCTATGGTTTCTTTTTATACCTCTCACTTCTGTGGTTGAAGTTAGTTCTTCTTTCCCTCTTTCTTGGAGGTGAATGTTTGTAGCTCTGGAGAAGCAAGCTGTACTTTGGCTCCCAGCTTCAATTCAATTTATAGCAATTGTCCTTCTTATTCCTACAGCTTTGTGAGTTATTTTGGTGGATTTGGTGTCATGTATTGTGATAAAAATTAGTCCTTTACTTGATAGTTTGTTCATTTTGATGTTCACAAGCACTGTTATTTCTTAAAATCTCAATCTGTGTGCATTTGAATGTATTTGGGTTTGTGAAATTCATTTTCCCTTGTCATTTACAACCAGCACCTGGTTATTTCTAAGGGAAAAATTAGATTAGGGAGGAGTTGTGATGCTCAGGTTATGTTCTGAATCATATTGTGAGTTTGTTTTCAGTTTGTGGATCTATCAAAGTTTGGTGAATCACCTAGTTTTAGTTTCAGTTTCATGCGCTCTCTCTCCCTTTTCCTTCAAAGTTCAGTTCAAGTTTTAGGTGATTCGAGGGGAAGCCAGATCCTAATCCAGAGGTCTACTCTCTGATAGGTTACCCACAGCCTAAGAGTAGTCCCATGTTTCACGGGATTGCTAGGTTCTACACTTATCCATACTCGGGTGCAATCCCTAGTGACAATAGTAAACTACATGTGTCATGTAAACAACATGGTTGAATGCAATCTCTTTTGCACATTTTCAAGAGTTTTCCCACCAATACAAGTGTAAATAACGCATTGAACGTAATCTACGAACACTGCATGGTATGAAATCTCACTAGAGCTTGAAATATATCACTCCTCATGTTATTATCAAAATTAAATTCAAATATTTCTCAAAACATTTATTCTTGTAGACTTAAGATATCCTTATCTCAATAATAAAACAATCTTGCATAATAGATTTTGAATCACATTAACACACACCCATATTGTTCTATAGCATAGTTCATTTTAGAAGTGTATGGATTGAATATGCACATTCATAATTGTAGATGAGGATTAGTAATAGGGTGCCAGGAATGATTAGATCCTTTGGATCTAACCCCATCTTTTCCTTCCTTACAAGTTTTGGATCATACAAGAGCATACTAGATTGAAGCCTGGATCAACACTTCATTACTTCAGGCAATGTTTGGTACCTTCATTATTTATGTTCATCCACTTATGTATGTTTGTATTCATTCATATTTTTCTGAAAGTTAATCTTTATGAGCTCAAATTCAAAACTGTATGTGTATTATTTTATTATTGATGTCCCTATTTGATGTCTCTATTTTATTACTGATGTCCCTATTTGATCTAATAGCATCAATATAACAAATAGAGCACCGACTAATCAAATAGGGACATGAGGTGCTCAAACAGTGAGCTCATAAAATAATATATTTAGTCTTAATAAAATCTTATAAAACAACATATATTGTGTGAAGTGTTTGATCTCTCTTTATTTATTTTGGTGTTGATATTCACTATGTGGTACACCCCATTTATGATCATTTCATGAGGAAATATCTTGATGGCTCATAGGCTGCAAGCTAGGGAATCATACATTGTTCATGAGCTCACTGTTTAATATTGACATTGTTTACATCTTTTCATTTGGAATGCTTGATGGCCCGTGAGCTTTGAGAGCCAGGGCATCATTTCTATTACCTTGCATTGTGTGAAGTGTTTGATCTCTCTTTATTTGTTTTATTGTTGATATTCACTATGTGGTACTCCCCGTTTATGATCATTTCATGAGGACATGTCTTGATGGCTTGCAGGATGCAAGCTAGGGCATCATGAATTTTTTATGAGCTCACTGTTTGAGCACCTCATGTCCCTATTTGATTAGCTGGTAATCAAATAGTGAGCTCATAAACAATGCATGATGCCTAAGCTCAAATTCAAAATAGTAAGTTTATTATTTTATTAAGACTAAATATATTATTTTATTAAGATTTTATTAAGACAAAGTATTTTGGGTTAGTTTTATTTTGTTTTATAAGATTTTATTAAGACTAAATATATGATGTAAACTCATAATTATACTTGATATATATATATATATATATATATATATATATATATATATATATATATATACTTCAAAGGAGGAATTATGAAATATAGTTGTAGGTAGTTATCTCTTCTATAATGATGGAGGAGTGAAAGGTAATCATCAATGAGGTTGCTTCTATTAGATCATACATTAACACACTTACTATTTTGAATTTGAGCTTGGACATCATGCAATGTTATTGTAGTCATTGCATGCTTTTTGCTGTTGTGCACCATATATTGTTTTATATACTGTTTATTTCATTGAGACTGTGAGGTTGGTTTTTCTTTCAGAAGTGTATGACTTGACTATGCACATGCATAATTATAGAAGAGGATTAGTAATAGGATGCCATTCATTGCTTACATATTTTTTATCTAACCTCCATCTCTCTTTTCTTTGCAGGTTCTAGATCACACAGGGGCACACTAGATTCATACCCGGGTAAAAAATTCATCACTTCTGACAATGTCTGACACCCTTATTATTTATGTTCATCCTCTTATGTATGCCTGTACTCTTGCATTTTTTTTTAAAGTTATTTTCCTTGTATAGCATATACTGTGTGTGCTAAAATGTTGACACACTTCTATGAGTCATTATATCCAAGATTGCTCAAGAATGAGGTCTCAAATGACAACTCATAGCTCTCTATTCATGGAGTGCAAGGGTTTATAATGAAGGCCCTCAGATTAGACCTAGTTTGTGCCCATGCAAGTACACCATAAAATGATCATCAAGTATGCATGCAAATGCAAATGAAATCTATTGTATATGATAACAATGCATGAAAGCAAACTAATCTATGAAAGGAAATGCTTATGCAAGATTATTCTATGAAAGGAAATATGAATCTAATCTAATATGAAAGTGCAATATTAATCTAAATGGATTGCCATGGGGGCATGAGAGAAGAAGACAAGAAAAGAGAAGTTGCAATATCCAAGCTCAAGTGCTTAAATTCTCCTCCAAAATCACTCTCCAAACTTGCATAACAATAACATAAATCTTGATCTCTAAAATCTCCATGCATAAATGAGAAGGAGAGGGCTCCTTATAAAAGATTTTAGAAATGAATAGACGGTCAAGATTAAGAGGCAAAAAGAAATGAGCAAAGGTGGAGATTAAATCTTGGTTGATCCACGTGCTCAAGATTCTCAAGAGGCAAAATCAATGGACATGGTTAAGAGGCAAAATCAATAGACATGGTTAAGAGGCAAAATGCTGTGTGGAAGAGATTAAGAGGTAAAAGGAGACTCCACTCATCTTGAAAAGTGTGCATTCAATGTGTAGACAAAAAGTCTTTTTTCTTTTTATTTTTATTTTATTATTTATTTATTATTTTTAGCAAAGTGGTTTCCATTTTTTAATTAAAAGATTTTTTATTTATTTAAAAGAGATTTGTTCTTTTAATTAAATGTGGCTTAGGATAAAGTGATTTTATTATTTAATTAAAAGGTTTTTTTATTTAATTAAAATGGAGCATGTTCTCTTAATTAAATAAAACTTAGGATAAAATGATCAAACCTTAGAAAATATTGAAATATTTGAATTAATTATGATTTGATCAAGAAAATTGATGTGAATTGAAAATATTACAAAGCATTGATTCAGGAAATTGATAAATTGATGAATGGGGACCCAAAGTCTAGGCGACCATTTTAGGGTGCATACATTTGCCCCTCTTTGACTAATGAATGATCTTCATGGGAACACATGTAATCAAAGAATGAAGTTGAAATGTGAGATCAATTTGGGATCACAAAATAACCCAGATGTGTGATCGATGGTTGGGAACACATCAGGACAAAGATAAGTTGATTGAAGAAGACAAGGCTGACACCCCTATAAATAGGTAATTGTCAAGTCTCAAGCAAGGTTGCCCCAAGCAAAGAAATTGATAGGATTGATAAAGCTGAATCAAGGATTGAAGTTTGATAGGTACTGCCCCTCGTGATCAAAATCGAAATGAGATAGAGGAGAAATAGTAAATTGATAAGTTTGATCAAATCAAACTAAAAAATAAGGTTCTTGATGTAAGATGAAAGATATAAGGATCACAAAACCAAGGTACATCATTAAGCATGAAAGATTATGCCCCAAGGTTGAATTATAAGAAAAGAAGTGGGGTGAAAGTGAATGGAAGATAGAAGTTTGGAAGAGGTGAAAAGAAATGGAGAGAAAAAAGAGAATTTGCCTCAAGAAAGAGGATTCCTCAAAATCAATCAATTATTTAAGATAGGAAATTTTGATTGAGATCACGAAAGAAGATAAGGAAATGAAGATCAAAACGTGACCATAGTTGATTAAAAGTCTGAAAAAGATGAAGGAAAACCCTCTCCAACTCATGATGTAGCTTAAAAATGCAAATTAACATGAAGTCTAACAATGCAAGCTACATGAAAATGCAAAGGTGTACTTGCAATAGAGAAACTAAAACATAGGAATTTGTGTTCATCATTCATTAGAGAATGTTAAGGATCTTATTTTCATCATTGGGCCATTATTAACAGAAATCAGAAAATCATACAACCATCCCTAGTCACAAACACAACTATGAAGATATGAATGTGATTGATATTGGATTGGAATGTGGAAAGATTCTAACATAAGCATCAAAGACATAAAGGTCAGGATGACTTCGATGTTAGCTTACCCAATTTAATATAGAAAGCCCATGCTCACATCAAGGTACAGATGCCAGGATGACCACAAGAATGGTTGTGCAAAAAATAGTCAAGGATGATGCCTCAAATCTCTTAAGTGTTTCAAGGGAACAACAAGAGACACTCAAGAGTTTCAAGACCACACCCACAAGAAGAAAGCAAATAAAAACATTCCCCATGCCCCAAGTCCTCTAGCAATGCATCCCAGAGAGACTTATTACACAAGGACACTCAATGAAAATCAATAATAGTCAGCACAAAAAGAAAAGATCATGATATAGCTCAAGCATTAAGTGTTGTGTTTAACAATTAAGTGTGTTTACTGATACTGAGTTCCGAGGATAAGGATCGAATGCTTGCAAGCAAGTAAGATCACATGACAAAACTAGGTAAGACCAAATCAAGAAGTGTTGAAAAACACTCGATGTTAGGGGTTGTGTTGAAAAACACAGTTGGGGAGGTGTCCTAAAGACTAACATAACCAAGAGACTAAAATGTGTGTGCTAAAATGTTGACACACTTCTATGAGTCATTATATCCAAGATTGCTCAAGAATGAAGTCTCAAATGACAACTCATAGCTCTCTATTCATGAAGTGCAAAGGTTTATGATGAAGGCCCTCAGATTAGACCTAGTTTGTGCCCATGCAAGTACACCATAAAATGAGAGATTTAAAGAGGAAAAGAAAGAATTCTAGTCTCCATGATCATCAAGTATGCATGCAAATGCAAATGAAATCTATTCTATATGATAACAATGCATGAAAGCAAACTAATCTATGAAAGGAAATGCTTATGAAAGATTCTTCTATGAAAGGAAATATGAATCTAATCTAATATGAAAGTGCAATATTAATTTAAATGAATTTCCATGGGGGCATGAGAGAAGAAGACAAGAAAAGAGAAGTTGCAATATCCAAGCTCAAGTGCTTAAATTCTCCTCCAAAATCGCTCTCCAAACCTGTATAACAATAACATAAATCTTGATCTCTAAAATCTCCATGCATAAATGAGAAGGAGAGGGCTCCTTATAAAATATTTTAGAAATGAATGGACGGTCAAGATTAAGAGGCAAAAAAAAAGAGCAAAGGTGGAGATTAAATCTTGGTTGATCCATGTGCTCAAGATTCTCAAGAGGCAAAATCAATGGACATGGTTAAGAGGCAAAAAGATGTGTGGAAGAGATTAAGAGGTAAAAGGAGATTCCACTCATCTTGGAAAGTGTGCATTCAATGTGTAGACAAAAAGTCTTTTTCTTTTTCTTTTTATTTTATTATTTATTTATTATTTTTTAGCAAAGTGGTTTCCATTATTTAATTAAAAGATTTTTATTTATTTAAAAGAGATTTGTTTTTTAATTAAATGTGGCTTAGGATAAAGTGATTTTATTATTTAATTAAAAGGTTTTATTATTTAATTAAAAGAGATTTTTATTTAATTAAAAGGGAGCATGTTCTCTTAATTAAATAAAACTTAGGATAAAATGATCAAACCTTAGGAAATATTGAAATATTTGAATTAATTACGTTTTGATCAAAGAAATTGATGTGAATTAAAAATATTGCAAAGCATTGATTCAGGAAATTGATAAATTGATGAATGGGGGCCCAAAGTCTAGGTGACCATTTTAGGGTGCATACATATACAAGTTATTTTTCATATATATACATGTAATCTTTAGATGCAAAAATTTCTTTTCCTTTACATGTATCTTTACATGAAATAAACACAAATTAAACAAGATCATCTAATAATGCAAACTAGGGTACTATAGTCACTCATCTAGTAATTAGGTCCCCAAACCATTACTAAGGATTGAACATAAGTCTAAGTCCCCAAATCTATTGTTCTATGTGTATAAAACAATATATGGTGCACAAAAGTAGCAAGCATGCAATGACAATGATAAAATTGCATGATGCCTGAGCTCAAATTCAAAATAGTAAGTGTATTAATGTATGGTCTAATAGTAGCAACCTCATTGATCATTACCTTTCATTCCTCCATCATTATAGAAGAGATAACTACCTATAACTAGGGCATCATGCATTGTTTATGAGCTTACTATTTGAGCACCTCATGTCCCTATTTGATTAGCCAGTGCTCAAACAGTGAGCTCATAAATTGTGATAACCATTTGGTTATAAACAAAAAAAAAAGAAAAAGAAATTGTCATTTGTAATTTGTGAATTTGAAGAGCTGCTGCAAAGATGTCACTGCACTTTTTCATGGTGCAAAGAGGGCATTTGAGTTTGGCGTGCGCGAAGAGGCTAGCACCGTATGGGAAGAGGGCACTAGAACTTGAGGTAGGCATTCAAGCTTTGTCTATTTGATCATAAACAAGGAGTATCACATAGTGAATATCAACAACAAAACAAATAAAGAGAGATCAAACACTTCACACAATATATGCTACTTTATAAGATTTTATTAAGACTAAATATATTGTTTTATGAGCTCACTGTTTGAGCACCTCATGTCCCTATTTGATTGGTTGTTGCTCTATTTGTTATATTGATGCTATTAGATCAAATAGGGACATCAAATAGGTACATGATACATTGTTCATGAGCTCACTGTTTAATACTGGCACTGTTTACATATTTTCATTTGGAATTCTTGATGACCTGCGAGCTTTGAGAGCTAGGGAATCATTTCTATTACCTTCAAGGAATTGTGTGAAGTGTTTGATCTCTCTTAATTTTTTTTGGTGTTGATATTCACTATGTGGTACTCCCCGTTTATGATCATTTCATGAGGAAATGTCTTGATGGCTCATGGGCTGCAAGTGAGGGCATCATACATTGTTCATGAGCTCACTATTTAATAATGGCCAGGCCATGTAAATGGTACCAGGCCAACCCAATCAGCCCAAAAAAATGTGTCATGTTTATCTTTGTCAAATACAATCGTTCACCATTTTGTTCTTGTTCTTCACACAAATATTGCATCAAAAGTAATTGTAAACAATGATTCAAAGAAAAAAGAAACAACTACAATAGATTAGACCCCAAAAGAATATAGTCAACTACAATAGCTCACAGTCTCAATGAAATAAATAGTGTATAAAATAATATATGGTGCACAACAACAAAAAGCATGCAATGACAACAATAACATTGCATGATGCCTGATCTCAAATTCAAAATAGTAAGTGTATTAATGTATGATCTAATAGCAGCAACCTCATTGATCATTACCTCTCACTCCTCCATCATTATAGAAGAGATCTAACTACCTACAACTATGGCATCATGAATTTTTTATGAGTTCACTATTTGAGCACCTCATGTCCCTATTTGATTGGCCGGTGCTCAAACAATGAGCTCATAAATAATGCATGATGCCCTAGCTTGTAGCCCACAAGCCATCAAGACATTTCCTCATGAAATGATCATAAATGGGGAGTACCACATAGTGAATATCAACAAAAAATAAAATAAAGAAAGATCAAACACTTCATACAATATATGTTGTTTTATAAGATTTTATTAAGACTAAATATATTTTTTTATGAGCTCACTATTTGAGCACCTCATGTCCCTATTTGATTGGTTGGTGCTTTTTTTGTTATATTGATGCTATTAGATCAAATAGGGTCATCAGTAATAAAATAATGCACTTACTATTTTGAATTTGAGCTAATAAAGATTAAGATATCCTAATGTTTTGAATTTCTATGTGCTTTGAGCCAATAAAATTTTTATCATCATGATGAAGTAATAATGCATTAAATGTCTTACTTATGTCCCTATCTAGTTTTAATTTTATAGTGAATTCATGATTTATAATTCAATTGTAGTAGCTTAATGTGTTTGAACTCAATAATACCCCTTACTTGGTTTCCTACAAATCTTTTGGCGAAATCTATTAGAAAATGAGAAGCTATGAGAAGGTGACATGATGGTAATGAAAGGAGGCATCTCCAATTTGTTTTGCAGATAGACACATTAAGGATCATGTCAGATAATACAAGGGAATTTGATCAAAATAGGGAGAAAATCACTAGATTGTTGTCTAACTTTCAAAGAGAAGGTGATGACAAATGTTATTGTCCATGAAAGAGTTGTAATAGCTTAAAGAGAAGAAGAATCAAAATCAAAACAACAAAGAGACATTGTAGGGAGAATGGTCACATGGAAGGGGGGTTTGATTATATTCTAGTGGTAAGTTGTTTGTTATATTGTTTTCATAATTAATATACATATGAACCATGGAAGGAGGTTTGATTATCATCATTTTTATATAGGTCGATCTCCTTAGTGTGAATATAGAGAAACATGGAGGTGTGAATATTGAAGTTGAAGATCATGATCCCATGGAAGATGATGATCATGCACTAGAAAACACATTTGAAGATGATTGTATGAATGCATTGATTGTTGACACATTTGGTACTGGTGCTACAACTACTACTAATGAGGATGATATTGACAACGTCCATGATATACCTCTACTTGAGAAGGTAGGCATGACCCTTTACAAAGGCTCCCAATCTACTCTTCTCTCTGTTGTATTGTTGTTGCTGAATTTGAAGGTTATGAATTGTTTATCTATTAGGAATAGTCCCAAGAGATAACCGAGGGGGGGGGGAGTGAATCAGTTATCTACAAGTTTTAGTTCTTTATCTAATTAAGTATACTTAAAGATAAAGCATAAACATAATGAAATAACACTTGAACACAACATAATATTTTGGTTACGAGGAAATCCAAATAGGTAAAAACCCTGGTGGGAATTGACACCCACTAATATTCTGCACTAGTGTATCATGATCCTTGTTAGAAGATTTTTTTACCTTGTTAGGAGTAGCTTTACAATATGTTTAGTACAAGACTTGGTTAAGGGTCGGACCCTGTTAGGAGTCTTTTATAATTGTCCCTGTTAGGGGAGAGGATACACTATCCAAGAGCTCACTGCTTAAAGGGGCGAAGGCTAAAACCTTTTGAATAACAAATACACACTATATCTAGATCTTGGCGAACTGCACTTTGACCTGCTTGTCTGGATTAGTTCCAATGTATAGCACACATACTTTACTTGGTCACATAGACCTTCTCATGATGGCTGCACACTTCACACACTCTACTTTGTTCTACTTAATCAACTATGATCCACACTTCAACAATCACAAATGACTGCCTATAAATATCTTTCCTCCAAATGATACAATTAGGTCAACCTATTAGAACCACCTTAAAATCATATTAGAGAAATCATATCAAACTCCTATAATCATTCTATCAGCTCTACTATGCACGCAAAACATTCTGGGACCTATTCATTAAGGTAATTGTAGACGCACGCTACACACTGTCGGCTCTACCAAAATAACTGTAACTTTCTCCTCAAGCTAAATTAACTTGTGCACTCCTAACTGAACATCAATAAAAATTCTCTTAGCTTAACTCCAAGGACGCATACCCCAAGGATGGGTGCAACTCAAGAAGCAATAAAATCTCTATGGGCTCTCCCAAACAAACACAGGAAACTACTACTGGCGGATAGAGACTGCATAAATTGACTTCTACTAAATATCAGACTATGTGTCCATAATAAAACATCACTAACATGTCTTCAACATAAATCCAAGGGTTCATGGCTCCATGATAACTATACAGACAACCATACACATAATACTGCCTGTTACTCTGTCAGGAACACTACTGACACCAACTACAATATAACTATTTGTACTAATAGTTAACCTTTTCACCCATGATATCATGCTGATATCATGTCCATGCATCATATACTGAAGGCTTACTACATAAGACTTCCACACATACTACTTTCTAGATGTTGTCATCAATGACAAACATACAGTCAGTATTGGCCTGCTGGTAAATCTCCAACAATCTCCCCCTTTGGCATTGATGGCAACATGTGGAATGAAAAAATAGCACCAATCCAAGTGAACATTTATTTTATAATATTCTCCATTTCCTCATCAAAACTCCCCCAAAGATGAATCCTCTATCTACTACAATATTTTCTAATATTCTCCATTTCCTTAACTGAACTGCTGTCATAATTGAATACTACTCCCCCGTAGTATATTACTCCTCCTTTTTCTTCTATTTTTCATGACTCTATATATTACTACCCCTTTGACATCAATGGAAAATGGCACCATTCATTTTAAGCACTGGTACTACTCCTGAGGTAGAGTAGTCAACCTTCCATCAGTCCCTGAGGACTGATGTCTTTCTTGCTTTCTTCTAAGCTAAATTAGGGAAGGGAATTACTCCCAAATTCTCCCTAAGATACTCAAAAGTATCCTTTGGAAAGGGCTTTGTGAATATATCTGCCAACTGATATTTGGTACTCACATAGTCTAGCTTGACTTCTTCATCTTCCACTTTCTCTCTTAGGAAGTGATACTTGATCTCAATGTGCTTTATATTTGCATGAATCACAAGGTTCTTTGACATATTGATAGTGCTAGTGTTATCATAGAGAATAGCAATAGGATAATCAATCTGAATTCCAAAATCTTTTATCATCTGGCTTGATCCAAACAATCAAAGAAAAATTCAAGTCTGCTGCAACATACTCTACTTCTGCTGTTGAGTGAGAGATACAATTTTTTTTCTTGCTTGTCCAAGTGACAAGTCTATCACCAAGAAATACTACTCCACTTGATGTACTTTTATGTCATCAACACATCATGCCCTATCTGCATCAGTGTACACATGTAGCTCAATATTTTCTGAATTAGGATACCATAGGCCATAATATATAGTGCCCTGTAAGTATCTGAATATCCTCTTTATTTCCATGAGGTGACTTGGCTTGGGTTCTACTAAAAATCTTCCAACTATGCCAACTACATTGGAAATATCAAGTCTTGTTTGAGTAAGATATATGAGTTTACCAATCATAGACTTGTACAATGTTATATCTACTACTAGTGAATCATCTTCTTTTGTAAGCTTGCATCCAGTGATCATAGGGGTTCCTATTGGCTTGTAATCATCTATCTTGAATTTCTTTAGTATCTCTTTCACATACTTGGACTAATTAATGAAAATACCTTTCACTGTCTGCTGCACATTTAGTCCCAAAAATTATTTGATAGGACCAATCATACTCATCTCAAACTCATTCTACATTTCTTTGGCAAATTCTGCACTTAGTTTGTCATTACCTCCAAAGATAATGTCATCAACAATTATAGCTACAAGTAGTAGACCTTCAGATGTTTGTCTAATGAATAGATTACAATCTGCTACTCCCTTCTTGAATCCAATCTTTGTTAGATAAACATCTGGTCTTTCATACCATGCTCTAGGGGCTTGCTTAAGTCCATAGAGGCCCTTCTTCAATTTGCATACCATATCAGGTCTGTCTGATAGGGTGAATCCTTCTAGCTTCTCAATGTATACTTCTTCTTTCAAATCACCATTCAGGAATGCTGACTTGACATCCATCTGATAGAATTTGAAGTTTTTGACTGTAGCATAAGCTAAAAACAACTTAATAACTTCTAATCTTCTCATAGGTGCAAATGTATCTGAATAATCAATGCCTTCTCTTTGCCCACATCCCTTACATACCAATCTTGCTTTATTTCTTACTACAGTACCATCTTCATTCATCATGTTTTTGAATATCCACTTTGTTCCAATTACATTCTTATCATTAGGTCTTGGGACCAGTTCCCAAGTGTCATTCTTGATAATATGATCAAGTTCTTCTTTCATAGCATCATGCCAATCTTAATCCTTACAAGCATCTTCAACACTTAAGGGTTCAATCTGAGATAATAAACATACCTTTTCACTACTAAGTTCTTTGCTTGTGATCTTGTCAAGACTTTGCTGCCCTGATCTTCAATTATGTCTTTCTTGGAATGATTTCTAGATGTATACTTTGGAACTTTAGGTGATGTTGACTCATCAGCCTTAGGAGTACTTTCTTCACTTGTCTTAGGGTCATTTAATAATACATCAGTACTATCAAACATTTCCTCAATAATTGTCTCACCAGTGGAGGTTTTAGGTTCTTCTTCAATCATGGGTGAGTAATCATGATATCTTTCTTAAACCATGAAATTTTCATCAATCTTTACATGAGCACTTTCTATGATCTTTCTCAATCTCAAATTGAAACATCTATAAGCTTTACTTTTAGTAGAATAAGAAAGAAAAATACCTTCATCACTTCTTCCATCAAACTTGCCTACTGCTTCATCCCTCTTGATGTAGCACTTGCTTCCAAAAATTTTGAAGTATTTTATGTTGGGAACATTACCAAACCATAGGTCATATGGTATTTCATGAGTGCCTGGCCTCAATTGAATTCTATTGATGGTATAGACTATTGTATTGACCACATCTCTCCAATAGGTGTGTGTAACTTTTCCTTCTATCATAATGTTGCACGCTATATCAATAATGATCCTATTCCTTCTCTCTACAATTCGATTTTGCTGAGGGGTTCTAGGTGCACTCAATTGTCTTTTTATGCCATGTTCTTCATAGTACTCATAGAATCTGTCAAAGGTGAATTCTCCTCCTCTATCTGATCTCAAACATTTTATCTTTAGTCCAAATTCATTCTCAACCTTAGCTTTGAATATTTTGAACTTCTCAAAAGCTTCTGACTTATCCTTCAAGAATGTAACCCACATCATCCTAGTATAATCATCAACAAACAAAATGAAATACCTTTCACCATAGTATGATCTTGTTTGAGTGGAACCACATAGGTCAGTATGAATCAGATCCAACTTATTCTCTACTGAATTGAGCTTTTTACTGAATGAATTTCTCCTATGCTTTCCCATCACACATTCCCTGCATATAGTATCAACTGGCTTTTCTATGCTAGGTAGATCTCTTACTACTTTTACATTGCTTATCTTTACTATGTTATCAAAATTGATATGACATAGTCTTTTATGCCACAATCAACTATCATCAACTTTAGCAACAAAACAACTTGCTTCTAAATTGAGTTGAAAAACACTACCTTTAGTCTTTGAGCCTGATGCAATCATAACACCATCCTTGTTGTTAATAATGCATTTGTCATCTTTGAACTCCAACTGATAGCCTTTTTCAAGTAACTATCCAACAATGTGAAGGTTATGTTTCAAACCATCAACATAGAGAACATCATCAGAACTATTCTTTCCATCCAAGGTGATGGCTCCTCTACCATTTATTGGTTTAAGAGTGTTTTCTCCAAATCTAACCATGCCACCATTGTATTTTTCCAGATGAACAAATATGCCTTTATCACTTGTCATGTGATGTGAGAAACCACTATCTATAATCAAGTCTGTCCTTATGTCAGCTTGTGAGATCAATGCTAGCTTTTCTTCTTGTTTCTCATCTTTATGAATTATCTTATCATTCATTTTGTCTACCATAGCAATGAATCCAATTTCTTCTTCACCTGATTCATCATCTAAAACTCCATCTCCAACAAAGTAACATTCTTTAGAGTACTTAAGCTTGTAATCCTTCTTGAAGTTTTTAGCTCTAGTAGGACACTTAGATGCAAAGTGACCTATCTTATTACATGAAAAACACTTAAATGGAAATTGACCTTCATATTTTCCTTTTCCTTTCTTTTCTCTTTTGGAAATCATAGCAATGAAATCATCTAATGTTTTCTCTTCATCATCATCAAAATTACTAGAAGTGTTTGCAGATTTCTTACCATGAATTGTTGCTTTGACTGCTGTCTCACTCTTTGGTTCTGTCTTCAATCTTGAAATCTCAAAGGCTGAGATTTTTTTGATCAAGGTCTCTCTCTTGAAATTTGATGTAAGATACATGGTCTCATCAAGGATGTTGATCTTTCTTTCATATTCTGAGGTAAGAGTAGTCATTAACTTGTCCATAATGTCCTCTTATGAAATGTCTCCACCATTGTTCTTGATTCCAGCAACTGCTTCATTTATCCTTTGATTGTATGCTCTGATATTTTCTTTAGGAAACATCTCTAATGCATTGAATCTTTTCTTCCATGTCTTTTTGTGTGCATCCTTTTCTTATTTGTCTCCTTCAAATATGTCTTCTAGGTACTTCCATATTTTATGGGCGGTGTCCACCTTCTTTATTTCTGAAAATTCACTATCAGATAGGGTACTGATAAGGGCTTCTTTAGCTATAGTATTCTGATGAAGCAATTCCTTTTGCCTTTCACTAGCATCATCCTTTGCAAGGTCTTCTAAGGTAGGAATCCAAAGTACTTTGATAGTTACATCAAAAACTTCAAAAGCAATGCATTGCACATGGGTCACCATCTTGTTCTTCCAATCAAGATAATTCTCTCCATCAAAATTAGGACTTTCTTTCCTAAAGTATGCCATCTAATCAACCTCAAGCTATTAAAATTTCTCTCTGAGGAACTTGGCTTTGATACCAATTGTTAGGAATAGTCCCAAGAGATAACTGAGAGGGGGGGGGGGGGGTGAATCAGTTATCTACAAGTTTCAATTCTTTATCCAATTAAGTATACTTAAACATAAAGCATAAACACAATGAAAGAACACATGAACACAACACAATATTTTGGTTACGGGGAAACCCAAATAGGTAAAAACCCTGGTGGGAATTGACACCCACTAATATTCTTCACTAGTGTATAATGATCCTTGTTAGAAGATCCTTTACCCTATTAGGAGTAGCTTTACAATATGTTTAGTATAGTAGACCTGGTTAAGGGCCAGACCTTGTTAGGAGTCTTTTATAATTATCCCTTTTAGGGGAGAGGATGCACTATCCAAGAGCTCATTGCTCAAAGGTGCAAAGGCTACAACCTTTTGAATAACAGATACACATTATATTTGTATCTTGGTGAACTGCACTTTGACCTGCTTGTCTAGATTAGTTCCAATGTATAGCACACTTACTTTACTTGGTCACATAGACCTTCTCATGATGGCTCGACACTTCACATACTCTGCTCTACTCTACTTAATCATCTATGAGCCACACTTTAGCAATCACAAATGACTGCCTATAAATATATTTCCTCCAAATGATACAATTAGGTCAACATATTAGAACCACCTTAGAATTATATTAGAGAAACCATATTAAACTTTTATAATCATTCTGTCAGCTCTACTATGCACGCAACACATTCTGGGACCTATTCATTAAGGTAATTATAGACGCACACTACACACTGTCGGCTCTACCAAAACAACTATAACTTTCTCCTCAATCTGAATTAACTTGTGCGCTCTTAACCAAACATCAATAACACTTCTATAAGATTAACTCTAATGGCGCATACCCCAAGGATGGGTGCAACTGAAGAACTAATAAAATCTCTGTCGGCTCTCCTGAACAAACATAGGAAACTGCTACAGGAGTATATCAGCTGCATAACTTCACTTCTACTGAATATCATACTATGCATCCATAAATGAAACATCACTAACATGTCTTGAACATAAATCCAAGGGCGCATGGCTCCATGATAACTGTATGGATGACCATACATAGAACACTGCCTGTTACTCAATCAGGAACACTACTGACACCAGGTGCAATATAACTATCTGTACTAATAGTTAACCTCTGCACCCATGATATCATGCTAATATCATGTCCATGAATCATATATTGAAGGCTTAATACATAAGACTTCCATGCATGCTACTTTCCATATGTTGTCATCAATGACAAACATACAGTCAGTACTGGCTTGCTCTAAAATCTCCAACATTATCCAACATAGAAATGTCACGTATGCTAAGGTTTTTCATATATGTCATTATAGTTTATAAAAGGTGAAACAAGTACCATTAAGATTTTTTATGTTAGGAATGGTCCCAAGAGATAACTGAGAGGGGGGGGGGGGTGGGGGTGAATCAGTTATCTACAAGATTCAATTCTTTATCCAATTAAGTATACTTAAATATAAAGCATAAACACAATGAAAGAAAACATGAACACAACACCAATATATTGGTTATAGGGAAACCCAAATAGGTAAAAACCCCAGTGGGAATTGACACCCACTAATATTCTGTACTAGTGTATTATGATCCTTGTTAGAAGATCCTTTACCCTGTTAGGAGTAGCTTTACAATATATTAAGTACAATAGACCTGGTCAAGGGTTGGACCTTGTTAGAAGTCTTTTACAATAGTCCCTATTAGGGGAGAGGACACACTATCCAAGATCTCACTACTCAAAGGGCTGAAGGCTACAACCTTCTGAATAACAGATACACACTATATCTGGATCTTGGTGAATTTTGCTTTGACCTATTGTCTGGATTAGTTCCAATGTATAGCACAAATACTTTACTTGGTGACATAGACCTTCTCATGATGGCTCAACACTTCATACACTTTGCTTTGCTCTTCTTAATCAACCATGAGCCACACTTAAGCAATCACAAATGACTACCTATAAATATCTTCTCTCTAAATGATATGATCAAGTCGACCTATTAGAACCAACTTGAAATCATATTAGAGAAACCATAAAAAAATTATATAAACATTCTATCAGCTATATTATGCACGCAACACATTTTGGGACATGTTCGAATAAGATAATATTAGACACATGCTACACACTATCAGCTCTACCAAAACAACTAGATCTTTCTCCTCAAGATGAATTACTTCATGCACTCTTAACCAACCATCAATAAATCTCTTCTAAGCTTAAATCCAAGGGTGTATACCCAAAATATGGGTGAAACTTAAGAACTAATAAAATCTCTGTCAGCTCTTCTAAATAAACATAGGAAACTACTACTGGCGAATAGTGACTACGTAACTTCACTTCTACTAAATATCAAACTATGTGTCCATAACTAAAACATCACTAACATGTCTTCAACATATATCCAAGCATGCAAGGCTCCATGATAACTATATAGACAACCATACATAGAACATTGCCTATTACTCTATCAGGAACACTACTGACACTAGCTGCTATATAACTATCTGTACTAACAGTTAACCTTTGTGCCCATGATATCATGTCCATGCTTCATATACTTAAATCTTACTATATAAGGCTTCCACACATGCTACTTTCCATATGTTGTCATCAATGACAAACATATAGTCAGTACTGGCCTGCTGGCAAATCTCCAACAATCTCCCCCTTTGACATTGATGACAACATGTGAAATGAAAAACTACCACCAACCTAAGTGAATATTTATTTTATAACATTCTCCATTTCCTCATCAAAAATCCCCCAAAGATGAATGCTCCATCTGCTACAATATTTTCTAATATTCTCCATTTCCTCAACTGTACTGCTATCATAAGTGAATACTGCTCCCCCTTAGTAGATTACTCCTCCTTTTTACTTCTATTTTTCATGACTCTTTATATTACTCCCCCTTTGACATCAATGATAAAGGGTGCCATTCATTTTAAGCACTGGTACTACTCCTGAGGTAGAGTAGTCAACCTTCCATTAGTACCTGAGGACTAATGCCTTTCCTTCTTTCTTCTAAGTAGAATAAGGGAAGGGAATTACTCCCAACTTCTCCCTGAGATACTCAAAAGCATCCTTAGGCAAGGGCTTTGTGAATATATCTACCAACTAATATTTGGTACTCACATAGTCTAGCTTGACTTCTTTCTCTACCACTTTCTCTCTTAGGAAGTGATACTTGATCTCAATGTGCTTTGTCTTTGCATGCATCAGAAGGTTCTTTGACATATTGATAGTGCTAGTGTTATCACAATGAATAACAATAGGGTAATCAATATAAATTCAAAAATCCTTTATCATCTGCTTGATCCAAATAATTGTAAAAAAATTCAAGGCTGCTGCAACATACTCCGCTTCTACTGTTGACTGAGAAATACAATTTTGTTTCTTGCTTGTCCAAGTGACAAGTCTATCACTAAGAAATACTGCTCCACTTGATGTACTATTTCTATCATCAACACATCCTGCCCAATCTGCATCAGTGTTCAAATGAAGTTCAACATTTTCTGAATTAGGCTACCATATACCATAATCTATAGTGCCCTACAAGTATCTAAATATCCTTTTCACTGTCATGAGGTGACTTTGTTTAGGTTCTGCTACAAATCATCCAACTATGGCAAATGCATTGGAAATATTAGGTCTAGTCTGAGTGAGATATATGAGTTTACCAATCATAGACTTGTACAATGTTATATCTACTACTTGAGAGTCATCTTCTTTTGTAAGCTTGCCTCTAGTGATCATAGGGGTTCCTATTAGCTTGCAATCATCCATCTTGAATTTCTTCAATATCTCTTTCACATACTTGGACTGGTTAATGTAAATACCTTTCTCTATTTGATGCACATTTAGTCCCAAAAAGTATTTGATAGGACCAAACATACTCATCTCAAACTCATTCTACATTTCTTTGGAAAATTCTGCACTTAGTTTGTCATTACCTCCAAAGATAATGTCATCAAGAAATATAGCTACAAGAAGTAAACCTTCAGATGTCTCTCTAATGAATAGATTACAATCTGCTGCTCCTTTCTTGAATCCAATCTTTTTTAGATATCCATCTAGTCTTTCATACCATGCTCTAGGGGCTTGCTTAATTCCATAGAGGGCCTTCTTTAATATGTATACCATATCAGGTCTCTCTGATAGGGTGAATCCTTCTGGCTGCTCAATGTATACCTCTTCTTTCAAATCTCCATTTAGGAATGTTGACTTGACATCCATTTGATAAAATTTGAAGTTTTTGACTGTAGCATAAGCTAAAAACAACTTAATAGCTTCTAAGCTACTCCCAAGTGCAAATGTGTCTGAATAATCAATGGCTTCTCTCTGTGCATATCCTTTACATACTAACCTTGCTTTGTTTCTCACTACTGTACCATCTTTATTCATATTGTTTCTGAATATCCACTTTGTTCTAATAACATTCTTATCACTAGGTCTTGGGACTAGTTCCCAAGTGTCATTCTTAATAATATGATCAAGTTATTCTTTCATAGCATCATGCCAATATGAATCATTGCAAGCATCTTCAACACTTAAAGGCTCAATTTGAGATAGTAAACACATCGCATAATTGTTAGCTGATTTCTTTTCTTGTGATTTTGTTAGGACTTTGCTGCTTTGATCTCTAATGATGTCTTTCTTGGAATGGTTTCTAGATGTAAACTTTGGAACCTTAGATGATGTTGACTCATTAGCCTTAGGAGTATCTTCTTCACTTGTCTTAGGGTCATTGAACAACACATCAATGCTGTCAAATATTTCTTCAATAACTATATCACTAGTGGAGGGTCTCAGTTCATCTTCAATCATGGGTGAGTAATCATGATATCTTTCTTGAACCATGAAATTTTCATCAATCTTAACATGAGCACTTTGAATGATCTTTTTCAATCTTAAGTTGAAACATCTATAAGATTTAATTTTAGTAGAGTAATCGAGGAAAATACCTTCATCGATTCTTGCATCAAACTTGCCTACTGCTTCATCCCTCTTGATGTAACACTTTCTTTGAAAGATTCTAAATTATTTTATTATGGGAACATTACCAAACCATAGCTCATATGGTATTTTTTTAGTGCCTGGTCTTAATTATATTCTATTGATGGTGTAGACTGTTGTATTGATCGCATCTCTCCAAAAGGTGTGTGCAACTTTTTCTTCAATCATGATGGTGTGTGCTATGTCAAGGATGATCCTATTCCTTCTCTTTTCTATCCCATTTTATTGAGGGGTTCTAGGTGCACTCAACTATCTCTTTATGCCACATTCTTTGCAGTACTCATAGAATCTGTCAGAGGTGAACTCTCCTCCTCTATCCGATCTTAGACATTTTATCCTTAGCTAGATTCATTCTCAACCTTAGCTTTGAATATTTTGAACTTCTCAAGTGCTTCTAACTTATCTTTCAAGAATGAAACCCATATCATCCTAGTATAATCATCAACAAAAAAAATGAAATACCTTTCACCATAGTATGATCTTGTTTGAGTTGGACCACATAGGTCAATATGAATCAGATCCAACTTGTTCTCTACTAAATTGTGCTTGCTCCTAAATGAATTTCTCACATGCTTTCCCATCACACATTCCCTGCATATATTATCAACTAGGTTTGCTATGCTAGGTAGATCTCTTACTACCTTGACATTGCTTATCTTTACTATGTTATCAAAATTGATATGACATAGTCTTTTATGCCACAACTAGCTGTCATCAATTTTAGCAACAAAATAACTTGCTTTTGAATTGAGTTGGAAAACATTACGTCTTGTCTTTCAACCTGATGCAATCATAACACCATCCTTGTTTTTAATGGTGCATTTGTCATCTTTGAATTCCAACTGATAACCTTTTCCACGTAACTGTCCAACACTAAGAAGGTTATGTTTCAAACCATCAACATAGAGAACATCATCAATATTGTTCTTTCCATCCAAAGTGATGGCTCATCAACATAGAGAACATCATCAATATTGTTCTTTCCATCCAAAGTGATGGCTCTTCTACCAACTATGGGTTTAGGAGTGTTGTCTCCAAATGTAACCATACCACCATTATATTTTTCCAGATGTACAAATCTACCTTTATCACCTATCATGTGATGTGAGCAACCACTATCTATAATCCAGTCTGTTCTTATATCTTCTTGGGAAATTAATGCTAGCTTTTGTTACTCTTTCTCATCTTTGTGATTCATTTTGTCTACCATAGCAATGAATCTAATTTCTTCTTCTCCTGATTCATCATTAGAAACTCCATCTCCAACATAGTAACATTCCTTAGAGTATTTAGTTTTGTAATCCTTTTTGAACTTTCTAGCTCTACTAGGACACTTAGATGCAAAGTGACCAATCTTATTACATGAAAAGTACTTAAATGGTAACTGACCTTCATATTTTCCTTTTCCTTTCTTTTCTCTTTTGGCACTCATAGCAATAAAATCATCTAAAGTTTTCTCTTCATCATCATCATCAAAATTACCATAAGAGTTTGCATATTTCTTACCATGAACTTTTGCTTTGAAGGCTGTCTCACACTTTGGTTCTAACTTCAATCTTGAAATCTCAAAAGCTGAGATTTTTCTAATCAAGGTCTCTCTCTTGAAGTTAGATGAAAGCTGCATGGTCTCATCAAGGATATTGATCTTGTTTTCATATTCTGGAGTGAGAGTAGTCATCAGCTTATCCATAATATCTTCCTCTGAGATCTTTCCACCATTGTTCTTGATTCCAACAACTACTTCATTGATCCTTTGATTATAAGCTCTGATGTTTTCTTTAGGTAACATCTCTAATAAATTGTATCTTTTCTTCCATGTTTTTCTATGCGCATCCTTTGCTTGTTTGTCACCTTCAAACATGTCTTCTAGGTGCTTCCATATGTTATGGATGGTGTCTACTTTCTTTATCTCTAAAAATTCACTATCAAATAGGGTGCTGATAAGGGCTTCTTTAGCTATAGTATTCTAATGAAACAATTTCTTTTGCCTTTCAGTAGCATCATGCTTTGCAAGGTCTTCTAAGGTAGGAATCTTGGCTGCTTTGATAGTTACATCAAAAACTTCAAAAGCAATGCACTGCAAATGGGTCACCATCTTGTTCTTCCAATCAAGATAATTCTCTGCATCAAACTTAGGACTTTCTTTTCTGAAGTATGCCATCTGATCAACCTCAAGCTATTAAACTTTCTCTCTAAGGCACTTGGCTCTAATACCAATTGTTAGGAATAGTCCCAAGAGATAATTGAGAGAGGGGGGGGTGAATCAGTTATCTACAAGATTCAATTCTTTATCCAATTAAGTATACTTAAACATAAAGAATAGACACAATGAAATAGCACATGAACACAACACCAATATTTTGGTTATGGGGAAACCCAAATAGGTAAAAACCCTGGTGGGAATTGACACCCACTAATATTCTGTACTAGTGTATTATGATCCTTGTTAGAATATCCTTTACCCTGTTAGGAGTAGCTTTACAATATATTAAGTAAAGTAGACTTGGTGAAGGGTCAGACCCTGTTAGGGGAGAGGATGCACTATCCAAGAGCTCACTGCTCAAAGGGGTGAAGGCTACAACCTTTTGAATAATAGATACACACTATATCTGGATCTTGGTGAACTATGCTTTGACCTACTATCTAGATCAGTTCCAATGTATAGTAAAAATAATTTACTTGGTGACATAGACCTTCTCATGATGGCTCAACAATTCACACACTCTGCACTGCTCTTCTTAATCAACCATGAGCCACACTTAAGCAATCACAAATGACTGCCTATAAATATCTTCTCTCTAAATGATATGATCAAGTTGGCCTATTAGCACCACCTTGAAATCATATTAGAGAAACCATAACAAACTTATATAAACATTCTGTCAGCTCTACTATGCATGCAACACATTCTGGGACCTGTTCAAATAAGATAATTATAAACGCATGCTACACACTATCTGCTCTACCAAAACAATTGGATCTTTCTCCTCAACTTGAATTACTTCATGCACTCTTAACTAAACATCAATAACTCTCTTCTAGGCTTAACTCCAAGGGTGCATACACCAAAGATGGGTGCAACTCAAGAACTAATAAAATCTTTATCGACTCTTCAGAATAAACATAGGAAACTGCTACTATCAAATAATGACTGCATAACTTCACTTGTATTGAATATCAGACTATGCATCCATAAATGAAACATCACTAACATGTCTTCAACATATATCCAAGTGTGCAAGGCTCCATGATAATTGTATGGACAACCATACACAGAACATTGCCTGTTACTCTCTCAAGAACACTGCTAACACCAACTGCTATATAACTGTTTGTACTAATAGTTAACCTCTACACCCATGATATCATGTCCATGCTTCATATACTAAAAGCTTATTATATAAGACTTCCATGCATGCTACTTCCCATATGTTGTCATCAATGACAAACATACAGTTAGTACTGGCCTGCTGGCAAATCTCCAATAGTTTATAGTAATGACTTATATTATTTGTTGCAGATTGATAGGTGACTTTCTATTACCACCATCAAATGTTATCCCTCACTTGTATCGAGAATTATGTGCCACTATGAAACATATTGGAATAGAGTATCAAACAATAAATGATTGTCTTGAAGATCATATTATTTATTATAAAGAACATGAAAATGTGATAGAATGCCCTGAATGCCATACAAGGAGATATCAAGATGATCAAGTGACAAAAAAGCTTCCTCACAAGGTTCTTCTTCATATCCCCATTATTCTAGGTTGAAAATGATTATTTAGGTGTAATAGCTTGGCACAATTTATGGATTACCATGCATGTGGTAGGAGTCAAGATGACATTATTCAAATGCTTGCAGATGGTTCATCATTTATGGACATAGAGGAAAAGTGGCCACACTTTAAAGAGGAACCTCAAAATCTTAGGCTTTCTCTGGTAGTAGACAGTGTCAATCCGCATGGAGAGATGACATCTGTCTGCTCGGTGTGGCCTATTTTTTTTATAAACAATAACCTTCCTCCATGGATGTCAATAAAGAGGGAGCACATTATGTTGGCAATTATTGTTCTAGGTATCTTATTATTTTATAGTTATCTACATGTAATTATAAGTTTTGGAGTGAAATGACCATAGTAATTATCTGATGTTGTTGTTAAATCAACTAGGTAAGTACCAAGTGGAAGATATGAATGTATATATTGCACCTCTTATCGATGAGTTATTGGTGTTATGGAATGGTTTCACTATGTATGACATCTCCTGACCAATTGGACAAAGACAATTTCAATTCCATGCAATGCTTGTGTGGACAATTCATGATGCTTGAGGGTTGACACATTTATGTGGTATGTTATGGTGAATTATGTTGGAAAGTTGTCTATAATGAAGTATATGAATAGATATAGTGTTGTCATTATGGCGAAAAAGTCATATAGTAGTTTGGAGTTAGCGCACTAAGTGTAAAGATCAGAAATTAGTTAAGTGTTGAAGACTGAACAACATACAGAGTTCCTATAGCTTAGAGCACTTGTGACCATGTGTAGGAATGAATTATGGTATGCACCCTGGAAGTTAAGATTGCTAGAATATACTTATGCTTAGTCTAAGAGCGCATAAGTAGATATGCAAAGATGTGAAAGTTATAGTCAGTTGAAGTTGCACAGCTAGTGTTTGCTAGCAGAGAACAGAGCATAGAGCCAACAGTGACTATTTTGGTTTGTGATTGTAAATTAATGTTGTAGAGGCTATGCACCCATTGTATTTAGGTTGCCAACATATGTATATGTATAATTGTAAGCATGCTTAAGCCAATTCATTTGGAAGCATTATTTTTAATTAGTTATAGGGCTGACCTAATTGTATAATTGGTATGAGCGCATAAATATAAGGTGTGCCCATTGTATTTGGTATAGAAGTGGAAATAGAGTTGTGAGAAGTAGAGAAGAGGTATGCGAAGAGACAATATGATTAATTAGAGCTTTGCAAGAGGTCAACACATCAACACACCAAAGGAACTGATCTGACAAGAAGTGTCACAATAACAATTCACCTGCAGATATAGTGTGTATCTAATTCAAAAGGTTGTAGCCTTCACCATTTGAGTAGTGAGCTCTAGGATAGTGAGTCCACTCCCCTAATAGGGATCATTGTAAAAGACTCCTAATAGGGTCTGACCCTTAACAAGGTCTACTATACTAAAAGTATTGTAAAGCTACTCCTAACAGGGTAAAGGATCTTCTAACAAGGATCACAAAACACTAGTGCAGATTATTAGTGGGTATCAGGTCCCACTGGGGTTTTTACCTATTTGGGTTTCCTCATAACCATATTGGTGTCATGTGTTAATTTCATGTTTCATGTTTATGTGAATGTTTAATTCAGTACTTAAGCATTTATAATTTAGTATTCAGATTAAAGTGAAAAGTTAAAATACAGTGAACACTGATTCACCCCCCCTCTCAGTGTTCCCATTCCTAACAATTGGTATCAGAGCTCTGGTCCTCAACAAAGAAGTTTAACCACTTGAGGAGATCATGGAAAAAGACTATTTGAAGAAGAATCTTGAAGTAGCTCTTGAAGATTTGGACAACTCAGAAAGAGAAATTGAAAAACTAAAATAAGAAGTTAGTGATGCTGAATTAGTTATCAAGAGACTAAGAAAAGATTTGAAGGGATGCTCTAACAGTGATCTTGAAGAAAAAGTCAAGAAGTTGAATGAAGAAAATGCATCCTTAGTGAGTCAGCTTGAAGAACTTGATGACAAACTGATGAAAAATCAAGATGTCTATAATGAACAAGTAAAGGAGAACCTTCAACTCAATGGAGAGTTAACGGAAGCAAATTTGGAAATCTTGGATCTAAAGAATTGCAAAGCAAGATAGGAGTTTGAATTGAAATATGCAAAGAACCACATTGAAAAATTGCACACCAGTTCTGATTTAATAGAATCATAGTTGTATGCAAGAAGAATCAAAGGATACACTAGTTGTATTGGGTACAATGAAGCATAGAATCAAATTGATAGTATGTGAGCAAGAAAGGATTCACAAAAGAAATCTACTAATACTATTATACACTAAGTTTGTACCTTTGTCTCAAGCTCTCCTAGTCTTGATAACCTAGTATAACATGGGAATCATTTCCAGGTGTGGGACCTATGCTAACTAAGATGAGACCTCTAGGTTCTAGGATGGTTCCTCTTGGATAATCACCTTAATTTTCTCTTAGACATGAAAGTAAAAATTTTGAGGGAAAGGGATAGAAGGAATGCTTGAAAAGGGAAATGACTAAAAGCAAAATACCTACTAGGTGATGCACTAAAACTAGGGTTTGGATCTCAGTATGTAGGATGAAATCAAATGAAAAACTCAGGTCTAGGAGATCATAACTCACTAAATAGGCTTGCATAAGTATTTCATAAGAGGGCCTGAACATAAGACACAACCTATGACCTACAAGTAGACATTCACTTCTGCAACTCAGTGTAGGATTGAGACAAGACCATTAGGGGGCTAAAGTATACCCACAAAACATCAAAATCAGATCAAACATAATAACACACAATAATTACAGAAAGAGAGAGGGATTAGGAACCCTGGGATATCACTCAAAACATACACATAATTCAATTCAATAAGAGAGAATACAAACAAGGAAGCATAGGGACATGAGAAATTGTCACAAAATACCTCTACAGTGTTTGGATAATCAATGGGAGATTACAAGAGTAGATGACCAGAGGGTAGGAGAAATACCATAGATAGCCTTCTGAGAAAGGACTCTTTCATTTTTTAAAATTCCAACCTCTGAGCACTAAGGCTCCAAAAAAGAACTATATACCTCTCACTACACATAGGTAGGAGTCAAAACTAACCTTACTAGGGTTACAAGATCTACAAAAATAGTAAACCCTAAAGGTACACTGATCACTTATTATCAAAATCTCTGAGAAAACTGGTGATCAGATCAAATCTTCTCTTTGTGTGCTAATCCTTCTGAATTGAAAACACCTACAGACACAACAACCTCAATCCATCTACCCACTTGCAACTACACTAAGCCATGAAGGCTTTAAATATGATCATATATTCCTAGTTAATAGTACCATTCAAAAGGTGGCACTAACTCTTTCTAGCATCTCCTAGTGTGAAAACATAGCATAGTACTTTGCAACACTGACCAATAGTCATCTCCATCGACTTCACAACCACAACCATCCTATGAATTAAAATCCTAAGCTACCCGACATCGTGCATGGCCAAAAGAACACAAAACCCTCACAAAGATATTTGAAATTTTAAATATAATGGCTAGTGGCAGATTTTAAAATGTAACCATCGATGAATCACCTTCCTGATAGATGAATGACCCAGATGCACCTTTAAAAAATAGTCTAAAAACCTTCTGACAAGTCAACTACCACCATGGAAGTTAGCAGCCAATCGGAAGTGAGCAACTCAACATCTTTGACAAAACCCTAGACCCACGTCCTTGAGAACACCACCTAACAGTTGTCACTATACCACTGTCACTAATGATCGAGCATTTTGGATTTGTGGTGTAATGACAGCCGGGAGATCCAACCACACCTTAACCTCTTTAGAAACCTTGGACCCCATGGGTGCATTGACATCAGCCACATTGTAAACCAACTAGCCAATCAAATGCTGCCCCCTCGGATACATGTCACATTTTCTGACATCGGACCCACTGCCTTCCAAGATTCTGATCTAACGGCGGGTGCATGATCTCATAGGGTTAGAAGATTCTATGAGATCATATGACCACCATACATCCTAGCTTCTTTGACACATCCACAGACCCTCTGACACGGTCCCACTGACAAATGTGAACTGTCACCTGACAGACCAATGAAGAGTGAGAAATAGGATCGATAGTTCTTGCTATACCGTGATCGTAACACATGTGCATCTTTGGCTTGCGGAATGGCGAAGACCATCAGATCAAATTGACACTTAACCTTCAGGATTTATTTTGTGCGCTAAGACTTAGGAAAAATTAAACCACTAGACTTAGGAGATATTTTGCACACATGCAAATTGGGATGACTTAAGTTGCTGAAAAAGGTAACATGAAAATATAACAAGGCTTAGGGTTTTTTTAGGGTAACGGCTAGTTTATGAATTTTTCTTAAGGGTTTTTCTTCTAGCCAGAGACCTAAAAGATATTGTAGAGACCAGGGGAAAAGAGGTAGACTCATGAAATTTTTTGGGGTGTTTGACAAGATAAAAATAGAGGCCTGGGGATGGTTATTTGCCAAATTTGTATGCATAGGAAAATTTGGGTAACATTTTGTTGATTTCTACTAGATGTCAGCCTGCTATACATGGGAAACCAATGACCTTGAACATCCATTGGGCATGGGGTCATGCGAACAAAATTATCTACAAAGGGACAAAATTGAAAATGTGCTTAGAGCACTTCTTGAAAAGAAGGAAACTAAACTAGAAAGCAAGGAAAGAAAACAGGGAAACTTTTACAAAATTTACAGAGAGGGGTTAACCTCAAAACAAGGTTTCAAGTGGAAACCATTCATAAAGATAGGTAAGGGAACTCCCTCCATATTTGATAGTTGAAAAGCATTGGAGCCTCTGCATTCTATGATTACAAATGGTCCACCCCAAAAGGAGTCAAACTTTGTGTGCCTGCTAGGTTTTGACCTGAACTCATCCAACTTGAGGACTATGTCTCCAACCTTGAAGTCTCTGACTCTGGCCCTTTTATCAAAGTTCTTCTTTGTATGAATCTGATGGAATTCCATATCTTGCATTGATTTGTCTCTGATCTCTTCTAATTCCATCAACTGAGCATAGCTGACCTGCAAAGGATCTCCCTCATCAAATAGGGCATATTGAGTAGCTAGCTCTAGAGTTGGTAGTTCAACCAAGATTGACAACTTGGCCTCTCTGCCATATACTAACACATAAGGATAATTACCAATGATTTTCTTTGGGGTAATTCTATCTAACCACAGTGCAGACCTCAACTTAGTATGCCAATCACTCTGATTATCTTGCAGAGTCTTCTTGATTATCCTAATCAAGTTCTTATTGGTGGATTCTGCTAAGCCATTAACCTAAGGGTAGTAGTTGGAACTGGTATTCAGATATATGCCATTCTTGACTACCCACTCTAAGACTTTGAGGCCTGTGAATGCTAAGGCATTATCTAAAATTATGGAATCAGGAGTACCAAACCTATGAATTAAGTCATCATAAAAGCTTAGGACAACACTCTCATTGGCCTCTTTTAATGCAATCACCTCTGTCCATCTAGTGAAGTAATCTATTGTAGTAATTATCCATTTATGTCCTGCACTAGATGGAGGATTGATCATGCCAATAAAATCTATACCCCACTTCATGAAGGGCTGCTCTGTTCTGACTGGTTGTAGGGGCAAGGCTGCAAGCCTTTCTTTTCCTGCAAACATAGTACACTTGATGCATTTTCTTACATGATCATGAATATCCTTAAAGATAGATGGCTAATAGTATCCAACCCTCATGATTTTAAAAGCAGTAGTCCTGGGAGAAAAGTGACCTCTAGAAGGTCCATCATGAAATTCAAATAGGATGTCTGCTACCTTTTCTGAATCTATGCATCTTAAAAGGACACCACTATGATCCTTTCTGAAAAGAAATTCATTTATCAACACAAAAGGAATAGATTGTAACCTATAATACCTTCTTTTTGCTGAATCCAAATCTACAGGACATTGTTCTGTCTTCAAATAATTAATCATGTTAGGCAACCAACTTGTTGCCTTGTCTTGTTCTTCTATAGAATGCACCACCAGAGATGCATCTATTATTTCTAATTTCTTTGAACTTTCATCCCCTGCCAAATGCTCACAAAGACCTCTTCCTCTAACTAGCTTGGTAGTCTAAATATTAATGTCATATTCCATCACCTTGGTGATCCAACCAACTCTTTTCTCATTTAGGTCTTTGGAAAGAAAAAAATCTTTGACACTTGGATGAGTAACTTTCAAGTGTACCTTGCTATGGGTCAACAAATATCTGAACTTTTTAAGGCTCTTTACCATAGCAAGTACATGTCTCTCTACAAAAGAGTATCTTTGTTCATATTCCTCTAAGCCTTTGCTAAAGAAAGCAATACGCTACTCCAATCCATCTGAATTTTCTTGGGTCAACATTGCAGATATGGCATCCTAACCTCCATAAGCATAAAGGATGAAAGTCTTATTGAAATTTGGGTTTAAGAGGGCAGGAGCTTCTACTAGGGCCTCTTTGATAGCCTAGAAATTGACTTTCCCTTCTTTGGTCCAACTAAAAATTGAACTCTTCTTTAACATAGTTGTCAAAGGCTTGAGTAAATATGCAATGTTAGGCAAGAACCTCCTAACAAAATTAATCTTTCCTATGAAAGATTGGAGACTTTTCTTGTTATGTGGTAGGGGTAGCTCTAGGATAGCTGCAATTCTCTCAAGATCTACTGTGATTCCTTCCTTGGATACTACATATCCCAATAGTTTTCCTTCATGAACTGCAAACACACATTTCTTGGGATTAAGAGATATCCCAAACTCTCTACACCTTTCAAAGATCTTCCTCAAATGTTTGATGTGATCTATTGCATGTTTAGAATAGACAATTATGTCATCCAAGTAGACCAACAAAAATTTGTACATGAGGCTTTTAAAGGCCATATCCATTGCCTTTTGAAAAGTAGCACCTGCATTTGACAAACCAAAGGGCATCTTTTGATAAGCCATGGTTCCCCACTTGGTTGTAAATGTAGTCTTGTATTGATCCCCTACATTTACTAGGATCTGATTGTATCTTGAATAGCCATCCAATAATGAAAATCTCTTGGATCCAGAGACACATTGTAAGATTTGTTCCATGGAGGGTAATGGATGGCGGTCTTTTAGAGAAGCTCTGTTAAGATCCCTAAAGTCAACACATAACCTCAGCTCCCCATTCTTCTTCCTAACTAGAACAAGGTTGGAAACCCAACTAGTATGCTTAATGGGGTAGATGATACCACTTTCTATTAGTTTGAGTACTTCTTTGTGCATAAGTGGCTCAAGCTTGGGATTAATAGGCCTTTTCTTTTGCCTCACTCATTTGGCATTTGATTCTAATTCAATGGTGTCTTGGGCAAGGGCAGGATCAAAACCCTTTAGGTCTTCATACTGCCATGAAAAAACATCATTGAATTCCTTAAATAATTATGTATAAGCTTGCTTTTCCAATTTAGTGTTTACCTTTCCAAATTGTAGGCTCTTACCTGGTTCCAACTTTAATTCAACACAATGTTCTTGTTGAACTACTAGGCCAGCTTTTTTCTTCTTAACTTCATCATCCTTGTTGAAGATAGTCTCTAAGGTAACAAGACCTCTAGGCATCTTATTGGACTTGAGTTGTATCACTTGATCACCATAGTTTTGTGATAGCCTATCTTGATTATGTTCTAAAAAAACATCTTCTTCAAACAAAAACTATAGAATTTGTTCATCATTGTCAAACACTTGCCAATTGACATCATTATTAGGAATAGATGGTCTAAAAATCACTTTGATATGCTGTTGATCCATTTCTTTTGAAATGCTATTTGGAATATCATACTGGGATCCAACAGTAGCTAACCTATCTGCATTTTGGTTTGATTTCCTAGGGATAGCAACAATGTTGAAAGCATGGAAATCTTCAATTGCATCCAAAAATCTATGCTTTTATGCTTTCAAAGTGTCATTCTTGGTTGCACTTATCCCTCTTACTTGGCTAATGACTAACTCACTATCACCATAAACTTTTAAGGCCTTAAGCCCTCTTTTTCTAGCCCACTCTAGTCCATTGACTAGACTTTCATATTTTGTAGTATTGCTAGTGTAGGAGAAACTAAATCTAAAGGGAGTATAATACCCTTCTCCTTTTGGGGAAACTAGCATAGCACCACCACCAGCACCATGTCTACTTCTAGCTCCATCAAAAAATAGTTCCCAAACCTGATTGCTCTGATCCTTTGAATTAGTGTCTTCTTTGAGAAGGCTTGGTTCTATGGCTCCACTCTCTTGTATTAAATAGCTTCCCAAACAAAAATCCCAAACAAGATTTTCTTGGGCCTCTGAAGCTCTCTCATCTAGAAAAATATCAGGGATACTTTCTATCTTTGTGCTTGCTTCACTAATAGTTTGGAAGTCATTGTCATCAAATATAGGGCAGTTTATATTGATGGTATTGGACACATAAGGTTCTATATGGTGTGCTGCTAATGGTTCTAATTTAATGGTAACCTTGGTCCCATATCTTGTATGAAATAACATGTGAGACCAGTCAAAAGATAAATAGCCTCCTATCTTGGCTATAAAATCCCTTGAAAGACATATAGCAAATAATGCAGGGAGATCTATAATATGTATATCAAGGAGGATGGAAAAATTAGGACTAGCATGAAGGATTAGACTAGTATCCTTGGCCACACCTATAGTATTGACTGAGGATCCATCAAGTTGGGTAACCTTCTTTTGGAAGGGCTCATATTTTAGTCCTAATTGGTCAGCTACTTTCTTAGGCATTACAGTGCTAGTAGCTCCACTATCTACCATACAATTATACACTAAAGATTTTCTAATAATTAAAGATACATAAAACGGGGGTGGCTTTGAATTCCTACCTTAAATAACATTGCCTTTGGAGTTGCTACTCAGAGCCTCCTTTTCTTGATCAGTGTTAACCAAGACTAGCTTTGTAGCTTCTTTTGTAGGTGGAGGAGTTGCTACCTTTTTCATGGCCTTCTTAAAAATTTTAGGCTGTCTTGGAAGAGCCAAAGAGTCCCACATGGACATGGTGACATTCACCTTCTTCATGTTGTCTATAATATTAAATGGTGTCATAGTGTGTACTCTTTGTTGTGTCTTTACTATAATGGGCTCCACTTCCTTTGGAATTTGGCCTTCTTTATTTGTAATGATAGGAGCCTCCTTAGGTGTGATGGGATTAGCTTGCTGCAGTGACTCTACAAATGTGGTAGCTTTGGCATTAGAATCTTCTCTCTGCATGTCTTGATCTCTTCTCTTTGCTCTTGTATAGGCAATAAAAGAAACCTCATCATTGACTCCATTGAAGTCTAGTTGTTCCAAATTGAAAAGAACAATCTCATTCTCTTGTGATTCTTGTTGAGGTACTGACCCACTAGATGAAACCTCTGATTGAGCTTGGGAGGCATTTTGAACCATTAGAGCTTGGTTCATCCATCCATTTGAACATGTAGCCTAATTGTGAGGGTGATTACAAGGAAAACACCATTCATTCTCCATGGCCATATTATTTTGACTAGGAACCATATCCCTCACTGGATTTGCAGAATTGAGAGGTGCAAGATTATATGGCCGAAATGGTCTCTAATTGAAGCTTTGTCTTTGTCCTTGATAGCCTCCTTGGTATGGTGGCCTATTTTGTTGATAAGGTTGTCTTTGATTCTAATATTGCTAATTAGGACCTTGGCCTTGTGGCTGAAATGGTGGTCTGATTCCTTGACCTTGCTTCTTTAGATTTGTGACCTCTTTAGTCAAGGTCTGCAATAAATTGGTCATCTCTTGTATACTAGTTTCTTGGCTACTTTTGATTTCTTGCAACTCTTGAGAGAAACTTTCCTTAGCATGTTCTTGACCACTAGTACTAGCTTGAGGTTCCGCTATGGTGGGGATAGGAGTAAATGGGGGTACTTGGGTAGGTACAATGGGCTAAAGGCTAGGAAAAATGGGCATTGGATGCCTTCTAGCAATCATGCCTACTTGGATTAAACAATTTTTAGCCCTGACAACTATGTCAAAGGCTTGGGGAAGAGAAGTACCACCCATAGATTGGATCATGAGAGAAATTTGCCCATTTAGACTTTGCAAGTAGTATAAAAAGGCATGGTCAACTGATGGTTTCATAGAGACTGGAATTCTATTCCATGTTTTAAGGAATCTACTATTGTAATTTGGCATTTGTTCTTGAGGGTCTCTCTTAATAGTTGTTAACTACTCAACTAGAGACAAGTTATCTGATTTATCCTCAAAATGATTACTTAATGCATCCCCTAATTCATCCCAAGAAGTAATAGAACCAATAGTTAAAGTTCTAAACCATTCTAAAGCCTTACCTTTTAGAGAGGCTGCTAATAATTTTGTGGCCACATCTTCTTGAGTAATGTTGTGTATGCTACAGATGGTGGTCACATCTCTTATGTGTTCAAAAATAGTTGTTTTTCCTTCACCTGTGAAATCAGGTATACTCTTAAGTGCTACCAAGGGCACATCATGATGTTGAGCAAAATTTAATGGACTCCCTTGGTTGAATGGTGCAAAAGCAAATGGTCTTGCCATTGTAGGAGTTGGAATCTGTAGATTTACAACTATATGAGCTGTATTTACTACTTGATTTGAATCTTCTTCTGGAATGAAAGGGAAAAAGTCTCCTTTCTGAAGTATCAGGAGGTGTTGATTGTACTCTTCTTGTAGGAGATGTTCTTTGAGTTGACTTGCCCTTATGACTTCTCTTTGAGGGAAACTCTAAAAATTGGGTAGGCTTTGAGCTTCTAGTCTTAATCTTTCTCATAAAAATTTGAACAAGGTAGCCCTGATCTTTGAAATTAGTGGAGTCACCAAATATACTTGATTAGAATGACTTCTAAATGCTTGTACTATGCAATCTGCATATCAGAGATAACATAATCTTCAAACAATGAGCTTCTTGTGTCATCCCACTGGGCGTGCCAAAAATGTTATACACTAAGTTTGCACCTTTGTCTCAAGCTCTTGTAGTCTTGATAACCTAGTATAACATGGGAATCATCTCTAGGTGTGGGACCTATGCTAACTGAGATGAGACCTCCAGGTTCTAGGCTAGTTCCTCTTTTATAATTACCTTAATTTTCTCTTAGGCATGAAAGTAAAACTTTTGAGGGAAAGGGATAGAAGGAATGCTTGAAAAGGGAAATGACTGAAAGCAAACTACCTACTAGGTGATGCACTGAAACTAGGGTTTGGATCTTAGTATGTAGGATGAAATCAAATGAACAACTTAGGTCTAGGAGATCACAACTCACTAAATAGGCTTGCATAAGTATTTCATAGGAGGGCCTGAACATAAGACACAACCTATGACCTGCAAGAAGACATTCACTTCTATAACTCGGTGTAGGATTGAGACAAGACCATTAGGGGGCTAAAGTATACCCACAAAACATCAAAATTAGATCAAACACAATAACACACAATAATTGCAAAAAGAGAGAGGGATCAGAAACCCTAGGATATCACTCAAAACATACACATACTTCAATTCAATAAGAGAGAATACAAACAAGGAAGCATAGGGACATGAGAAATTGTCACAAAATACCTCTACAGTGTTTGAATAATCAATGGGAGATTACAAGAGTAGAAGACTAGAGGGTAGGAGAAATACCACAGATAGCCTTCTGAGAAAGGACTCTTTCATTTTTTACAATTCCAACCTCTAAGCACTAAGGCTCCCAAAAAGAACTATATACCTCTCACTAAACATAGGTAGGAGTCAAAACTAACCTTACTAGGGTTACAAGATCTACAATAATAGCAAACCCTAAAGGTACATTGATCACTTATTATCAAAATCTCTAAAAAAATTGATGATCAGATCAAATCTTCTCTTTGTGTGCTGATCCTTCTAAACTAAAAACACCTACAGACACAACAACCTTGATCCATCTACCCACCTGCAACTCCACTAAGCCATGAAGGCTTTAAATCTAATCATATTTACTTGGGTAACAGTACCATTCAAAAGGTGGTGCCAACTCTTTCTAGCATCTCCTAGCATGAAAATGCGGCATAGTACTCTGAAACACCAACCAAAAATCATCTACATCAACTTGACAACCACAACCATCCTAAGAATTAAACTTCTGAGCTACCTGATGTCGTGCATGGCCAAAAGAATGCAAAACCCTGACAGAGATATTTGAAATTTTAAATATAATGGCTAGTGGCAGATTTTAAAATATAACCATCGATGAATCACCTTCCTGGTAGATGAATGGCCCAGATGCACCTTTAAAAAATAGTCTAAAACCCTTCTGACAAGTCAACCACCACTGTGGAAGTCAGCAGCTAGTCGGAAGTGAGAAAATCAGCATCTCTGATAAAACCCTAGACCCACGTCCCTGAAAACACCATCTAATGGTTGTTGCTATACAACCATCACTAACGATCGAGCATTTTGGATCCATGGTGTAAGGATAGTCATGAGATCCAACTGCACCTTAACCTCTTTAGAAACAATGGACCCCACGGGCCCACTAACATTAGCCACGTTGCAAACCAACTTGCCAATCAAATGCCGCCCCCTCTGATACATGTCACATTTTTTGACATCAGACCCACTGTCTTCCAAGATTCTGATCTAACAATGGGTGCATGATCTCATAGGGTCAGAAGATTCTATGAGATCATATGACCACCTTAGATCCTAGCTTCTTTGACACATTCGTAGACCCTCTGACACAGTTCCACTGACAAATCTGAATTGTCACCTAACCGACCAATGAAGAGTGAGCATGTCACTCAGAAAGGACCCACTGATAGACCTTGGAGATAAAGCAAGATCAATGACTATCATATGATTGCATGATCTGACACAAAGCCTTGTGGACATATGCCAACCATCGATCCCTTATAGATGTTAGAGCCTCTAACTGCTGAAAGGGCCTGGCCCCACTGACAGATGCCGAATCACTAGACCGTTGGTGAATCAGGAGTTGCTAAATAGGATGAGGTGGCATCGGTCCCATTGATAGATCACAATGAAGGAAGAGAAACAGGATCAATGGTTCTCACTATACCGTGATCATAACACATGTGCATCTTTGGCTTGCGGAATGGCGAAGACCGTCAGATCAAATCAACACTTAACCTTTAGGATTTATTTTGTGCGCTGAGACTTAGGAAAAATTAAACCACCGGACTTAGGAGATATTTTGCACACATGCAAATTGGGATGACTTAAGTTGCCGAAAAAGGTAACATGAAAATATAACAAGGCTTAGGGTTTTTTTAGGGTAACAACTAGTTTATGAATTTTTCTTAAGGGTTTTTCTTCTAGCTAAAGACCTAAAAGATATTGCAGAGACCAGGGGAAAAGAGGTAGACTCATGAAATTTTTTGGGGTGTTTGACAAGATAAAAATAGAGGCCTAGGGATGGTTCTTTGCCAAATTTTTATGCATAAGAGAATTTGGGTAATAGCTACTGGGAAGATTGAAGATCAAACCAAAGATAATAGTAATCCTCCTAAGAATGAGAGCAAGCCTGTAGAACACACCTGTTTTGCATGTAACAAGCATGGACACATTGCAAAGAACTGTACAAAGGTGAAACCTTTTAATGGTTATTGTTATACATGTAATAGATTTGGTCATAGAGAAATAAATTGCAAGACTAGTAAGAAGAGCGGGATTCAACATGATCAAAGAAATCAGAATTAGACAAATGCTAGAAGTTCTCAAGATGTTACATGTCAGATATGTAACTATAATGGTCACTCAACCAAAACATGCAGAATAGTGACTCATGTCAATGTACCAAGGAATAATAGACCTCCAATGATTTTTGACACCTTTAGCAAGGCTGGACATATCTCAAAGTTTTGTAGATCAAGGACGCAAGGTCAGGATAGCCCTAGAAAGGTCGAAGAACCAATTTTGGATGCTGAAGCAGAAGTCAAGTTTGTGAAGGCATCGGAAGATGCAAGCATGATTTGGTCAGATGGAAAGAAATAAAATGTTGATGGTAATGTATTGTATGCATCCCTAGTGGATGCACCCTCTACATCTGCATGAATGGTCCTCAGGGTCATAGGGGGAGCTAATTTAGCTCTAGACCCCTGCGTGGCTGGTATACTCATCCTCAGAGTATGTACCTTTGGAATTAAGCTATTGGAGTGTATTGGAACTTTGTGCAAGAGCTTACATGCTGATTGTTAGTATAACTCAAGTTTGAAAATTTGAAGTGACAACCTGGCTTATGCGAGTTGCATTAATGGAAAATTTCTTACTTTAAGTATTAAAAAAGATGTTCATTTACTCATTGCATTCATACTCAAAGTGATTTGAGAGAAGATTGAGCCTTGGAAGTTCTTGTGAAGAGTTGGAGATTAAGTTATCAGTGATTATAGTGTATTTGATCAGTTGTAAGAAACACTAGCTCGTTGCACTGGTTTGGAAGCCGTCAGAACATCTCAGAGATCTTTTGGAAATCAAATATCAAGTAAGTCATGGCCACTCCTATTTTTTTTGATGTTGCTGAGAAGAAGCGGTATGTTTTCAAAAGGCACCTATTTAAATCAACCCTAGATGATTTAGAGGGAGCATTTTCCTACATACCAATGAGCGTCATGCATGTAGAAGACATAAGGGCTTACATTCATTGTAAGAAGGAACCTATTGGACTAGATAGATTAAGAGCGCACATGGACAGAATGTTGAAACTAGATAAAATGTTCATGGATGAATACACCAAATGGAATGATAATGCAATTATTGAATATGCCACGACATATAAGTTCTATGAGGAAGAATGGATAAAGATATTATTGTGTATAATCCATGATGATTTGTTTTGGATTGGAGATGTAGTAGTAAGAATCATAGGAGACTTGATTCATGAGATGACAGGTCTCTCTAAGATAGGCACTGTCCTTCCTATGGGTAAGGATGTCAAGAAAATGGTGGAGCAAGTGTGTAAATCTAGAAGTGATAAGCGTGGCATGACCATTGAGCCTATAGAGCAACTAGACATCAAGTTGATATCAATGATATTAGGTTATAGATTTCATCACACTAGTAGTGTGAATAGTGTGTCTGCAGGCACTATTCTAGCAGCCATCCATCTTGTGCAAGAAGATGGAGAGTTCAACTTGTGTGAGATCTTTCATGCATAGTTGATAGACAATATCAAAGCTATAAAACATGACAAGACTAAGGTATTCAAGTTTGGGTCCCTAATAATCTATATGTACCTCCATATAGTTGGTAAAGTGTCAGACTTTTATCTAGACAAGTCCATTCCTACCATGCCCTAGATATCAAACAAGGCAACCATAGAAAGCACACTTAGAGATTACATTACTTTGGAATTGAAGACCTTCAGAGAAAAGATGTAGATGAGGTACATGATTCCTGAGAATATTGTAGAGAAGTATAAGGATACAATATGCTTCATGGTGGAGATTGATACTACATGTATGGAAGCTGTGGAACCTAGGACTAAGTGGATTCATCCACTTGGGTATGAGGTTGAAGAACAAGTTCTTGAAGCTTATGCACAGGTACTGCTATCAGCCCCAAAGGATGTCAATGAACCTAGGTGGGGAACCTATGAAGAAAAGACTAGAGAAGTTGATGCTAAGCTAAACAGTGTTGCAATAAAGAGAAAGGTTGCAAAGGTCACATTAGAGATCCTAAGAACACATGGTGTATCAAAGGAAGACCTTGATAAAGCAAGAGATGAGAAGTTTTCCCTAGAATTGAAGAGCGTAGTAGAAGAACAAGAAGATCCCAAGATGAAAAAGATAAAAATTGAAAAAGATGATAGTCAGAAGGATAAAGAAGACAATACTCCTTCTATGCCCAAAGATACTCCTACAGAGTATAAACCAATGGTCAAGAGGAAGAAAGAAGTTAGCACTGATCATCCATCCTCACATGCTACAAGGAGTAGAAGAAACATTCAAGCACTTCCTAAGGTAGGATTCAAGCCTAGCCTTAATGTTTTGAGCAGTAGAATTATTGATGAGGGCATAATTGATCAAGTTGGGAAACATTATGAATCATATAGTGAGATTGATAAGTCAGAAATTTATGGAATGATTATCAAGCATATGATAAAGCTCAAGAAGATACTTCTTGAATTGAAAACAAAAATTCTTGATAATGTATGGGACATTTTAGAACACCGGAAGAGTTAAGCAAATGAGGAAGATCAAAGAATAAGAGAAATTTTTTTAGAAGATACACTGCCTGTATGTTCTAAAGATGAAGAAGCACTTATATTGAATTTGGTGAAGCCTCACCTTAGAACAAAGATGAGAACTCTACATATAATGAACAAGGACTATGATCTCATAATGAAGGAGACAGAAAAAGCATTTGAGAAAGTGTTGTTGGAACAACAGATCAAACCACCTCCTACACCCATCACTCATGCACCCAGCAAGGAAGATAAAGTGGCTAAGCCCACTAATGTACCAATGATAGGTCCTTAGGACTTAGCATCCATAATAGGAACTCAAACAGAAGTAGATTAGTCTGTGCCCATGAAAGGATCATCCAAAGACAACACAATTATCATAGATAATGTGGAAATAGCCATGGTAGCTACTGATAAGGACTTGGACAAGTTTGAGGAAGCATTTTTCAGCATTCAGGAAGCAAAAATATTATGCAGAAATACCCCTCCCACTTAGCAAGAAGAAGTAATCATAGAAGATATTTCTGGTGAGAAAGAAGTAGAAAAGAAAGATGAATCTTCTATTGATCTAGTCAAGATGAAGCAAGAGGTGATGGAAAACACTCCCATCACTCCCTCCTCAACATTGTTGTCAAGTTTCACACCTAACACTAGTAGTTTGGACTCCTGGAAGGAAGAAGACTTGATTAAGTTCAGTGTCTTGGTGATGGAGAAGGTTAAGGAGAAACAAGTAATGAGAAATCCTCTCTTGGTGGAATCAGTAAATATTTTGAACATTTTTCTACTAGAGGATAAGAAAATGGTAAATGTACATTTAGTTGATGATGTGAGAACAGTCATCTCTCAGTTGAAAGTAAATTTTTCAAGCCTAGAAGAATCTACAGCCATAGTGGCAGAGGAAAAATACTTAAAGAAGAGACTCAATGAACTAATGAGTAATTTTGCACTAGACTTGAACTCTCTTAAGTCTGGTCAAGCATCATTGAAGGAGTTTGTAGATCAAGGAAGGAAAGTCATTGCAGAATCCATGGATCAGGATAAGTTCACTGATGCCCATCTTAAAAAGAATAAAGATGCAGAGGAAATGATTGCAAAGGTGAAGATTTCAGTACTAGACACAACCACTAATGCAATCATGTGCAAAAATGTCTATCAAGGTCAGTTGGACATAATTGAGAAGGTAGAGAAAGAAATGGAGAAGAAAAGGTCTAGACGGACTCAATTGAGGAATGCTCTTGCGCCCTCACTAGACATTCTCAGTCAAAACATAAAGGAGATTGATGTGAACATGATAACCTATGATCAAGGTCCGAGCATAGAATTGGAGAAGATGGAGAAGCTTCAAAATGCATTATGCACCCATCTACAGATAGCCAATTCTCTGATAAGCTTTTGGAAGAAGGAGATCTAGAAACTCAAGATTGCATATCTAGATGTTTTCCCTCAGTGAGTGTATGTAGATAAAGTTTTTTGATGCACCTTTTTCATTAATGTCAAAGGGGGAGTTGTATAGAATATGGAGTACATATATGTATAGGGAGATATAAGAGTTTGTATAAAATGTATAGAAGACAAAATTTTTTTGTGTAAAGGAACAGTTAGAGACTTGGCCATATTCCTTTGTTGCCATCAATGACAAAGGGGGAGATTGTTGAAAAGTTGTCTATACTAAACTATATGAATAGATATAGTGTTTTTATTATGGAAACAAATTCATATAGCAGTTTGGAGTTAGTGCACTTAGTGTAAAGATCAGAAATTAGTTAAGTGTTGAAGACTAGACATCATACAGAGTTCCTATAGCTCAGAGCACCTATGCCCATGCATACAGATGAATTATGGTATGTGCCCTGGAAGGTAAGACTGTTAGAATATACTTATGCTTAGTCTAAGAGCACATAAGTAGATATGAAAAGATGTGAAGTTTACAGTCAGTTGAAGTTGCACAGCTAGTGTGTGCCAGTAGAGAACATAGCATAGAGTCGACAGTGACTATTTTGGTTTGCGATTGTAAATTAATGTTGTAGAGGCTATGTGCCCATTGTATTTAGGTTTCCAACATATCTATATGTATAATTTTAAGCACACTTAAGCCAATTCATTTGTAAGCATTATTTGTAATTAGTTATAGGGCCAACCTAATTGTATAATTGGTATGAGTACATAAATATAAGATGCACCCATTGTATTTAGTATAGAAGTGGAAATAGAGTTGTGAGAAGTAGAGAAGGGGTATGCAAAGAGAGCTAATGATTAATTAGAGCTTTGCAAGAGGTCAAAGCATCAATGCACCAAAGGAACTGATATGACAAATAGTGTCACAGTAACAGTTCACCTACAGATATAGTGTGTATCTGATTTAGAAGGTTGTAGCCTTCATCATTTGAGCAGTGAGCTCTAGGATAGTGAGTACACTCCCCTAATAGGGATCATTGTAAAAGACTCCTAACAGGGTCCGACCCTTAACAAGGTCTACTTTACTAAAAGCATTGTAAAGCTACTCCTAATAGGGTAAAGGATCTTCTAACAAGGATCACAAAACATTAAGTGCAGATTATTAGTGGGTATCAAGTCCCACTGGGGTTTTTACCTATTTGGGTTTCCCCGTAACCATATTGGTGTCATGTGTTGATTTCATGTTTCATGTTTATGTGAATGTTTAATTTAGTACTTAAGCATTTATAATTCAATATTTAGATTAAAGTAAAAAGTTAAAATACAGTGAACACTGATTCACCCCCCCTCTCAGTATGTTATGGTGAATTCTAGTTGTACCTGATAATTAAAATTCTATAAATATACATATTTAATCCAATTGTATCATTATCTTGTAGGTCTTCAAAAAAAGGGAAAATTTGCATGTCCAATGTGTAGTCCAAAGATAAAATCTCATCATTCCAAAAGTTTAAGAAAGCAGGTGTTTGATGAGAATAGGCAGTTCCTTCCTAGAAATCATAAGTATCAAAGTGTGGAAAGACATCTTTTCAATGGGAAAGAAGAGAGTACATCAAAGCCCCGAAGAATGAAACCTCACCTATGGTATCTGTAATGTAATAGAATTCAAGGTAATATCATTCTACGTAATGGTCGATGTTTGAAAATTATATATTTTGATTGTGTTTTGTTGGCTAATTATGTAGTTAATGATCTTGAAGGTCGTGAAGGTATCACTGACCAGCTTCGAAAGGGACTAAAATGTTATCCCAAATAATTTAGTAGGTTTCCCTACTATGAGCATCTACAAATTATGAATTTGTTTAATACTATGCATATTGAAAAGAATGTAATAGAGACACTGTGGAAAATAATGGAAGGCATGATAAAGAAAAACTTGGCAAAATTTGTAGTGACATTCATGATTCCAATCATGCAATGAAAAATATCATTGAATCAAATAGCAATGGAGACTGGATTAATGCAAGTGATCTTCCTTGGTTATTAACAGAGCAACAAAGTAATGCCATAAAATAAGTGATCCAAAAAATTTGATTTCCTATAGAATTTTCTGCGGATATAAGCAATCTCGTATCAAAGAAAAATGATTTTGGGTTAGGGATGAAAAAACATGATTGGCATACCTTCATCAAGGTAAGTCATATTATTTTGTATTTACAATATATTTGTGTAATTGCATTCAATTTTCATTGTATGAGATGATCAGTTGACTATTGTTGCAGTATTTGCTACCCCTATCTCTCCCAGAGAACTTTGACAATAATATCAAACAAGTTATATATGATCTTGGAAAATACATTAGGTAAGAAGTGATATTTGTTCAATATATCAAACAATAATATCAAACAAGTAATATATTGTAAAGTCTCATATTTATATATTTATGTCCTAAATCCCTTGTAGGTGGTTGTCATCTAAAGAAATCCATAAAGAAGATATAAAATATTGGAAGAAAAGAATTTGTCGATTAATTTGTGAAATGAAAAAGTGTTTACCTCTAGCTTTTTTCAATGCACAAGAAAACTCCCTCATACACCAAGTTGAGGAGATTGAATTGTGTGGACCTGTACATGCTAGGTCAATGTGCATGGTTGAGAGACACTTGAAATTTTTGAAGGGTTTGGTATGATAAAGAGCATGTCTCAAGGGTTCTATGGTTGAGGGATATATGGTATACCAAATGATGGTGTACGTTATTAAATATCTTCCTAATCTTGCAGCAAAGACCCATATAGATTGCATTTGGGATCTTGACTCAATTAAAAAATTTGAAGGGGAGTACTTGGTGGGAAATAGTAGATTTAGGAAACTAAAAGGTAATGAATTATGAGATGTTCTTGTAGTAAATTATTTCTTAATCTTCAAAATAAATCTATTGTAAGTCATCTATTTACTTTTGTACAACTGCTAAAGAGTGGGATGCAATACATTTGTTTATTGCAAACAATCAGGATTGGATGATAACATGTATTGAATGATGTCAACATGATGGTCATAGATTAACATGGGAATCCATGTCTTCATTGGTTATACAAGCTCATCACAATGGAGATCCCAATGTTACACAAAAGAAAATAGATTTAGCATATGGTTTAAAAAATCACTAGGTACTTATAAATTTGTTAATTAATCAATTGTATGTTTTTCAACTCGTGATGCAATAATTTATACATGTTTGACATTATTGTAGGTGAAACACCACAAGGCTATGTTTTGCAATGGTTATAAATTTCATGTCAAAAAATTGGATGACACAAAGAGAACTTGTGATTCTGGGATAAGTGCAGTGTTCTAGGTGACTAATATTTCATCTAGAAACAACTTACATCCTCAAGAGTCCCAAAATCAATACTATGGTATTTTGGTTGATATACTTGACTACAACTTCAATTCCTTCAAATTAGTTCTCTTCATTGTGAAATGGTATAGACTACGACTCAATAAAAATGATCCTGATAGAACTGTTATTAAACATAAAAATAGATTTCCAATGATTAATACAAGGTTGTTTGAGCCAGTTGGAGAAGAGCCCTATGTTCTTCCAAGCCAATGTGAGAAGGTATTTTACTCAGAGGTTCCACATAAACCATGTTGGTCATTTTTTGTTAGACATGATCCAAGAGGAAGACCGACAAAATATAATGCGATGGAAGAAGATACCAAGGAATGTGAAGAAGTAGAAGATGATGTAGAACCAGATCACGATCAAGAGCTAGTCAAAGAAGAATATGAAGAAGATGAAAATGATGATGATGCTACTAATGATGATGATGTTGCTACTAATGAGGATGATGCTACTACTGATGAGGATGATGATGATGATGATGATGATGATGATGCTGATGGTGATGATGACGATGACAATAGTGGTGGTGATGATGTCATCGATGATGATGATCTTGATGATGATATGGATGAAGAAGAATATCAATGACATGAATGAAATGTACAATTATGCTAGATGTTTGGAATGTTATAACAATTTTCTTATATGTAATACTCTTATTCACTTTGTTTTATATGTCTTACTTGGAGATTTTCCAGTAGGCCAGTATTGACTCTATGTTTGTCATTGACGACAACATATGGAAAGTAGCATATGTGGAAGTCTTATTCAGTAAGCCTTAAATATATGAAGAAAAAAAATGATATTAGCATGATATCATGGGTGCAAAGGTTAACTATTAGTATAGATAGTTATATAGCAGCTGGTGTCAGCAGTGTTCCTGACAAAGTAACAGATAGTGTTCTATGTATGGTTATCCATATAGTTATCTTGGAGCCTTGCGCACTAGAATATATGTCGAAGACATGTTAGTGATGTTTCAATTATGGATGCATATTTTGATATTCAATACAACTGAAGTTATATAGTCGCTATTCACCAGTAGCAGTTTCCTATGTTTGTTTAGGAGAGCCGACATAGATTTTATTGGTTCATGAGTTGCACCCATCTTTGTAGTATGCGCCCTTGGAGTTAAGCTTAGAGAAGTGTTATGAATTTTTGGGTAAGAGCGCATGAGTTAATTTATCTTGAGGAGAAAGATCCATTTGTTTTGGTAGAGCTAACAGTGTGTAGCGTGCATCTACAATTACCTTCATGAACAGGTCCCGGAATGTGTTGCGTGCATAGTAGAGCCGATAGAATGTTTATAGAAGTTTGTTATGGTTTCTCTAATATGATTTCAAGGTTGTTCTAATAGGCTAACCTGATTGTATCATTTAGAGGAAATATATTTATAGGTAGTCATTTGTGATTGTTGGAGTGTGGCTCATTTTTTTTATTAAGAAGAGAAGAGTAGAGTGTACAAAGTGTTGAGCCATCATGAGGAGGTCTATATGACCAAGTAAAGTATGCATGCTATACATTGGAACTGATCCAGACAAGTAGGTAAAAGTGGAGTTCACCAAGATCCAGATATAGTGTGTATCTATTATTCATAAGGTTGTAGCCTTCACCCATTTGAGCAGTGAGCTCTTGGACAGTGCATCCTCTCCCCTAACAGTGATAATTATAAAAGACTCCTAACAGGGTGACCAGGTCTACTGTACTTAATATATTGTAAAGCTACTCCTAACAAGGTAAAGGATCTTCTAACAAGGATCATTATACACTAGTACAAAATATTAGTGGGTGTCAATTCCCACTGGGGTTTTAACCTATTTGGGTTTCCCTGTAACCAAAATATTGGTGTTGTGTGTTAGGAATGGGAACACTGAGAGGGGGGGGGGTTAATCAGTGTTCACTACACTTTAACTTTTTACTTTGCTTCTTATATTGAACTGTAAATGCTTAAGTACTAAATTAAACATTCATATATACATGAAACATATAAACAACACTTCACACCAATATGATTATGGGGAAACCCAAATAGGTAAAAACCCTAGTGGGAATTGACACCCACTAATATTCTACACTAGTGTTTTGTCATCCTTGTTAGAAGATCCTTTACCCTGTTAGGAGTAGCTTTACAATGCTTTAAGTATAGTAGACTTTGTTAAGGGTCAAACCCTATTAGGAGTCTTTTAAAATGATCCCTATTAGGGGAGTGGACTCACTTTCCTAGAGCTCACTGCTCAAACAATGAAGGCTACAACCTTCTAAGATCAGATACACACTATATTTGCTAGGTGAATTGTCATTGTGAAACTACTTGTCAAATCAGTTCCTTTGATGCGCTAATGCTTTGACCTCTAAAAAAGCTTTAATACATATTTATGATCTCTGGGCATACCTCTTCTCTACTTCTCACAACTCCATATTATCTCTCATACTGAATACAATGGGCGCACCTTATATTTATGCGTTCATAGAAAATATACAATTAGGTAGGCCCTTAGACCTATTACAAATAACACTTCCAAATGAATTGGCTTAAGCACTCTTACAAAAAAACATATAAACATGTCAAAAACATAAATACAATGGGCATATTGCCTTTACAATATTCAATCACAATCGCAAACCAAAATGCTGACTATCAGCTCCATGCTTTGTTCACTGCTGGCACACACTGGCTGTGCAACTTAAATTCTAGGGCACATACCATAATTAATTTGTACGCATGGGTGTAGATGCTCTGAGCTGCAGGAACTCTATACATTGTCTAGTCTTCAACACTTAACCAAATTTTGATCTTTACATGAAGTGCACTGACTCCAAACTACTATATGAATTTGTTTCCATAATGAAAAAAATATAACTAGTCATATACTTTATTATAGTCAACTTTCCAACAATCCCCCCCTTTGTCATTGATGGAAATAAAGGAATATGGCCAAGTTACTATCTGACTCTTAACACAAAAAACTTTTGTCTTCTATACATTTTTATACATAATCTTATATCTCCCTATACATGTATATACTCCATATTATATACACAACTCCCCCTTTGACATTAATGATAAAGGTGTACCAAAAAATTTTCATATACATACACTTACTGAGGGAAAACATCCAGATATACTATCTTGAGATTCTGGATCTCCTTCTTCCAAAAGGTTATCAAAGAATTAACTATCTATAGATGGGCACATAATGCATATTGAAGCTTCTCCATCTTCTTCAAATATGTTCTTGGACATTGACCATAGGTCACCATAGTGGTATCAATCTCCTTAATGTTTTGATTGAGAATGTCTAGTGAGGGCGCAAGAGCATTTCTCAACTAAGTCTGTCTAGACCTTACCTTTTCCATTTCTTTCTCTACCTTCTCAATTTTGTCTGTATTACCTTGGTAGACATTGTTACACATATTTACATTAGTGGATGTGTCTAACACTAAAATATTCACCTTCTCAATTATAGCTTCAGCCTCTTTTATCTTCTATAAGTGAGTGTCGGTGAGCTTGTCTTGATCCATGCATGCTGCAATGATCCTTCTTCCTTCATCAACAAATTTTGTCAAGGATGTTTGAACAGACTTAAGAGAATTAAAGTCTAGTGCAAAGTTTCTCATTGACTCATTGAGTCTATTCTTTAAGTACTTCTCTTTTGCTAATATGGATGTAGATTCTTCAAAGCTAGAAATATTGCTTTTGAACTGTGAGAGGACTAAACTCACATCATCAATTGAATATACTTTCAAAACTTTCTTATCCTCTAGCAAGAAACTATTCAAAATATCTACTGATTCTACCAAGAGGGGATTCCTCATTATTTTCTTCTCCTTAGCCTTCTCCATAGCCAGGACACTAAACTTAATCAGGTCTTCTTCTTTCCAAGACTCCAAACTACTTGTGTCAGGTGTCAAAATTGACAACAATGATGAGGAGGGGGTGGTGGGAGTGCTGTTCATCACTTCTAGTTTTACCTTGGCTAGATCCACAGAAGATTCATCTTTCTCTACTTCCTCTTCTTCTTTCTTTTCTTCCTCTTCCATTTTTTCTTCTTCTTTCTCCTCTTCTTGATGAGTGGGAGGAGTGCTACTACATAAGATCTCTGCTTCTTGTGTACTCACAAAAGATTCCTCAAACTTTTCCAAATCCTTGTCAGTAGCCGCCATGGCTATCTCCACATTATCAATGATGAATGTGTTTTCCTTGAGTGATTCTATCGTGGGCATAGACTTATCTACCTTTGATTGTGCTTCTTCTATGGGCACTAAGTCCTAAGGACCTGTCACTAGTACATTGAAGGTCTCTGCTACTTTGTCTTGCATATCAGGTGCTTGGGAGGTGGGTGCAATAGGTGGTTTTATGTGTTGTTCTAATAACACCTTTTCAAAGGCCTTTTTTGTTTCCTTCGTTATCAGCTCATAGTCTTTGTTCATAATGTGTAGAGTTCTTATTTTTGTTCTCAAGTGTGGCTTTACCAAATTTAATATCAGTGCCTCTTCTTCTTTGGAACATACTGGTAGAGTATCTTGTAACACTTTTTCTCTTATCCTTAGATCCTCTTCATTTGCTTGTCTCTTTAGGTCTTCTAAAATATCCCATCCTTTATCTGGAATTTCTATTTTCAATTCAAGAACTATCTTCTTGAACTTTATCATATGTTTGATAATCATTCCATGTATTTCTAATTTATCAATTTTACTGTATGTCTCATAAAACTTTCCCACCTGATCAATTCTGCCCTCATCAACAATTCTTGCACTGAAAGCTTTGAGACTTGGTCTGAATCCTACCTTAGGAGGTGCTTGACTAGTTTTCTTGCTCTTTAATGCCTGCGAGGATGGATGACTAGTGCTTACTTCTTTCTTCCTTCTGATAATTGGTTCATACTTCAAAGGAGCACTAGGATCACTGGATTCTTTGGGCACAGAAGTAGTGTCATCATCTTTTTCAATTTTAATCTTCTTCATATTGGGATCTTCTTGTCCTTCTTCTGTTGCTGCACTCTTCAATTCTAGAGCAATCTTATTTTCCCTTGCCTTGTCAAGGTCTGCTTGGGATACACCATGTATTCTCAAGATCTCAGAAGTGACCTTTGCAACCTTTCTTTTTGTTGCTGCACTATTGAATTTTGCATCAACTTCTCTTGTCTTTTCTTCATATGTTCCCCACCTAGGCTCATTAGGATCTTTGGGGGCTGACAAAAGTACCTGTGCATATGATTCAAGGACCTATTCCTCTACCTCATAACCAAGTGGATGAATCCACTTAGTCCTTGGTTCAACTACTTCCATACAAGTTTTATCTGTCTCCACCATAAAAAAATTGTATCCTTGTACTTATCCACAATTCTCTTTGGAATCTTGTGCCTCATTTTCATCTTGACCATAAAGGTCTTTAATTCCAATGTGATATAATCTCTTAAGGTGCTTTCAGTGGATGCCTTAAGTGATGTCTATGGCATGGTTGGAATGGTCTTATCCAAATACATATCTAAAACTTTACCAACTATATGAAGGTACATATAAATGATTAGGGACCCAAACCTGAATATCTTTGTCTTGTCATGTTTTATAGCCTTGATATTATCAATCAATTGTGTGTGCAAGATCTCACACAAGTTGAATTCACCATCTTCCTTAACAATTCTTATGGCTTCTAGAATAGTGCCCACAGATACACTATTCACCATGCTGGTGTAATGAAACTTGTAATGTAGTATCATTGACATTAATTTGATATCTGCTTACTCAATAGGCTCTATGGTCATGCCGCACTTATCACTTCTAGATTTGCATGCTTGTTCAACCATTTTCCTAACATCCTTACCCACAAGAAGGATGATGCCTATCCTAGATAGGTCTATCATCTTATGTATCAAGTCACCTATGATTCTTATAGGTACATCTCCAATCCAAAACAGATCATCATGAATTCTTCTTAGCAAGATCTTTATCCACTCTAACTCATAGAATTCATATGCCATAGCATACTCAATAATAGGATAATTATTCCATTTATCATATTCATCCATGTAGGTCATGTCTAGTTTTATCATTGTATTTATGTGCACCCTAAGCCTATCCAATCAAACTGGTTCCTTATTACAGTGAATATAAGCCCTAATATCTTCCACATGCATAATGCCCATAGGCATGCAGGAGAAAGCTCCCTCTAAATCATCTAGGGTTGATTTAAATGGGTGCCTCTTAAAAAAATATCTTGTCTTCTCAATGAAATCATAAAAAATAGGAGTGGCCATGACTTACTTGATAAACACTTTCTAATTGATCTTTGAGATAGTTTTGATGACTTTCAAATTGGCGCAACTAGCTAGGGTTTCTGCTACTGATCAATTGCACTGCAAACATTGATGGATCAGTATTCAAGACTTATCAACAAATTCCAAGGCTCAATCTACTCTTCAATTGCTCTGACTTTGAATGCAATGAATAACGAAACAACATTCTATGTACTTAAAGTGAGATTTCTGCCATTAATGCAAGTTGTGTAAACTAGGCTGTCACTTTGAAATTTCAAACTTGAGTTTTGCAAACAATTAGCTTGTGCACTCTTGCATAATGATTCCTTTATACTCCAAAAGCTTAAGTCTAAAGGTGCATAATCTGAAGATGAGTATACTAGCCACACAGGGGTCTAGAGCTAAATTAGCACCCCCTATGACCCTAAGGGCCATTCATCTAGATGTAGAAGGTGCGTCCACTATGGATGCATCCAATACAATCTCATCAACCTTATCCTTCTTTTTCTCTAACCAGATCATGCTCACATCATTTGAGGCTTTGACAAAATTAACTTCTCCTTCTGGATCCAAAACTGGTTCTTCAGGCTTTTTAGGGCTTTCCTGTACTTGCATCCTTGATCTACAGTGTCTAGAGATATGTCCATCCTTATTACAAGTGTGACAAATGAATGGAGGCCTTATATTCCTTGGAGCATTGACATGAGTCACCATTCTACATTATTTTGCTGTGTGACCATCATTGTTACATATCTGACATGTAACATCCTAAGAACTTCTTGCATTTGTCTAATTCTGATTTCTTTGATCTCTTTGAATCTTGTTCTTCTTACTAATCTTGCAATTCATAGCTTTATGACCGAATCTATTGCATGTATAATAGTAACCATTAAAAGGTCTTACCTCTGTATAGTTTCTTGCAATGTGTCCATGCTTGTTACGTGCAAAACAAGTGCATTCTACTTGCTTGCACTCATTCTTAGTTGGTCCACCATTGTCTTTTGTATGATCTTTAGTCTTTTCAGCATTAGTAGAGTCTTTTTGTGAATCCTTTCTTTCTTGCATACTATCAATCTAATTTTGTGCTTCATTGTACCCAATATAGCTAGTGTCTCCTTTGGTTCTTCTTGCATACAACTAAGATTCTACCAAATTAGCATAGGTGTGTAATTTGTCAATGTGATTCTTTGCTGCTTTCAATTCAGACTCCAAGATTTCTTTGATATTCCTTAGCTCCAAGATTTCCATGTTAGCTTGTCTTAGTTCTTCATTGAGTTGAAGGTTCTCCTTGACTTGTTCATTGTAGACATCCTAATTGTTCATCAACTTATCATCAAATTCTTCAAGTAGTTCTTGCATAGATGCTTTTTCTTCATTTAGTTTTTGACCATTTCTCCTAGATCACTATTAGAGCATTCTTTCAAATCCCTTCTTAGCTTTTTGATAACTAATTGAGCATCACCGACTTTCTCTTTTAATTCTTCAATTTCTCTTTCAGATTTGTCCAGGTCTTCAAGAGCCACTTCAAGATTTTTCTTCAAATGTTTCATTTTTTCTTTTTCCATGATCTCCTCAAGTGGTTAAAATTCTATGCTAAGGACTAGAGCTCGTATACCAATTGTTAGGAATGGGAACACTGAGAGGGGGGGGTGAATCAATGTTCACTACACTTTAACTTTTAACTTTGCTTCTTATACTGAACTATAAATGCTTAAGTACTGAATTAAACATTCATATAAAAATGAAACATATAAACAACACTTGACACCAATATGATTACGGGGAAACCCAAATAGGTAAAAACCCTGGTGGGAATTGACACCCACTAATATTCTGCACTAGTGTTTTGTGATCCTTGTTAGAAGATCCTTTACCCTATTAGGAGTAGCTTTATAATGCTTTAAGTACAGTAGACCTTGTTAAGGGTCAAATGCTATTAGGAGTCTTTTACAATGATCCCTGTTAGGGGAGTGGACTCACTATCATAGAGCTCACTGCTCAAACGATGAAGGCTACAACCTTTTGAGATCAGATACACACTATATCTGCTAGGTGAATTATCACTATGACACTACTTGTCAGATCAGTTCCTTTGATGCGCTGATGCTTTGACCTCTAGAAAAGCTTTAATACATCTCTATGCTCTCTACACATATATCTACTCTACTTCTCACAACTCCATATTATCTCTCATACCAAATACAATGGGTGCACCTTATATTTATGTGCTCATACAAAATATACAATTAGGTCAGCCCTTAGACCTATTACAAATAACGCTTCCAAATGAATTGGCTTAAGTGCTCTTACAAACAAACATATAAATATTTCGACAACCTAAATACAATGGGTACATTGCCTTTACAATATTACATTACAATCACAAACCAAAATGCTGACTATCGGCTCCATGCTCTATTCACTACTGGCACACACTGGCTGTGCAACTTCAACTGACTATAACTCTCACATCCTTTCATATCTATTTATGTGCTCTTAGACTAAGCATGAGTATAGTCTAACTAAGTTAACTTCTAGGGTGCATACCATAATTCATCTGTATACATGGGCGTAGATGCTCTAATCTGCAGGAACTCTGTACATTGTCCAATCTTCAACACTTAACCAAATTCTGATCTTTACATGAAGTACACTGACTCCAAACTGCTATATGACTTTATTGCCATAATGACAACACTATAACTAGTCTTATACTTCAGTATAGTCAACTTTCCAACATTTGTTTCATTTGTTATTTCATTGTGTTTATACTTTATGTTTACGTATACTTAATTAAATAAAGAATTGAAACTTGTAGATAACTGATTCAGCCCCCCTCTTAGTTATCTCTTGGGACTATTCCTAACAATTGGTATCAGAGCAAAGTGCCTCAGAGAGAAAGTTTAACAACTTGAGGTTGATCATATGGCATACTTCAAAAATGGAAGTCCTAAGTTTGATGGAGAGAATTATCTTGATTGGAAGAACAAAATGGTGACTCATTTACAGTGCATTCCTTTTGAAGTTTTTGATGTAACTATCAAAGCAACTAGGATTCCTACCCTAGAAGATCTTGGAAAATATGATGCTGCTAAAAGAAAAAATGAATTGTTTCATTAGAATGCTATAGCCAAAGAAGCCCTTATCAGCGCCCTATCTGATACTGAATTTTTATAGATAAAGAAGGAGGATACTGCCCACAAAATATGGAAGTACCTAGAAGACATATTTGAAGGAGACAAATAAGAAAAGGATGCATGCAAAAAGACATGGAAGAAAAGATTCAATGCATTAGAGATGCTGCCTAAAGAAAATATCAGAGCTTACAATCAAAGAATAAATAAAGCAGTTGCTGGAATCAGGAACAATGGTGGAGAGATTTTAGAAGAGGACATTATGGACAAGTTAATGACCACTCTCACTCCTGAATATGAAAGCAAGATCAACATCCTTGACGACACAATGAAAATTACATCTAATTTCAAAAGAGAGACCTTGATCAACAAAATATCATCTTTTGAGATTTCAAGATTGAAGACAGAACCAAAGAGTGAGACAGCCTTCAAAGCAACAGTTCATGGTAAGAAATCTGTAAACACTTCTAGTAATTTTGATAATGATGACAAAGAGAAAACATTAGATGATTTCATTTCTATGATTGACAAAAGAGAAAAGAAAGGAAAGGGAAAATATGAAGGATAGTTAGCATTTAAGTTCTTTTCATGTAATAAGATTGGTCACTTTGCATCTAAGTGTCCTACTAGAGCTAGAAAGTTCAAAAAGGATTACAAACCTAAGGAATGTTACTATGCTGGAGATGGAGTTTTTGCTAATGAATCAGGAGAAGAAGAAATTGGATTCATTTCTATGGTAGACAAAAGGAATGATAAGACAAATCACAAAGATGAGAAAGAGGAACAAAAACTAGCATTAATTTCCCAAGTAGATATAAGGACATACTAGATTATAGATAGTGGCTGCTCACATCACATCACAGGTGATAAAGGAAAATTTTTTCATCTAGACAAATGCAATGGTGGTATGGTTAGATTCAGAGACAAAACTCCTAAACCTATAGTTGGTAGAGGAGCCATCACTTTGGATGGAAAGAACAGTACTGATGATGTTCTCTATGTTGATGGTTTGAAACATAACCTTCTCAGTGTTGGATAGTTACTTGAAAAAGGCTATTAGTTAGAGTTCAAAGATGACAAATGCATCATTAACAACAAGGATGGTGTTATGATTGCATCAGGCTCAAAAACTAAAGGTAATGTTTTCCAACTCAATTCAGAAGCAATTTGTTTTGTTGCCAAAGTTGATGATAGTTGGTTGTGGCATAAAAGACTATGTCATATCAATTTTGATAACATAGTAAAGATAAGCAATGTAAAAGTAGTAAGAGATCTACCTAGCATAGAAAAGCCAATTGATACTATATGAAGGGAATGTGTGATGGGAAAGCATGTGAGAAATTCATTTAGGAGCAAGCTCAATTCAACAAAGAACAAGTTGGATATGATTCATACAAACCTATGTGGTCCAACTCAAACAATATCATACTATGGTGAAAGGTATTTCATTTTATTTATTGATGATTATACTAGGATGATGTGGGTTGCGTTCTTGAAAGATAAGTCAGAAGATTTTGAGAAGTTCAAAGTATTCAAAGCTAAGGTTGAGAATGAATCTAGACTAAAGATAAAATGCTTGAGATAAGATAGAGGAGGAGAATTCACCTCTGACAAATTCTATGAGTACTATGAAGAACATGGCATAAAGAGATAGTTTAGTGAACCTAGAACCCCTCAGTAGAATGGGATTATAGAGAGAAGGAATATGATCATCCTTGATACAAAGCACACCATCATGATTGAAGGAAAATTTGCACACACCTATTGGAGAGATGTGGTCAATACAACAGTCTACACCATCAATAGAATAGAATTGAGGCCAGGCACTAACAAAACACCATACGAGGTATGGTTTGGTAATGTTTCCATAGTAAAATACTTTAGAATCTTTGGAAGCAAGTGCTACATCAAAAGGGATGAAGCAATAGGCAAGTTTGATGCAAGAAGTGATGAAGGTATTTTTCTTGGTTACTCTAGTAATAGTAAAGCTTAGAGATGTTTCAATTTAAGATTAAAAAAGATCATAGAAAGTGTTCATGTTAAGATTGATGAAAAGTTTATGGTTCAAGAAAGATATCATGATTACTCACCCATGATTGAAGAAGAACGTAAAACCTCCACTAGTGAGATAGTTATTGAGGAAATGTTTGATAGCATTGATGTGCTATTCAATGACCCTGAAACAAGTGAAGAAGATACTCCTAAGGCTAATGAGTCAACATCACCTAAAGTTCCAAAGTATACATATAGAAATCATTCCAAGAAAGATATCATTGGTGATCAGAGTGGCAAAGTCTTGACAAGATCACAAGCAAATAATTCAGCTAGCAGTGAAATGGTATGTTTACTATCTCAGATTGAACCCTTAAGTGTTGAAGATGCTTGTAATGATTCAGATTGGCATAATGCTATGAAAGAAGAACTTGAGAAGATTATTAAGAATGACACTTGGGAACTAGTCCCAAGACCTAGTGATAAGAATGTAATTGGAACAAAGTGGCTATTTAGAAACAAGATGAATGAAGATGGTACAATAGTAAGAAATAAAGAATGATTACTAAGTAAGGGATATGCACAAAAAGAAGACATTGATTATTCAAACACATTTGCACCTGCAAGCAGATTAGAAGCTATCAAGTTGTTTCTAGCTTATGCTATAGTTAAAAACTTCAAAGTATATCAGATGGATGTCAAGTAAGCATTCCTAAATGGAGATCTAAAAGAAGAAGTATACATTGAGTAGCCAGAAGGATTCATCCTATCATATAGACCTGATATGGTATGCATATTGAAGAAGGCCCTCTATGGACTTTAGCAAGCCCCTAGAGCATGGTATGAAAGACTAGATGGATATCTAACAAAGATTGGATTCAAGAAAGGAGCAACAGATTGTAATCTATTCATTAGAGAGACATTTGAAGGTTTATTACTTGTAGCCATATTTGTTGATGACATTATCTTTGGAGGCAATGAAAAATTAAGTGCAAAATTTTACAAAGAAATGAAGAATGAGTTTGAGATGAGTATGATTGGTCCTATCAAGTACTTTTTGGGATTGAATGTGCAGTAGACATAGAAAGGTATTTTCATTAATCAGTTAAAATATGTGAAAGAAATATTAAAGAAGTTCAAGATGGATGATTGCAAGTCAGTAGGGACTCCTATGATTATTAGATGCAAGATTACAAAAGAAGATGACTCACCAGTAGTAGATATAACAATGTAAAAGTCTATGATTGGTAAACTCATATATCTTACTCAGACTAGACCTGATATTCCCAATGCAGTTGGCATAGTTGGAAGATTTGCAGTAGAACCTAAGAAAAGTCACCTCATTTCAGTGAAGAGGATATTCAGATACTTGTAGAGCACTATAGATTATGGTCTATCATATCCTAATTCATAAAATATTGAACTTCATGTGTACACTGATGCTGATTGGGCAGGATGTGTTGATGATAGAAAGAGTACATCAGGTGGAGTAGTGTTTCTTGGTGATAGACTTGTCACTTGGACAAGAAAGAAACAAAATTGTATTTCTCAATCAACAATAGAAGCGAAGTATGTTGTAGCAGCCTTGAATTGTTCTACAATTTTTTGGATCAAGCAGATGATAAAGGATTTTGGAATTCAGATTGATTATTCTATTTTTATTCACTGTGATAACACTAGCACTATCAATATGTCAAAGAACCATATGATGCATACAAAGACAAAGCACATTGAGATCAAGTATCATTTACTAAGAGAGAAAGTGGTAGAGAAAGAATTTAAGCTAGACTATGTGAGTACCAAAGATCAGTTGGTAGATATATTCACAAAGCCCTTTCCTAAGGATACTTTTGAGCATCTCAGGGAGAAGTTGGGAGTAATTCCCTTCCCTGATTCTTCCTAGAAGAAATAAGGAAAGGCATCAATCCTCAGGGACTGATGAAAGGTTAACTAATCTACCTCAAGAGTAGTACTGGTGCTTAAAATGAATGGTGCCCTTTGCCATTGATGTTGAAGGGGGAGTAATATACAGAGTCATGAAAAATAGAAGCAAAAGGAGGAGTAATAAACTAAGGGGGAGTAGTATTCACTTATGACAGTAATTCAGTTGAGTAAATAGAGAATATGAGAAAATATTGTAGCAGATGGAGGATTCATCTTTGGGGGAGTTTTGATGAGGAAATGGATAATGTTATAAAAGAAATGTTCACTTAGGTTGATGGTAGTTTTTCATTCCACATGTTGCCATCAATGCCAAAGGGGGAGATTGTTGGAGATTTGCCAGTAGGATAGTTCTGATTGCATGTTTGTCATTGATGACAACATATGGAAAGTAGCATGTGTGGAAGTCTTATGTAGTAAGCCTTTAGTATATGAAGCATAGACATGATATCAACATGATATAATGGGTGCAAAGGTTAACTATTAGCACATATAGTTATATAGTAGTTGGTGTCAACAGTGTTCATGACAGAGTAACAGGAAATGTTCTATGTATGGTTGTCTATATAGTTATCATGGAGCCTTACGTGCTAGGATATATGTTGAAGACATGTTAGTGATGTTTTAGTTATGGACGCATAGTCTGATATTCAGTACAAGTGAAGTTATGCAGTCACTATTCACCAGTAGTAGTTTCCTATGTTTGTTCAGGAGAGCCGACATAGATTTTATTGGTTCGTTAGTTGTGCCCATCTTTGGGGTATGCACCCTTGGAGTTAAGCTTAGAGAAGTGTTATTAATGTTTGGTTAAGAGCGCATGTGTTAATTTAGCTTGAGGAGAAAGATCCAGTTGTTTTGGTAGAGCCAATAGTGTGTAGTGTGTGTCTACAATTACCTTAATGAATAGGTCCTGGAATGTGTTGCGTGCATAGTAGAGCCAAAAAAATGTTTATAGAATTTTTTTATGGTTTCTCTAATATGATTTCAAGGTGGTTCTAACAGGCTGACCTAATTGTATCATTTAGAGGAAAGATATTTATAGGTAGTCATTTGTGATTTTTGGAGTGTGACTCATTTTTTATTAAGAAGAGAAGAGAAGAGTGTGCAAAGTGTTGAGCCATCATGAGGAGGTCTATGTGACCAAGTAAAGTATGTGTGCTATACATTGGAACTGATCCAGACAAGAAGGTCAAAGTGTAGTTCACCAAGATCTAGCTATAGTGTGTATCTATTATTCAGAAGGTTGTAGCCTTCGCCCATTTGAGCAGTGAGCTCTTGGATAGTGCATCCTCTCCCCTAATAGGGACAATTATAAAAGACTCCTAATAGGGTCCGACCCCTGACAAGGTCTACTATACTTAATATATCATAAACCTACTCCTAATAGGGTACAAGATCTTCTAACAAGGGTCATTATACACTAGTATAGAATGTTAGTGGGTGTCAATTCTCACTGGGGTTTTTATCTATTTGGGTTTCCCCGTAACTAAAATATTGGTGTTGTGTTCATGTGTTATTTCATTGTGTTTATACTTTATGTTTAAGTATACTTAATTGGATAAAGAATTGAAACTTGTAGATAACTAATTCACCCCCCCTCTTAGTTATCTCTTGGGACTATTCCTAACACTACTTATATATCTTTGATCTTTTGTTAAGAGAAATTTCATTCTAAAAGATTGTATTTAATCTAAATATGCTTAAACAACCTCACGAGTTAAGACTATTCTCATTTGTAGTGGGCATGAATATAATCAAATCACTTGAAAGACACCAGTATTTAGACAAGAAAAAATTAGTGACATGATTAAGAAAATTACCTTTCTTTATAATTGCATGGTTGTCTTTGGTTTGTTATTTTGTCTTGTGTGTCTAGTGATTTAAACCAAAGACTTTGACTTAGCCAAAAAATGTGCAAGTCTACATTAGTATGTTTCTTTTTATTGTAATTATAATTAGTATGAATGAACAAAATAATGACAATGCAATATTTGTGATAATGCAATATTTGTCAAAATAGCATTGACGACTTCGGTTAATGTGCCTATGTGTCAATGTGGTGTTGGCCCATGCATGTTGAAGATGCCACGCACAACAAGTAATCCTGGGCATCAATTTTGGGTTTTCCCAAATAGGAAAAAGGTCTGGATACATAATTATATTTTATGTTTAAAAATAATGTGACAACTAATCATTTTATGAAGAACTGATGTACATTTGGTATTGTTAGGGAAATACTAGATGTCAATACTTTTAGTGGGTCGATCAAACCACATTTAAATCTACCCCATCTACATCTATACCTGATGTAGGAAATGAGTGCACCTTGTGCAAGGCTCAAGAGGTAGCTAGTGCCACCAAGATTGCTTCAATGGTGAAAGTAGAAATCATATTTCTGTGATGCCTTCTTTGTGTTTTGTGCACTACTTTGTTGGGACCATATGCGTAAATGTGGTTAACAGATGACTATTGTAGATACTAATTTTTTTTTTAGAATTTCTAGTAGATACACATAAAGAACATGCACATAAACATGAAAAATGAGAAACATAAATGTATATATCACAATAGCTAACAAACATAAATGTAGGCATCATAATCATAATTTTTTGGAGACACAACATAATTGAATGGTATACCCAGACAATGCAACACAACTATATATCACTCTTCTGGTTCCAAGTTTACACTGCGGTAAACACAATCCATAGATAAAAAAATAAATTTAGAGAGTGAAGGAGAGTGAGAATGACCAAAGCAATACAAGTCCCTATATTATTTCAATCATTATCACTCTTTTGCACTCTATAAATTTATTCATTATCTTTGGGTTTTGTTTACGCAGTGTAGACATGGAACTAGATGAGTAGTTGCATTGCATCATTTGGGTATACCACTCAATTATGTTGTGTTTCCAAAAAATTGTGACCATGATGCCTACATTTATGTTTCTCAACTGTTGTGTCCTAGGACCCCTTATGACCCTTTACGACCATTTACGATCTCTAAGAATACATCTTAGATATCTTAAAATGTCGTAAAGGGTCATAAGAGGCTCCTAGGAGGGGTCAGATGAGCTTCCACCTTCATGTGGTTGGCCGTGTTAAGTAGAGAATGTTAAACTATTCTTGAAACAAAGAGAAGCTCAATAATTTAAGATCTCAATCCACGTACGACAAATATATATCGAGCCATCTCAATGGCTACCAAATCAATAGATCTCTATCAAGAACCCAATCACAAAGAAACACCATAGACCACACCACGAACCTGCACATCGAATTCGGACCAAAGAAGTCAAGAAGTCACTCAAATCAGATCTGAATGCAATTAGGTTCGCATATATCCCATGAAAACATCATGAAGAATGCATCTCTGATCACCGCACTAGCTTCTTGTGCTAGAGCAGTCACTATCGCAAGTCTTGATTTGGTAGGATCCATTCCAAATCCAAGTATCTAAACTTGACTCAATAATCCATGAGCTGCTACTAAATCTACTATAAAGTTATCTCCGAATGATCCATAACCAAATCACGAGCAGGAACCAGATCTGTAAGAACACTGTTCTGAATCAATACCAACTCGATTGACAAATATATATATATATATATTTTAAAAATAAATATTTTCATAACTATGACGACTTCAAAATAGTGACTATTGTCCATCGCAAACATCCATCGCATTTATAGCATCACTGTCAAAAAATAGCCATTAACAATGGATATCCGACGTAAATATCCAACGCATGTCCGTTGCATGTACAACATAGTCATCATTAAAAATGAAAAATGATGGATATGCATCATACATTTTTGATAGATATCCATTGCATTAAAAGCATTTCCATCGGCAAACATGTTACAAACAACGACTACCCATTAGAAGATTCTGATGGGTCACTATCATTTGTTATTTTTTGCGACAGATAGGCATCACAATTGTGACATCCACAAATAGGTCCAATGACAGGTTCACTATATTGGCACCCTCTTTTTATGATGGCCATGGTTGTCATAATTACGATGCCTAACAAAATTGTTAGTTTTTTTGACTACAAAACTGCGATGCCGGGTGGTGTCAGTTAATTGACAGTTTAGTGTCTAAATTCAGATGTTCGGTCGTCAAAAAAAGGTCTCAAATGTACTAGTGAAAGTCATCATGATCCTTTATATCATGGTGCACTGTGAATGAGGCCAATCTAGGGCAAGATATTTTTGATCTTTTTCTTTTGCCTGTGCATCGGTTGGACATGACCCTTGCATGGTTCACATGTGATCTTCTGGGTTACTGTCATGCCCAGAAAAACTATGCAAAAACCATGCTAATTTTTTTCTTTTATTTTAAACTAGTTGTTTGATAATGATGTTTATTGGTTCAAAGGACAAGTCGGCTATAGTTAAACCAAACATAACCTAGGGATTCTAGATCAACAAGGTAAAAATAATTCACGGCTACTAAAGGGTTGCAATAGTTTATTAATTCTGTCATCGTGTTGGTTAACTAAAGAGGTCAACATTTGGGTTTGACTGAAACTTGGATTTACACGTGAGAGTAACATCCCTGTAAAGCTAGCATACTATAAGAGGATAATAAGGAGCACTCATCTCCTAAGTATAAGGGAATGTGTTTAGGGATGGATGCATTTAATTATGAATCTCATTAAAATTTAATTATAATTATTCTAGTATCTGTGCTAGAAGGGTTATAATTTCCATCTAAGTAACACATTAGATCAAGTGAACTAAATTCTCATGATATACACCTTGAGCTCATTTAATTATTAAATCCATTTTCCCTAGTCTCATTATAAAATCATTTTTCCATTTCCTTATCCTATGAATTAAATGTTGCATTCATTTCTTAAATAAATTCTCTTTTTTAATATAATAAATTTATTAAAAAAAGTCAAATTTTCATTCCTCCATAAATCTAGAGGTGACAACATATTTGTATATAACTACATCAATTAAACATTATTTCAAAAGACATTTATTAAGTCCAACTAATAGTTGGACTACAAATATATATATATATATATATATATATATATATATATATATATATATATATATATATATATATATATATTTTAAATTTAAATCTCCTTTTAAAAAGAGGAATATAATTTAAAACTATATATTATATCCTAAATTATATCTATAACCTAACTATTACCAAAAGAAAAATAAAACTGACTATAACCAAATGACTTAAAATATGCTTATCTTTATTAAAATAACTTTAACTATTTAAGAAAACAAATTAATAAAATTTTAAATAGAATAAAATCAAAATAATTAATAAAATTAAATTAAATTTAAAAAAAGTTAATTAAGCAAAGAAATTTCTTTAAGTCCCATTGGGACTGGGCGGCCCCCACCCTATCATGGCAAGGCCCATACCCTGCTACAACAGTGGTATCGCCTGCCACAATAGGTGTACCACTTGTTGTGGTAGGTCAGTACCGTCCCATGGGTTTTCAAAGGATATAAATTCATATCGATGGCTGGTGAAAAGATCAATCACAATGGTAATCTATTTCAGTACAACACTCATGTATATTCTCTATAGGATGATCTTAATTTCACAACATGGTATCAGAGCCTAACCTATAAGAGGATAAAATGTGATACAAAAAAATGGTGATGGAGAACATACTCTGCATGATTAAGCTTTAGAATTAAAATAAATTAGAAATAATCATCAAATACTTAAAATGAATAAATTAACATGTGAATAAGAGAACTTGATGACATACATGGAAAAGGAAATGAAAGAAGTATCCAGATTGGTAAATATATTTTACTATGGAGAAGTCATGTCTACAAGTTTGGTTGGACAATATAGTTTGTGTATGTATGAACCGGGTCTCTAAAAGTTTGAACAAATATTTACAACTTAATATGGACATGTTCACAACACTTGTGATGGAGTTTATCTTTATATGGATAGGAGTCATCGGGTCTATGCTAATAGCATGTGTTCAAGATAAATCATGGTCTTCACGAGTTTGACGGTAAGAAAGTGACTCTCTTAAGAACAGTGATGTTAATGTTTCAAGTTTGACATGATTAGGTGTTGGTTGATATGTGTCAGCATTTGCGAGGTTTGAGAAGATTTTTTTAAGGTTTTTTTTTAAGTATCTCTATCTATAGTAACTTCCCATCCCTCACTTATGCCATGAGACTCTTGAGACATGATGGCATAAGTGGAGGAGCCGACTATATAAATTTTTCAGAAGGAAAATAAGAAGATGCTACTTTTCGGTTTTACAACTTAGAAGTAAAGTATATTAAGTATGCAGTGATGAAGATTTACAATGAAGTGATAATCATACAAAACATATGAGATGCTGCAATTAAAAGATGGCAGTGATCAAATAGTGAAAAAGATTCATTGGATAATGTTAACTATGTTCTTCTGGATGCTAGCAAAGTATACATCGACAAGAGAATTAGAGGATGCTAGTATAATAAAGTATCCGGTCCTTAGGGAAAGAAAGAACATAAACCAAATTAAATCATCAACATCATGGAGTCACAATGGTTAGAAGAAATCAATTTATATCTATATAATATTAATAAGTCAAGTTTTTAATGAAAATCATGAATTTATGAATGGAGATTCAAATATCACTGAACATTAAACAAAGAGACTTTTATTACATGCAGTGATAATACATGATTACTACAACAACAATTAAAAATCAAAGAGTGTGATGGTATGCAAATAAGCTTTTAAAGGAGTGATTTAAATAATAGATTTGTTTTGTTGAAAGACTATGATTCTTATGCATAAACAATATTGGTTATGAAGAGGGGTAATCTATTCTTAAAGTTGTGACTATTTGTAAAAGAGGTATTTCTTTTGAAGATATATTTGAAGATATGTGTTAGGATTGAGTAATACTAAGAGGGGGGGTGAATCAATATTACAAAACTTTTCTTTCAACTTTAAAAAACTATAAATAATCCAAAGTAATGAAGAAATGACAAGAACATATAAGCATAACACATTACTCATGACACCATGATTTGTTCTTGAGGAAACCCTAATTAAAGGGAAAACCATAGTGGAGATGGTACCCACAAATATGCACTAAAGTATAATGTCCCTATTAAGAGATCTAGCCCTATTAGGAGCTGATTGTTACATAGTACATTTCCTTGTTAAAGGATTAAAAAAACCCTGTTAAGGGCATACAAAAAACCTGATTAAAGGTGGTGAGCACACTGCTCTTACAATCAATTCTGTCTCAGAAATAGTTCACAAAAGAGAACAATACAAGCACTTATCTTGCTTAGATAGTTCTAGTTATAGCTCTACCTTCTATTGATCTCGCATCTAACTTCTATTGTCCTCTTTGCATTCTCATTGATCTATATCTTTCTTTCACAAAAGTAGTCTGTACTTATACAAAAATTTTCCTTCTAGTCGGCTCCACAAAAGTCATACTTACCATAGCAAAAACTTGTGTAAAATAAAATAAATAGAGTCAAAAATCTTATATAAAAAAAGAGTCGGCACTATACTTTATTCACATGACTTCGCATGCTATCATATCCATCATGCTTCCCTTAATCATCACAATTGTTCATATACCCTAATGTACTATTTTACTATCTTCACATACCTTCCGAACACTATATCTCATACACCGTTTGTCCAAAAATCATGCAATCTGAACTCAAGAATTTACCTATATCAAAATACCTCTAGTTAACTTTGCAAGCCATAATACCGTGTATGTCTCCATCGCTATCCAAAACTGTGGCACTCTACCCTATTTTCCTAATTCTGGACTTAGTCATTTTCATGACTATGAATCCAGTGGCAATCTCCACAACATGTGATCATACTATCATAAGTGTTGCCATAAATGACAACCCTTAGAAGATTTCTAGTACTCCAAAACATCACATGCCAACAATCTCTCCCTTTGGCATTGATGGAAACACTTAGAAAAATGACTAAATGTCACAGAGAACTTCACTTCTTTACCTTCTCTTTTTCTTCCTCTCCCTTTAACATCAATGGAAAAGGTTAATCTCAAAATTTCAAAAACTAAAGCACAGGTGGTCTAGTGCTTGCTTACCAGATTTAAGACATCTTGGAAGGATGTTTCCAAGGTCTAATCTCCTCAACCCATGAACTTATTAGTAACTCATTGACATGGATGAATCCATTCAGTGCCTATGATGCTGACTCTACTACCTTAAGCTCTGTGAGAGTAGATACTGACATAGAGCTTTCAACCTTTATCATCTTTAAGAGATGAGTCTCCAATTTTGAGAGCTTGGGAATTAGTAGATTTCTTAATGACCCAAACTAGTTTGTAGCTCTCCCTTTCTCTATTTCTAGTGCACTTATTTCCTCCAGTAGCCTGGTTGTTTCCTTGTCTATTTCTCCCATAGATTGTGAAGATGATTGACAACTATCCATTATACTATCTAGACTTTCCCTATCCTTGGCTATGGTCTCCTCAATATTCTTCAAATGCCTGCAGGGATTTATGTAGTAGCTATATAGTTTCTTGCCTTGTGCTACACAACTCTTGGCTTTAAGAGTGGTAGTCTTTAGAATGCCTAAGCCCATGCGATGGACTTGTGAACTTCACTCAACTTCTTCTCCAAAAAGTTCCTTTCAACCTTCTCCTCTGCTGCTTTTAGCAATGAGTCAAAGTGAATATCAAAGTTATCCAATACTATACTGAGATTCTCAGTTTCATCTTTGTCTTTTAGGATAATAAGTGAGGGTAGTAGCTTGTTTACTATCTCTACAACCTTGCCCATTATCTTGGCTCTTTTGTCTCCTTTTTGGGCTGATCTCTCCTTAGCTTTAGCAAATGCCATGAATGAGAGTCTCATCAGTTCATCTTCATCCATGCTATCCACATCAGAACTTAATGGTTTGCCAACACTTGCCAACAATAGAGATGAATTGAGTCTAATACTAGTGGTCTCCTCTGCCTTAGGTTATTTTTCTTGATGTTCTTCTTGGTGTAACTCCTTTTCCTATACTTTTTCTACTTGTTTTTCTTTTGATTTCCTCTCTTCTATCTGTTCCTAATCTTCAACTTCCATCGCACTATCCATCTTTTTCATAAATGGATCATTTATATCCTGTGAAGTGTCAAGACTAACAGGCACACCTGTGACAAAGAAGTCTAGTTGCAAGTTAACTTGAGCACTTTCATCTTCTATCTTTGAACTCTCTCCTAAACCCAAAGGTATAGGTTTAGAAGCCTTAGGAGGTGAAACTTTCTTTTTCTTGTTACCCTTTCTTGTTCTTCTCTCACTTTCTCATATTTATCTCTATAGGTACCCCATCTTTCTTGAGTAGTGTCCTTTTCTGCTTCAAGTACATGCTCTACTTGCATGGTTAGTACTTTAGCACTTACTTCATATTCCATGGGATAGCACCACTTGGTTCTGGGTTCAACTACCTCAAAATAGACACAATCTATTTCAACCATGAAACATATGGTGTCTTCATACTTCTCTACTAACTCTTCTGGTATCTTGTACTTTTCTTTCATCTATCTTTGTAATATTTTTGTCATGGAAAATAATTCACCATCTACCCAATCCTTTTTCTACCTTCTATATCTTTTTGATATTTGAATTCCAGTAGGTACATTACTTTTCCATGCTCTGGGAAGCATGCCAGGAAAGTTATGAACATGAATATACATGTGAACTAGTAGAGATCCAAACCTAAATGCTTTGGTCCTATCTTTCTTAATACATTTGACGTTATCCAATATTTCATAGAGATTGTATTGTTTGTTTTCCTTGATCATCCTATAATCCATCATGATGAATCCAACAGAAACAGAGTTTGATCTGCTGCTATGAAATATCTTGTACCCTATCAACATTGCCACTAATCTGACATCTTGTAAGTATATATCATTTACTGTCATCGCCCTATTGTTCCATTTAGAGTGAGTTAGGGTTTCTGCCTCTTTCCTTAGGGTTTTCTCTACCACAGGTAGGGATCCTTCATTATCAAGGCCTATGATCTCATGAATCATTTGCACACAAATCTTTGTAGGTTGCTCACCAATCCACAAGAATTGGTCATGAAATCTGCTAAGAATAATCTTAAACCATTTGACCTCTAAGAATTCCGCTAGACAGGTTAGCTTAAAGATTGATTTATCCTTTAGATGTGAGAATTATTCTGAAAAGGATCCATCAGCTTCTATCATTTTTTCCAGCTCACTGTAGATGTTAACATCTCTAATAGTTTCATACTTGTAGTGAATATATGCCCTAATATCCTCTACGTGCAATACACCTATGGGGGTTTGAGAAAATACCCCTTTTAGATCATCCTCACAAGACTTTTATGGATGCCACTTGAAATTATACCTAGGTCTATCCACAACATCATATACTATTGGTGCATCCATGAATGCGGTGAAATATTAGGTCTAAATACCTCAATCACTTGAATCTGATGTCTGGTTTTGCATGAATGCTGAGATCACTTAGCTTGATTACTTCTTTTCTTTCACACTTCTTCTTCTCCTTAGTCGCTAATCAAAAAATGGTGTGTAAATGAGATTTCTTAAGTCTTTTATCCTTCGCAAGTTGAGTATGTGCATTAAACACATGTAGCTCAACTTTGCATGTCATCTACTCAATGCAAAAATCATGAACACAAAAGATGGATCTTCAAGTTTTGGGATCACAACCATAGATTTAAAAATATCTGTCTATATCATATTCAAGCTCACATGAGCTTACTCTGCTTATACAGGGGCTAGGTAAGTTCTGTTGATTGTATCCACTGCTCCCCATGATGCCATGAGGCCTTTTAGGCTGATGCCTCAAATAATTCATCATGCGAAGATACAACATCACATGCTGTCTCTCCCTGAACCACAACTTTATTTAGAACTTTTACTTGCCATGTCTTTTCATCTTCTAATTTCTTGTAATCATTTAAGCCTTTACCACTGTCACTGATATTTTGCCTTATCATTATAGGTGGTGGTGTTTCTAGTTCATTGAATCTTCTTTGTCCTCTTCTTCTATTATCTCCATTGTATCTACAAAATTTCACAATGTGACTTGGATTATTGCAATTGTAGCAGATGGGTGGTCCTCTTTTATCTTGACTAGTCTGTAGCTTATAGTACTTTGCTGTGTGTCCAAAATTGTTGCACTTTTGACATATGATTTTGGCTACAGTTTCTTCTCTGATATAGTCTTTCTTGTACCTGGATTGATCAAGTTTTCTACAATTTGCCTTTTTGTCCATACTCATAGTAATTAAAACAATAGTTAGTTAAAGGTTTAGAATTATCACTGCTTCTACAGTGTCTTTTCATGTGACCAACTTTGTTGCATCCAAAGCACCTACCTCTGAAGGGTCTGAAATGTTCTCTATAATCTTCATTTTTAGGTCTTTCTTTTGGAATGGATTTTTCTTCATTCTTGGCTTTATTTGGTTCTTCTTGAGTTTTAGAGCTCCCAACTTCATTTGGTCCACTTATGTTGTCTTTAGTTCTTTGTTCTTTGTTCTTGTCATTTTTAATGTGTAGCTCCTCATTAAGTAGTCTGGCTTGAGTGAGTTCACCTTTGATGATCTGATTGGAATTATCCAATTCTTGATATTTATTTTAGTAATGCTCAAGTTCAGTCTTCATATTGTCTATCTGAAGGTTGGCTTGTTTAAGTGATTCTTCAATTTTACTTTTCTGATCTTTTTCATTCTAAATCTCCTTGATCATCAAGAGATTAATTTGTTCTTTTTCTTTCTCTAGTATCTTTACTTTGTCTAATGCATCATTGTCAGGGATTTCTTTGATTTTCTCCATAAGGTCTTGTCTCTGATATTTTATAGTCATAAGTTGTTCTTTGAGTTTCCTCATGAAACCTTCTGCTCTTCTTAATTTAAATTTTAGTTTGCCATTTTCAGCTTTCATCTTATCTAGATCTTCAAGTGCAGCTTCAAAGTTTACTTGAAAGTCTTCTGAATCCATTATGATCTCCCTTAAGCTTTTAAGCTTTCTCTCAAAGGGCCAATAGCTCTGATACCAATTGTTAGGATTGAGTAATACTGAGAGGGGGGGTGAATCAATATTACAAAACTTTGCTTTCAACTTTAAACAACTATAAATAATCCAAAGTAATGCAAAAATGAAAAGAACATATAAGCATAACACATTAATCATGACACCATGATTTGTTCTCGAGGAAACCTTGATTAAAGGGAAAACCCCGGTGGGGATGGTACCCACAAATATTCAATAAACTATAATGTCCATGTTAAGAGATCTAGCCCTGTGAGGAGCTAATTGTTACATAGGACATTTCCTTGTTAAAGGATTACAAAAACCCTATTAAAGGCATACAAAACACCTGATTAAAGGTGGTGAGCACACTGCTCTTACAATCAATTCTATCTCAGAAATAGTTCACAAAAGAGAACAATACAAGCTCTTATCTTGCTTAGATAGTTCTAGTTATAGCTCTACCTTCTACTGATCTCACATCTAACTTCTAATATCCTCTTAGCATTCTCATTGATCTATATCTTTCTTTCACAAGAGTAGTTTGTACTTATACAAAAAATTTCCTTCTAGTCAGCTCCACAAAAGTCATACTTACCATAGCAAAAAATTGTGTAAAATAAAATAAATAGAGTCAGCGATCTTATATAACAAAAGAGTCAGCACTATACTTTATTCACATGGCTTCACATGCTATCATATCCATCATGCTTCCCTTAATTATTGCAACTATTCATATACCCTGATGTACTATTTTACTGTCTTTGCATACCTTCCGAACACTATATCTCATACACTGTTTGTCCAAAACTCATGCGATCTGAACTGAAGCATTTAGCTATATCAAAATACCTTCAATTAACTTCACAAGCCATAATACCATGTATGTCTCCATCGCTATCCAAAATTGTGGTACTGTACCCTATTTTCCAGATTCTAGACTTAGTCATTTTCATGACTGTGAATCTAGTGGCAATCTCCACAACATGTGATCATACTATCATAAGTGTTTCCATAAATGACAACCCTTAGAAGATTTCCAGTACTCTAAAACATCACATGCCAACAATATGAATATTGTATGGAGTGTTGTGTCTTAATGTGTGGAAGAAGTGTGAGGTGTATGGTGTATAGTGGATGTTCTTCAATGTAACATTATACAAAATGGGGAAGATTTGGAGAAGATATAAAATAGTAGTATATATATGAAGTAAGAGTGATATGTAAAGTGTATTTGTGTGAGTGTATACACAAGGATATTTGAAGGAAAATGAAGATATAAGAGTGAAAATTTAATGAAAATGATTTTGAAAAAGGAGTAATATATTTTCATCATATATACACAATTTGGTGATGAGAAACATAAATAATCAGTTTCAAAAGAGGAAAATTCCAATAACTTGAGGATGGATGATAATTGTAAGTGATTTGTTGAGGAAGAAGTTTCCAATCTTTCCAAGAATCAATGAGATCAAATACTTCTATAATTACTTGAGCTAAACATGGATATAATTGTGGAGGGTTTATCTCTTTCTATGTAGACTAAATGAAAATACAAAGTTTCATGTCAAGGTCTGATCATCCTACTTACCATAGGGCTTTTGAATTTCTTGGGGAGAGTAGTTCAGAAAGGCTTTCATATGCATTAAGGTCCTAGCATGGAATCTACAAACCAAGACTTCTTCTTATCTATGAGAGTTTCATAATATGGTTACAATCACAAGGATGTGAAAGAATTTGTCAGGATGTATTAACTTAAGTATGAAGAGAAGTTGACGCATCCTCAATTCGTGTGAGATACATTGATATTAAGTATGATGGGTACGAGTATCATATTAATGGGCTCACCTTACAATAGTAAATACTTGAAAATATTTAAAGATAAGTATCTCATGTCTTGTTAATCCATATGAATTTGTAGTTTATTAAATAATAAATTTTGTATGCTTCCATTATTTTTTATGTTCAGGATAGTTTAGCCTTATGAACTATTCGTAATCTATCTATGACATACTTTAAGGATGAAAGCATATGGAATCCAGATTTAGAGGGATTCTGACATCTTCAAAAAGGTCTACAAGTTGATGAAATACAATCTCTAAGGAAACAAATGATTAAGTCAACTTGGAGAAACTCGATCATATTGATTGAGAGGGAGTTCACTATTGAAGTTCAAAAAATTCTAAGATTATAGTAGTGGGAACTCATGGATAGAATCTCCTATGAGATGCATATGGATAGAATATCTAATTAAGGCATTCCGTACATCATGAGACTACAACTCATTGAGATAAACATCATACTAGAGGTCTTTATTATCTTCCCTAATGTCCAAGAGGGAGTGTTAATGTTGTGGCATTGGAAAAGATTAAAATACATCTTATGCTAGCCGATGTAAAATTATGGCTATTCAGATTATTCATATTGGTTCTCTTAGGAAGGAAGGTATGAAGTGGCATCCTATAGAGACACTGAGTTGAGTATATAAATAGGTTATGCCTTCATGATAGAGGGAGAAGTTAAAGGATCTACATCAGTAGAGATTTGAAGATCTTGATTTAGAGGGAGTAGACCATGTTTTGTTGGTTCTCTAGTAATCAATAAATTTTAGTAGAGAATTATGATTATTACCATGTGAGAAGGATATATGTCAGAGGCAGAAGCTAGAAGATCAAATTAAGTTGGCACCCCAAGAGCTTGGTCATACAAATTCATAGGGAGTGTACCATGTCAAGATGGTGTATACTTTGTAAGCTCATAATTCACCAAGACTATGAGACAATACAAACAAATACAATTCATTGGAAAACAAACAACTGATATTCTCTCCAAACCCCTTGCTAGAATGGAGATTGTGTACTTTCAAATAACCTTGGAATGTTGAGGAGTAAAGCCTTAGCTGAAAAAGAAGGTTTCAAATTTTGTGATCCATCATTTTGTATCTTAAATGATTCTTGTCTTGGATAGACATGTCTAAGGTGGAAGTCTTGGTTTCCACTCTCTTGGATGAGCCATGGTGGATCCACCCTCTGAGAAGAGTCAAGGTAGATGTCATATGTGTGACTTTATGGACCCATTCTTTTTGTGTTATATTATGAAAGGTGACGATCTTTCATATGTGTTGGGTAACTATTGCTAGGAGATGAATTAGACAATAGCTTAACTTAGTGTTAGGTATGGCTATGTATTGTAGTCACTATTCCTGACACTAAATTTTAGAGTTTTTAAATCCAATTTTGAATTGGTCGGGGATTATAACAAGTGAATCAATATTAGATTACATTAAGTTGTCACAGAATGTGCTAGATATCTTGATTGTTATCGCTAAATCTAGTTTCGAATTGGTTGGAGATTGTGATAAATCTTCTATCGAGATGAGTAAATTATAATAATATCCTGAGCTATGTTAGATATCTTGATATGAAGTTATGTTTTAGTTATCACTAAAATCCAATTCTGAATAAGTAAGGGATTATGATAACTAGTGCTTCAAGTTTTGACTCAGATTGCATCAAATACCTTGACACTTATACTTATCACTAAGTACAATTCTGAATTGAGTCGAGGATTGTGATACTTATCACTAAATCCAGTTTTGAATTGAGTTGAGAATTGTGATAAATTTCTTCTATCAGGTTTTGTACATTGAACTTGTATTTGAGACCATGCCATCAACCCTAATTTCGAGTGATTAAGTGTTATTCTAAATCTCATTCTGAATTGAGTTGGGGAATTCTAGAACACTTACATCTTGTGATAATCAATCCTCTCTTGATAAGAGGGAGTGTTAAGATATAGCTATAGCTATGATTGGATATGGAAATATATATATATCATTTGATAATTGTATATGTTACAACGTAGTTAATATTAACAATCGGTTATGAAGGGTCATGAACCTATGTAGCATAAGCCACATATGGTCATTTCTCTTCAAGACATGACTATTCAAAGGATATAAATGCATATCAATGGCTGGTGAAAAGATCAATCACAATGGTAATATATTTTAGTACAACACTCATTGTTAGGAATAGTCCCAAGAGATAACTAAGAGGGGGTGGGGGGGTGAATCAGTTATCTACAAGTTTCAATTCTTTATCCAATTAAGTATACTTAAACATAAAGCATAAACATAATGAAAGAACACTTGAACACAACACAATATTTTGGTTATGGGGAAACCCAAATAGGTAAAAACCCTGGTGGGAATTGACACCCACTGATATTCTATACTAGTGTATAATGATCATTGTTAGAAGATCCTTTACCCTGTTAGCAGTAGCTTTACAGTATATTAAGTATAGTAGACCTTGTTGGTTCCCACTTTTTCCCCACAGTGTCAGGTTTACACTCTGATGACAAACTAGTTAGTCTCTGCTCCAAATTCTGACAAGGAAAAAGTGCCAATTGATGAGGACTGAGGGCATCCTCCTTCTTCTTTGAGCTCCATGTTGGTGTTCAAAATGGATGCTTATGCTCTTAGGCTGCCAATATACCCTCAGGCTAATTTTAGGAGTGGTTAGTTCCAAAATGTATAGGGATCTTAGGGTAACTGGACCAACTATAGGGACAAGACTGCCCTCTTCACTTCTAGCTCTGCAAAACCAAGGTGGGTGCACCTAACCCAGTGAAAACTATACTTCACACACCAAAGACTAGGTCTAAACAATAGATTGATAGTAAGAAAGTACTAAATGCTAACCTCACATTCATTGAGTCTCCATTACTATTAGGTGACAAAACCACACAACCAACTACTTAAAGCTTGAAAAGGTTATTGATTTCAATATTTTGGGATGTAATAACTTCAACTAGTGTATGCTAACAAGAGAGATACTCATTTAGGCTAGTGCCTCATCCATTGGGCAAGAGTCCTTAGACACAAAGACACACAAACTTGAAAATATCCAAGAATTCATAGCCATAAATACATTTATCCTAATCTTTACTACTTACAAAAACATCCTTACATAGACAAGGGCAAACCCATATCCCACCTAGAGCATAGTTTAATCCAATCCTAGATTAGAACTCAAGAATGAAGATACATACATACAGACAATATGTAATGAGCCAGAAAACTCAAATCTTACTTGACTTGACACAAAGGAGAGATAAGAACTAGATATTTGTATTAAGTATGATGAATTCCTTATATGTATACAATGAACCACAAAGCACCTTGCTTGCAAACTATAGCTTAGACCTGCAACTTTTCTCTTTCATTAAAAAACACTAAGTCAAGAAACTATTACAAAACCCTCGGGACCAGAAACTCAGGATTGATTTTGAACTTTGAAACTAGAACCCCCACAAAATAAAAAATTCAACATTATATATCATTGGTTACCTTGGAATCCCAAACAAGTTAGGATGCAACAAGCTACGGATAACCAGGGTAAGGGTTAGGGTTTCCACCCACCATACAATTCAAATAGATTAGAAATTAATACACTGGGAGGGAAAACCAAGCAACCCCTGAGCAATCAGATCCAAAATCAATCTTCACTTATGGTAAACCCTCTAGAAATGTACTAAAGATCATGAAAATCCTACAAATTCATCTGATTTGACCCCTACAACGCACCTCAAGCAAGTAAACCCATCCCCTCATGGTACAAAACTCCTCTACGAGTAATCACAGACTCACTAGACCACACCACAACAACTGCAAATCATTTCTATTAAGTTCAGCCATCGAAACATTCAATTCTGGTCCTTTCTATCATTAGAAAGCATTCAAATTTTAAAATCTACAGAGAATGGCTACTTTATGGCACTTACCAATGGATCAACGACCCATATTCAAATCTGAGCTTGGTTTATATCATGACCATTAGATGCCTTTCTTTTTCCCGGGTTATGTTTTTACTTTATAAGAAACTGGTGAATACGCGACTAAGAAAACCTTTGCCCATTCGTGAGAACTTTGAGAGCACCACCAAATCATTTGGCTACTACACAAACACTATTTGCCAAATCACTAAGTCCTTAAACCCCTGACTAAAACATCACGCTAACCATTGAACCAAGCAGGCATTTGTTAGAACTGCCAAAAGTTATCCAAACCGCCAAAAGACTGAGAAAAAATCATTGGGCCCACATCAAGAAGATCGACGGTTGTCTCATCTTTGCATAGAGCTGAAAGATTCCATCAGATTATAAGACAACCATCAGATTAAGAATCTTACCCTACCTTGACAACCCTCTGACAAGAAAAGAGATCAACGACTGTCTGAAGTTCGCAAGTGTCAGAGAAAACCCTTAAGATCATACGCTGGCCGTCGATGCTCTGCTACTATCAAAACTACTGAAACATGGAAATCCTTGGCCCCACTGACATGTTTGCATACCTAAAATCCATGGCCAATCAAAACCTGACACCTTAGCAACACATGGAAATCAGTCCCACCATTCTCGACAAGCACTTAACCCTTTGACCCCTTGGCAAATACGCGACTGCAGGGAAACTCCAAGTAGAAAAATACATTACCTATCCCATGTTAGATCAAATGATTCAACGAATACACCTATTCACCCATTCACTAAAAGTTTAGAACTCCACTAAATAATTACGAGAATGCATGAACACTAAAGACTTTTATCGGGATCACCAAAGATTTAACCGCTCCGCCAAAACCTTAGACCAAAAACTGGGCCTGGTTAAAGAGAGATCATTAGTTGTGTGAAGTTTTCATACCTCTGACATATTCTATCAGATCTTACGAAAACTGTTGGATCAAACTTTTTATACTACTCTACAAATTCTCTGACATAGGACCCCTGACAAAAGTTGACTCAGCACCTCATGGACCAAACCACCAAATCAGCACACCTGGCATGTGGACCCACTTGAAAGGAAAAGCTACATCACAATAGGAAATCAATGATGGGCATAAGATCTTATGCGCTAGGAAGATTCTATCCACTTATAAGACAACCATCGATTTAGAATCTCACTGCAAGGCACTTCCGTTTCATGAAAGAGAGACTAAGGGAAAAAGACATTAGTGTTTTCCAGGTCGCTGGATAAAAAGATAAGACCACCAAGCATTTAGAGAACTACGCGAACACTGTTCGCTGAACCACCAAAAATTTTATAAGGCATGAAAAAGTATTACTGATTCAGCAAACATAGGGTAGAGAAAATAACCACATGCACTAAGGGATTCTTAAGTGGCGCAAAAAGGTAACACAAAATTAGAATAGGGCAAGACAAAACAAGGGTTTTTCTCATGGAAATGGCTAGATTTTTGAATTTTTGCCTAGGGTTTAGCCAGAAAAGGAAGATAAATAGTAGCAAAGGTCTGGGAAAAGGGTATGGCCATGAAAAGTTTTACCAGTGCTAACAGTGGCTCATACTCAGGGATGTGTATCTCCTACAGATACAACGAGCAAGCTAGAATCTTCTGGAAGAGCAGACCAACTCAAAACTTTGACCCAAAAAACAAAAATAGATGAATGTACAAGGGAAAACCTAAACTAGTACTCATGGAAAAGATACTTCAAGAGAAGGAAAACTTTATGAATTGTCCATGAACAGGCAATTCCAAAGTACCACCAGTTAAATCCTTTAGGACATAAGAATCTATCCCCCATTTGCTTTCAATAAGATAAGGGCCCAACCAAATTGGATCAAATTTTCCATGCTTCCCCTTATCTTCTAACCTTGCATTCCACATCAAGACAAGGTCATCAACTTCAAAACTCCTTTGAGTAGCCCTTCTATCAAACAAATTCTTACATTGTTTCTGCAATGTCTCATTTCTTTCATGTGCATCTCTCCTCACCTCCTCCAACTGGATCAGCTCATCCATTCTTACTCTCATCTCATCATTCAAATCTTCATCATATGCCTAGATGAACTTATACATCTATAATAAATTATTTTGAGGCAATCTAGCACTTATTCAATACACCAGATCAAATGGAGCACAACCTATGGCTTTCTTAATAGTTACCTTGTTAGCCTATAGTGCCCACCATAACTTTGAGTCCCAAGCTTTCTTATTCTTGTCCAACACTCTCTTGAGAATCTTAATTAGACTTTTATTATTGGACTTAGCCTAGCCATTTCCTTGTGGATGATATGGGGAAGAAAATGAAATGTGTATCCCATATTGCTGACAAAAATCATTAAATTCCTGTGATCTAAAACACATTGCATTATCAACCACAATAACCTCTGGGAAACCAAATCTGGTAAGGATGTTCTACATCATAAAATCTGCTATCACCTTGCTGGTAGCCTTTCTAGTAGGGATAGCTTCAACCCACTTGGTAAAATAGTCTATTGCCACCAGTATGTAAGAATTTCCACCACTAGATTTGTTTGAAATTTCTCCAATAAAGTCAATACCCCACTTCTGGAAAGGAGCCTGAACTGCAATAGGTCAGAGTGGCAAATTTCTATTAAATTTCAACTTTTCAGCAAATCTCTGACATGCATCACATCTTCTTACAAACTGATGTGTATCCTTAAAAACTGTAGGCCACCAAAATCTAGACCTAAGGATCTTGTGAGCTATGGTCTTTGCCATATAGTGTCCTCCACATACACCTTGGTGCATTTCCTTTAACAGAGCTTCAGATCTCTCATGGGCTATGCACTTTAGCAATACTCCTTCATTGCTTCTCCACCACAACTTACCATGTATATTGGCATACCTTGCTGATTGTAACTTGATAGTTCTCCTTCTATTTTCATCCATCTCAGGGGGAAGGACCAATTTTTGCAAGTAACCAATATCATCTTTGTACCAGTCACAACAATCCATATCACAAATATATGGTCTTTGTTCTTCTTCTAACACATTCACATGATTTGCAATTAAATTTCTTTGTGCCATTAATTTTGCAAGACCTAAGCCTCTTACCAATTTTGTAATCTAGATATCAATATTAAATTCTTGGATCCTATTGATCCATCTACATCTTTTCCCTGAAACTTCTTGTTACACCAATATATCCTTAATTGTAGCACTAGGAACATAAGCCTCCACCTTAGCTCCCATAAGATAACATCTAAAAGCCTTGACTGCTTTAACTAAGGCATAAGCCTATTTCTCAGTAATATTATATTTCAATTCTGCTTCTTGTAGGGATTTACTAAAAAATGATATTGGTTGTTCATATCCATCTGAATTCTTTTGCAATAAAACTACTGCAACTGTATGACAAGAAGAAAAAGAAAATATCTGCATGGGCTTACCATAATCAGGTGTCCTTAAAACTGGAGCATCCTTGATGGCCTTTTTGATATTTCTGAAAGATTCATCTGCTTCTTCATTCCATTCAATCTTTGCTTCTTTTTTCAACATCCTAGAGATAGGGAGACTAATTTCTGCAAAATTTTTAACAAATCTCCTTAGAAAGTTTACTTGCCTAAAGAAGGACTGTATTCCTTTAACATTTCTAGGTGGTGAAAGCTCATCTATAGCTATAACCCTTTCAGGGTCAATTCTCACTCCATCCTTTGACACAATATGTCCTAAGAGCTTTCCTTCCACAACACCAAAAGAACACTTCTTTGGATTCAAAGAAATCCCATACTCCAAGGCCCTGATAAAAATCTTCTCAAGATGTTCACAATGTTGATCTTCCTTATCTGAATATGACATGAGATCATCCTGACATACCACTAGAAATTTGTTTATGAAATCTACAAAGGCCACATCCATAGCTCTCTAAAAAGTAGCTCCTGCATTTGTTAGGCCAAAGGGCATTCTAACATAAACATATGTTCCCCAAGGGGTAGTGAATGCAGTCTTGAACTGTTCTGACTCCTTGACCATGACCTAATTATATCCAGAGAAACCATCCATCATGGACATTAACTCTGATCTAGTAACCTTCTACAACATATTCTCCATATTAGGAAAACCATAATTGTCCTTCAAAGAATTGACATTCAAATTCCTAAAATCAACACATAACCCAATGTCACCATTCTTCTTCCTGACTGGAACCATGTTTGACACCCAAGTAGAATGTCTAATAGGTTTGATGATGCCAGCATCCATGATCCTTTTGAGTTCATCTTGCATTTTTGGTGCCAAGGTAGGGTTCACAGGCCTTAATTTCTACCTAAAAGGTTTAGTACCTTCTTTCAATGGTATTTCATGCTGGAATAGATCTTCTCTATAGGCTTTCAAATCATCATAAGACCATGCAAAGACATGTCTAAATTTTTTGAGAAGATCAATCAGATTATTCCTAGTTTTTTGAGACAAACATTTACCTATGTAAACATTTTTGGGTACTTGATTTGTTCCTAAATTTACTTCCTCCAAATCATTTATCTTATCAACAAATTTAGGAAAACAAGTCCTTTCTTTATCATCAAATGCCCTCCCAAGAGCAACCAATCCCCTTCGGATCATATTTGACTTTAGTTGCAAAACTTCCTTTCCAAGAACATTTTCTTTTCCATTTTTGATGTCAACATAAGTGCTAAAATCCATTTCTTGACCATCAAAATGAGATTCACACTGCAAAAACCTTAGTATATCCTGATCATCAGAAAAAACCTGCCAATTCTCAACATTGTCTAGGATAGAAGGCCTAGACTTACACTCAATCCTAGATATTCTTGCAAAGGTAATATCCTCTGGCCTTAATGCTATGTTTGCCAATAAGTCAGCCATCTTGTTTTGGCTTCTATCCACCCAATCAATACCAAAGGCACTGAAACCTTCAATTTCATCCCAAACATCATTTCTATATTGTTTCAGCCTTTGATTCTTTGATACATACTATGATCTAATTTGAGAAATTATTAACTCAGAGTCACCAATCACCCTAAGATGTTTAATTCCATGTTTTGATGCTTGTCTCAAACCAATCAGTAGGGCCTCATATTCAACAACATTATTTGTACAAAGGAACAAGAGAGTGAAAGAAAACTTGAAAGTCTTACCACTTGGGGATATTAATAGCACTCCTACTCTAGCACCTTCCTTTGAACTTGCACCATCAAAATATAGAGTCCATAAGACATTACCTTCTACCATGTTATTTTCATCATTAGCTAGGAAGACAGGCTTGACCTTCTCTTGCACCTCTCTCTCCTGAACTTGGAAAGAACCAATGTCAGTGTCAACAAAACAATTCATACTATCATCTTCATCCTCCTCAATCATATGTGGAGTTCTAGCTTCCCTTGAAACTTTCACACTTTCTCCTTCAATGCTAAAAGTAGCAAAAGATAAGTCACATTGAATACTTCCTCCCATAGAAGCACTCCATTTTCTAGATAATAACATTCCATACTAAGGAGGAATGTCAACTACAAGAACACTCATAGTTAGTAGTTTGTCAGGAAATGCTACTAATTTATAAGGCAAAGCCTTAATGGTACCAATAACTGGTACTTCTCTTGAGTCCATAGCTTGGCATCTCGCATGAGGTGTATCAACCTTTAGTCCTAATGACTTCATGATCTCTGTAGGCATGACAGTGTTTGATCCTCTAGAATCAATCATGCAACTCTTTAACAATTTTCCATTTATCATAAGGGACAAGAAAAAAGGATCCACTGTCCCTAATGCAACATTTAAAAAATTTGCACTCAAAAATATCTGAAGAATTTGAGAGACAATTTCTTCATTTTTACTATCAGATGTGTCATCTAGAGAAGCCACATGCTTGTCACCTCCATTCATTTCTTGGACCTTTATAGAAGAGACACCATTTACCCAATCCAAGGCCTTGACCTTGTTCTCTTCTATTCTCATCATTTCTAACAATGGAACCCTGACAGTTATTTGTGAAAGAAATTTAGTCATATCAATGGGAACATATGTATGGTTGCCCATGTCAACCTTAATCTCAGTGCCATATTTATTTTCCTTTTGGACAGTCAAGTTAGATTTACCTTTGTGTAGAAACTCATCATCCTTCTGAGGTATAGGAACAACTATCTTTGATGTCTTTGTTTTACCTTGAGGTATTGCAGCAGGTCCCATCTTCTTTTTTATTTTAACCTTACTGACAACACCAGCATCTTTTTCCTTTTCCTCATGCTGTTGTGTACTCTTTTCTAATTTCTTAATAAACATGCTACCAGGTTTACCATTTGTGCTTCCAACTATCCTATTTCTCAAATTATAATTGCTCCTGGCTTGAGTGACCATGTCTGCAATGATTTGAGCAATTTCTTCATTAGAGGGTCTCCTTAAGGAAACATGTTCCTCACACTTCACTATACCACATCCAAAATTATCAAATTTTTCTTCCTCACCATCAGTAGAGTCAACCTCATCCCATGCATGTGAAGAAGTCATTGCACAACCACTCTGATCATATTGCTTATCTTGTTCTTGATTCTCAGATAAATTCAGAGCAATAACACAATGTTCTAGACTATGAGGAGACTGACAACTAGTACACCATGGGACATCATCATTCATGTTAATTGAATTTCTTTGCAAAGGATCATGAATCCTATCATCAAGCCTATCCCTCTTAACTGAAAAATGGGCTTGCCATCCTTCCACTAAGTATTGTATGGGTAATTTTGCATTCTTGGTTGCCTACTAAAATTACTTGAAACAGGCTGGTCATTTGTTACAACTCTATTGTTTCTTTTTTCATCAGGATTTAGATCCTCTAAAGCACTTAGAATCTACTTTAGATTATCCTCCTCCTTTGGCTTAAAGTTAGCAGACCTTCCCTTCTCTTTCTTATTTTGCACTTGAGGCCTACAATCATCTCTTCTCCCTAATTTTCCTGATATTCTTCTATTACTTTCTATGTTGATAGCCAGCTTGTAAGCCTCTCTGAGATTTTTAGGGTTCTTATCCCTTAAGAGGTAACCCATCTTTGCATCAAAAGCATTTAAGTATGTCACAAGACACACCTTATCATCTAACCTGATAACTTGCAGGAGCCTATGCATAGCCTTTTGGAATCTTATAATAAATTCAAGGACCTCTTCATTCTGATTTTTCTTTATGTTATTGAATTCATTCAAAATAAAACCCTCATTTGTTTTATCTCCATAATGCTCCTTGATCCCACAATAGTAAAAACAATAGTCCCACATTGATCCAGAAACAGGCTTATAAGGTGAATAAATACAAGTGCACACACATACGAAGAAAGATGAAGTTGTGGAAGCTATGCACAAGCAAGCTCATTTGCCTGCCTTGATTTCATGCTGGGGTCCACTGAAAAGTTAATTTTGTAGAGTGGTCGCATGATCGCATGGGCCATTTTTGGCCTATGCGATCATGCGACAAGGTGACATGTAGCAACTGGTGATGAGGTGGTGGTCAGTTCAGTGACATGGTAGTGTGATGCAGAGTGGACAGAGGTGGCAGTGAATGGTCAAAAGTGGACATGTGTCAAGTGGTCGCATGATTGCAAGGGAAAACTTTAGCCCTTGTGAACATGCGACAGGCTGACATGTGGGAGTTGGTGATGAGGTGGCGGTCAGTTCAGTGACATGTTAGTGTGATGACTAAGCATGGATGCCCAGTTGAAGGGCTGGTCTCATGCACGCATGGAAACCAAGGTGCCTGATTGGTGATGAGTTAGTGGTGACAGAGCAAAGGGCCCCACAAAAGGTAAATTTTTTTGATAAAGTATACACTCTATAGGCCGATGACCTTGAGATTTGTGGCACCATCTAATGGTGGGCACATGATCACAAGGGCCAATTCTAGCCCATGAGATCATGCGCCAGAGTGACACATGGCGTAGGTGATGAGGCAATAGTCTAGTCATCAATCCAGTCAGAGATAACATGGGAGGCCGGCCCAATTAGTGCCTACCATGTGTCATCGGTGGGTCCCACAACTAAGGCAAAAATGAAAGGAAAAGAATTAAAATTAAAAAAAAAGGGAAATCCACATGACTTTCAAGATGCATAAAAATCAAGGGTTTAGAAAGTTCATTTCTATAGTTTCAAACTATAGAGTAAATTCAAAAATTTAAAATCATAGGCCTAAGGGATTGATTAATTCATAGAGGGCACATTTTTGCTCCAAATAGCAAGTATTATATATTGTTGGAAAGGTGAGAGAATGAGGATTTCATTTTCAGGATCAATTTCAGTGCAGGTCTAACTAGTTTTGAAATATTTGCAGTTGAACGAAATAGGGGGGTCAGGAAGATATTTTGAAAATATCTGATTTGTTACATCTGATGATTCACATTTCAGTTTGAGGAGATGACAGGTGCTTTCCAGAGTTGAGAGTAGGTTCCATTTCCAGTTTGAAGGTGGATGACTCATCCAATGAGAAGAGAGGAGGAAGACAAGTGTCGCTTTGTAATGCCTCCTGAATTTCCTCTTTGCCTTCTTATTCTGAATTCTGAGGGTGGTTAAGGGTTCCAATTTTGGAAGAACTCTGGTCTAGGTTCCAGATTCTGGGTAAACATCCATTGACTGGTTCCAGGTCTGTGGTGATTCCAGCAGGGGGTTCTCTAAGAGAAGGGTCCAAATGAAATTCCCTTTTGGTTCATGATTGTCTAAGTGTAATGGTTTGCGTTCTTCATTTTATGTCATAGATTCAATGCAAGTATTTGTAAATTTGATTGCAAATTGAAGTACATGTAAGGCATGTATGGTTTTTAGAGAATTGTCTTCATGGTATTGAGTTTCAATTTCAGTATGAGTTCAGTATTCAAGGGATATTGAGTTTGTCTTCTCCAAGGGAGAATGTATCTATTTGTATTTGGATATCCTTCAAGGAAGGATTGTAAAATCTTTAAATGCAGATTGGAAATTAATCAGTGCTATGAATGTGTATGATTCTTCATATTGAGTGATGGAAATGTATTAATGTCAGGCATTAATGTAGGGATATTAATCAATGAAATATGGTTTGTAGTTTGGGTTTATATTTACTAGTTTTGACTCCATGCCTGAATTGAGGGCACCGATCTTTACTGTTAGAAGTCATTTGCCAAACTAGCATCAATTTAATCAATCAACTTTCCCTTTCTGTTGATGAGTTTGAAAGATATATTGAGCATGTGGGTAGGCTTCCCATATCAGAGGTTCATCTTAGTTATGAATCATGTTGCAGGACCTATTTATTCTTTTTAATCCATTAGTGAAATTTGCTTATTAGGTGTTTGTATTAGTTCATATCAATTTGCATAAGCAGAGAAGTAAGGTACACCCGCTTGGGTCTGTGGAGCCCAAAGTGAAGAAAGATTTCATCCTTGTCAATTAGCATTTCTCTTGCCAGGAAAAGAGCATCAAAAGGGAGAGATCAGGTTATGGTCTAGTTATTTACTGGTGCAAGAAAAATAGCTAACAAAATGGTGACTCTACTGGGGATTGAATAGGTTCACCATTATGTGTATCCTAGAGTCTAGCTGGTTTTTAGTTTGGGAAAAGAGTTTTCAAAGTTTAAAATTCTAAAAATCTTTTTCAAATCAGTTTACCTGGATTTGTTGTTGTAAAAGTTTAAATATATGCGGCTTTTTTGTTGTGTGAAGTGCCCAGAATCTAGACATTTTCAAAGAAGATCAGTAAAGAAAATTTAATTCCTCTAAAGAGAGGTGGCGACTTTGTGTTAGAAACAAACTCAAAGTTTGAAGGTGTTCTTCAGATTTCAAATCAAAAGGTGAAGCTACTGCAGCAACAAAAAATTTGTCCAAGTATTTCCCCATTTGTTTATGATATCTCAAAAGATCCTTATTCGGTGAAGAAGTCACCAAGCTAAGGAGTATTAGTAAGCCTTGTGTATGCTTCTTTGTTTGAATAAGTTCAGTTGAAAAATCTATGGTGAGAAGTGTATACATTTGAAGTTGTGTCTGCATAAGATCTTGTGTAGCAGAAGTAAGATGTCATGTCATAGTTGTTCTACAGTCAAGATGGAAAACACTTTGGATTCAAATGTTCTTTCTGAATCTAAAATTTTGTTGCCAAGTTTTAATGAAATTGAAATTAATAGATTGATGTTACGACAACAAATTGAAGAAGCAACTGTCATGTTTCTAAGAACAAGAATAGGTAGAAGGAAAGATGAATCAATCATGTTATTCTATGATAAATTTTTAGTAGCTCTGAGACAAGTAGAGATTTATGATCTGTTCAGAGAACCCTATTTAATGGACTTGTTTGTAGAGATATGTATGCTTGAATCAATCAATCAGTATGCAACATTTAGAGAAAAACATTTTGCACACATTATAGAATGTCTTTCAGAATTTGAAAAGGCCAAATCTAAAAATAGATGTGAAGAGTATTCAGATGAAATGTATAAAAATGATGCATATAGTTCAGATTGGTATGATGAGTGCAGTGATACTGATATTGACAGTGATAGAGATCAAAATGAAGGAGATAAATCTGATAGTGATTTCTATGATTCAGTGCATAGTGATGATTCTCAATCCGGGAATGAATGTAGTTCATAAAATGAGTATTTGGTTGGAGACTGTGAAAGCATCACTAGTTGTTTTTTCGAAGATGAACATATTGATAATTGTGGTGTTGATGCTCATGATCTAATTTCATTTTCAGATTTTGATTCTCTTTCCTTTGATCAAATTTTTTGTAACAGTGGGTCTAATAATGTATTCAGTAGCTTTTCTAATGCATTGTTTGATAAAGATATGGATTCTAATCAGCTGGCCTTGTGCAAAAACTTCTATGATCAATAGTTCTATTTAGTGTGTAATCCATTGTTTGAAGATAATGTTCAACAACCAGACTATGATGGAGCTGAAACAGTTCAAGAAACGGTTGATTCCAAGATATGAGTCAGATTCTTGAATTTCATCTCAGCCGGATGAGAAAGAAGTTATCTACTATGAGCCTCATGATATTTCAAAATATGTGCAGCAGTGTGAGTATGAGACTTTTGCTTTTGATTTGCAATCATGTTTTGAAGATAAAGATGCATCTAAAGATTGCAATCAACAGGCAAGTCTTTTTCCATTTTGTAAAAATCAGTCTAGTGTTCAATTGCCCGATGCGGTGAATCATGACTATGTTTCTTTTTGGCAAAGTGATGACATTGGCAAGTGTAGTAAGCATATGTGTGTAGAAGATCAGAATGAACACTTAGTGTTTGACACTCACCTGCTTGATAGATTTCAAAATGTTGATAATCATATGTCTTTTGATTTTCCAATGGAAGGTTTTTATCCATTTGACCATGCAGATGAAAATAAGGATACTAGTTTGATTCTAGAACATGGGGATGAGAACCGAGTTTTTGATAAAGGTAAAGGCCGACGCTTGTTGGGAGCCTTTTGTAGTTCAATTGTGAATGTTTGTAAATTTGTATAGTTGCTTTCCTTTCAGCAGTAGTGTAGTTTCTTTCAATAAAGGAGCCTTAGAATCAAATAATGGATTGGAGGGATAAGAAGAGAAGCTATTTTTTTGGGGTGGTCTGCTCTTCTAGGATATTCTGATATTCTTGTGCTGATCTTATGCTCAACCATCCCCAGATAGAGCCACTGTTAGTCCATTTTCTGTTAGATTTGATAAGCATCAAATCTTCCCAAGAACACCTGCATGCAAAGACTACTACAAGAATGAAGACAGAAGAGAGACAGAAAGCTATGGCGGCCAATAGGCCAGAGACTGCAAAACCATGTTGCAAGAAAAATAATCTTCTATAACAATGATGAAAATAATACAATCACCTTATGAATTACAAAGAGGGAATCCTTATAAAAGGATACCAAAACCATAAAGGTGAAAACCCTAAAGAATAATGAGATGCCTAAGTCTAATTTAAGTGTAGAGAATAATAGACTAATAATTAAATAAATTAATTATTAGCTATAATATGACTACTCTAACACCCCCCCTTAAGTGTAACTTAGGGAGAAGCTAAACAACTAAGGACTACAAGATGCATGAAAACAAAAAATGCATGAAAGAGCAATGGGTCCCGGCAACAAGGCTTGATCAGGTACCCAAAACATAAAGCAAAAGATGTCCTAGAGAAAGGAACAAGAAGAGAGCAAGAAGCTCCTCCGAAGCATGTCTGAAAACTCTGTCAGAAGATACTGCTGGAACCCCCACTGAAGTGCATGACTAGGTAGAGAAGACAAGTGTCTGAAGAGCTGATCAATCGAAGAGGTGACCTCCAAAAAAGGAATGAATGAGTGTCTATATAGTAGATGATCCATCTCACCGAAATGCATAGGTGCCTAGCCACTGCATCCGCCTAGTACATAGGAACAAAAACTGAATACGTAGATCACTCAACCGAACCAAGGAAGCAATAGAACCAACAGGTGAACCCCCCCATAATGCTGAACTGGGAGAGGTGACAGGAACACTGAAATGCGATGCCAAAAACAGCTGCAGAAGAAGAACCAGGAACACCAACAGTGCAACAGAAGCACACACACAGGATAAAGGGTGGTGTCATAGACACAGTCTACATGGGCTAATGTCATGGAAGGTACGCTCACTTGACAAGAGTGGATGCGCCTATAGTGGCAAATGCATCAGAATCCCCCCATGGCACTTTATAACTGAGTGCGAATACTAAAACTGAACCAGGTGAAAAAGATCCTAGAAATGCAGAAGAGGGCACTTTATCTCAGTGCGTTTACAGAACAAAGATACATCAGAAAGAGCATGCAAGCTCAGAAGTCAGAAAGAAGAGTGCACTAAGAAACCAGAAGAAGAGATCCCCGGACCTGTAGAACCAAGCACACCACCAGAGGGCATAAACTGCATAACTCGGAGGAGTGAAAACCTGGAGCAGAATCTAGAAAAAATACCTCTGCCACTGAATAGTACACAGAATCAGCTTTCCGACGATATCTTGTTTGCCGAAAAAGGAGTCCGGATGAACCAGATATGACTCCCGGAAGGCAAAAAGAGACATCAGACTTCAACAAAAAAAAATACTATTGAAACGGTGGAACCAAAAACCCTAACCTCCACCATTGAAAAGTGCTCGGAAAGAGCTTTTCGACGATATATGGAAGTCAGAAAAAGACCCCTGTATGCTCCCTGTAGAGCGAAAAAGGCCCAGGTACCCCCAAAAAACTCACCAAGGCATGTTTTAAGCCCCTGGGGCTGAAAAAAAAAAGGGCCTCTGGGCGCATGGCGCGCGTAGGGGGCTGGAATCGGAGCTCTTGGTCATCCATATGACCGCCTTTAGGGCCCGTGGGCTTAAAACCCGCCGGGGGGCCCAGGCGGCGGCGCGGCCGGCGGAGCGGTGCGCCGCTGGAGCGGAGCGGGGCCGGGAGGCGGCTGGGGCAGCGGAGGAGCTGCTGTGCAGAGCGGAGCGGGGCCGGGAGGCGGCTGGGGCTGCGGAGCGGAGGCAGCGGCTGTGCAGAGTGGTGGATGGCGGCGGGGGCCGCGGGAGGGCGGAGCGGGGGTCGGCAGAGAGGCGGCGCGGTGGCCGCTGGTGGCGCGGCGGAGGAGCGCGGTGGCTTGCAGCTGCTGGCGGCTCGGCGGAGGCTGCGGGGTGGCACCCAGGTGGCCGTTGGGTGGCGCCCGGGAGGCCGCCCCTTAAAAAAATTGTAATAATTTTTTTTTAAAATCACCGTCTCGGAGTGCGTGCTAGGGCCGTACGGCCCTGGTATGCAAAAATTTTTTGCCTCAGATGCCACTGTGTCCAAATGGACAAGTTTTATATGGATTTAGGGGTTCTTGGGCCTTCCGGACACAATGGTGGTGTCCGTTTTTGCCCAAGGTGAGCCAAATTTTGGCTCCCCCCCAGATCCACAAAAAAAACTCTTGAAACCCTTGAAAATCGCCTACTTCTGAAACACTTCAACAAAACACGAACAGCGAGCAGCAAGATGGCTCTGATACCATGTTAGATTTGATAAGCATCAAATCTTCCCAAGAACACCTGCATGCAAAGACTGCTACAAGAATGAAGACAGAAGAGAGACAGAAAGCTATGGCGGCCAATAGGCCAGAGACTGCAAAACCATGTTGCAAGAAAAATAATCTTCTATAACAATGATGAAAATAATACAATCACCTTATGAATTACAAAGCGGTGAATCCTTATAAAGGATACCGAAACCCTAAAGGTGAAAACCCTAAAGAATAATAAGATGCCTAAGTCTAACTTAAGTGAAGAGAATAATAGACTAATAATTAAATAAATTAATTATTAGCTATAATATGACTACTCTAACATTTTCTACTCAATGCAAAATCCTATGAAAATGGCCTCTTCCCTGCTAATTTTGAAGTTGTCCCACCCTGCTGCAAGCTTGTTTTAATGTGTGAAGAAAATCTATAATGTCTCATGGTTTGTGCTCTTAGCCCCATGCTCTTTAATCTATCACCTTGCTCCAGTTCAGATCGCATCTCCCAAATTACAAAACCCAGGGAGATATTCAAGTTTCAAGGTCTACAAGAAATAATCTTAGAATATGCCTTAGTGTTAAAAACCCACAATATTTTTGAAAACCCATGATGTTTTCGGTCTCCCTACTACCTTTTGGTCTGCATGAAAACCCTGGATGTTTTCGATCTCTCACCAAAAACCCTGTGTTTTCGACCTCACACTTTTTCCTCTTTATTAGCGTTTCCTATCTACACAGCTATGACTTGTTGGTGGGCCCGAGTTTTTGAAAGTTTTAAATTAATTGGTTGTCGCATGATCGCATGTCAGAGTTTTCTGACATGCGACCATGTGACCAGCTATTTCTTATGTGGGACCCAAAAGGTAAGATATTTTTGACCAAAATGTGTGACTATGTAGGAAGTGCAGACCTCAAAATTTGTGTAGTAATCTAAGGGTGGTCGCATGATCTCATGGGCCATTTCTAGCCCATGCGATCATGCGCCAAGCTGCCATGTGGAAGCTCGATGAGGTAGCAGTCAAACAATCCAGGGAAGAACCAACGCACTAGTCAGAGGGGGACTTAGATGGTTTTCCTCTATAACCCATTGTCCCACATTGCCTATACTGGGACTTTCCAAATATTTAAATATCCCAGCACTTACTATGCTTTGTAAAGAAAGAACCATGGAGGCTCTTTACACCGCTTGGTTGGAGCTTCTTGTGCGGCAGTGGGCCCCATATTTTGGAGTAAAGTGTGAGGGAAGTTTTAAAATTGGTAAAAACAATAGTCCCACATTGATCCAGAAATAGGCTTATAAGGTGAATAAATACAAGCGCACACACATACGAAGCAAGATGAAGTTGTGGAAGCTATGCACAAGAAAGCTCATGCGCCTGCCTCGGTTTCATGCTGGGGTTCACTGACAAGTTAATTTTGTAGAGTGGTCACATGATCGCATGGACCATTTCTAGCCGATGCGATCATGCGCCAGGCTGACACGTGGCAGGTTCGTGTGAATTCACCAAATGGATTGCCCAGTTTGAAAAGTATTTCGTGAATTAGAGAATGAAGCCTTTGCGTTCGCGTGTTCGATTAATCAAACCGAGTGGTTAGTGAAATATCTAGCGAATCTGAGAATGGAGTTAGTCATGTGTTCGCGAGATAATTGGCGGCTAGCATTAAACATTCAGCGATTTAGAGATCCAATAGTCACCAATTCGCCAGTTAAATTGGCGGTCAGTGTAAATCAATTAGCAAATTGGAGATTGAGCATGGTCGCCGGATGAGGTGGCAGGTGAGGTGCATGCCAGCTGGATGCGGGCCTGATTAAATCAAATTTTGTAGAGTGGTCACATGATCACATGGGCCATTTATGGCCCATGCGATCATGCGACAAGGTGACATGTGGCAGCTGGTGATGAGGTGGTGGTCAGTTCAGTGACATGGCAGTGTGATGCAGAGTGGATAGAGGTGGCGGTGAATGGTCAGAAGTGGACATGTGTCAAGTGGTTGCATGATCGCAAGGGCCAACTTTAGCCCTTGCGAACATGTGATAGGCTGACACATGGTAGTTGGTGATGATGTGGCGGTCAGTTCAGTGACATGGTAGTGTGATGACTAAGTATGGACGCCCAGTTGAAGGGCCAGTCTCATGTGCGCATGGAAACCAAGGTGCTCAATTGGTGATGAGTTAGTGGTGACAGAGAAAAGGGCCCCACAAAAGGTAAATAATTTTGATAAAGTATACACTCTATAGGCCGATGACCTTGAGATTTGTGGCACCATCTGACGGTGGTCGCATGATCTCAAGGGCCAATTCTAGCCCATGAGATCATGCGCCAGAGTGACACGTGGTGTAGGTGATGAGGCAATAGTCTAGTCATCAATCCAGTTAGAGATAATGTGGGAGGCCAGCCCAATTAGTGCCTACCATGTGTCATTAGTGGGTCGCACATCTGAGGGAAAAATGAAGGGAAAATAATTAAAATTAAAAAAAAAGGGAAATCCACATGACTTTCAAGATGCATAAAAATCAAGGGTTTAGAAATTTCATTTCTATAGTTTTAGACTATAGAGTAAATTCAAAAATTTAAAATCATAGGCTTGAGGGATTGATTAATTCATAGAGGGCACGTTTTTGCTCCAAATAGCAAGTATTATATATCGTTGGAAAGGTGAGAGAATGAGGATTTCATTTTCAGGATCAATTTCAGTGCAGGTCTAACTGGTTTTGAGATATTTGTAGTTGAATGAAACAAGGGGGCTAGGAAGATATTTTGAAAATATCTGATTTGTTACATCCGATGATTCACATTTCAGTTTGAAGAGATGACAGGTGCTTTCTAGAGTTGAGAGTAGGTTCCATTTCCAGTTTGAAGGTGGATGACTCATCCAATGAGCAGAGAGAAGGAAGAAAAGTGTTTCTTTGTAATGCCTCCTAAATTTCCTCTTTGCCTTCTTATTCTGAATTCTAAGGGGGGTCAAGGGTTCCAATTTTGGAAGAACTCTAGTCTAAGTTCCAGATTTTGGGTAAACATCCATTGAATGGTTCTAGGTCTATGGTGATTCTAGCAGGGGGTTCTCTAAGAGAAGGGTCTAAATGAAATTCCATTTTGGTTCATGATTATCTAAGTGTAATGGTTTGCATTCTTCATTTTATGTCATAGATTCAATGCAAGTATTTGTAAATTTGATTGCAAATTGAAGTACATGTAAGGCATGTATGGTTTTCAGAGAATTGTCTTCATGGTATTGAGTTTCAATTTCAGTATGAGTTCAGTATTCAAGGGATATTGAGTTTTTCTTCTCCAAGGGAGAATGTATATGTTTGTATTTGGATATCCTTCAAGGAAGGATTGTAAAATCTTTAAATGCAGATTGGAAATTAATCAGTGCTGTGAATGTGTATGATTCTTCATATCGAGTGATGGAAATGTATTAATGTCAGGCATTAATGTAGGGATATTAATCAATGAAACATGATTTTTAGTTTGAGTTTATATTTATTGGTTTTGACTCCATGCCCAGATTGAAGGCATGGATCTTTATTGTTAGAAGTCATTTGCCAAACTAGCATCAATTTAATCAATCAACTTTCCCTTTCTGTTGATGAGTTTGAAAGATATATTGAGCATGTGGGTAGGCTTCCCATATCAGAGGTTCATCTCAGTTATGAATCCTGTTGCAAGACCTATTTATTCTATTTAATCCATTAGTGAAATCTACTTATTAGGTGTTTGTATTAGTTCATATCAATTTGCATAAGTAGAGAAGTAAGGTACACCCACCTGGGTCTGTGGAGCCCAAAGTGAAGAAGGATTTCATCCTTGTCAATTAGCATTTCTCTTGCTAGAAAAAGAGCATCAAAAGGGAGAGATCAGGTTATGGTCTAGTTATTTATCTGTGCAAGAAAAATAGCTAACAGTATGCTTGAGAAAATTAATCTTTTTCCTCATTTCTACAGTAGTAGCCTCCAACTCTTCTTTCTCTAGTTCTTTAGCCCACATTTCTTTCTCTTTTCTAGCCTTCTCAAGGTCTGCATCTAGTCTCAACCCTTGCTCTAATGGGTTTTCCACAATAACTTGTTCATTGATTTGAACTCCAACAACCTTTTGTTTGCCTTTATCTCTAGGCCTAGTTATCTCATGTGTTCTATACACAATAGGTTGTTCCTCTGCTCTTTTAGGCTCTGGAACAAAATTAATTGCCTCCAAATCTAACAACTACTTCTTTAGTTCATCAGCCCTTATCATGCCTTGTCTTACTCTATCTTCTTTGTCCTTTTCTCTTTGCTGTCTGATAGAAATTTTTTCTTGGATTCTTTTTTCCAATTTATAGACCTCCTCAAAGATCTCCTCTGATTCTAGGAGAGTATTCTTAGACTCATCATCTCCCACTTGAAATTCATCCTCATATTGGTTCAATCCCAAATCAACAGCCTCTTCATATTCTAAAATATTTTCTTCTTGACTAGGCTTGGTTTGAGTTTCTTGTCTTGTATCCTTTTTACTTTTCCAAGTATGAGAAAGATTTCTCTTCTTCTTTCCTCCCCTTGTCTAACTAGGCCTAGAAGTTCTTGGAATACCTTCTTCCATTCCATCTTCAGGATGCTCCTTTCTCTGAGACCTAGTACCTCTATAGCTCATTTTATAAAAATCTACAGACTAGCACTGCTGCAGAGATGTTTGAGTTGCCACCCAAGAATATTGGGAATCTCACAATATAATTTCCTCACTAACAAATATCCAAATGAGCTACACAAGACAAGGGACAAGAATAACCTTATTTTTCTAATGATGACCTACTATTTACAATAGACTTGTGTAACATATCCCTAGTAGAGTCACCATCTTGTTGGTGTTCAAAATGGATGCTTATGCTCTTAGGCTGCCAATATACCCTCAGGCTGATTTTAGGAGTGGTTAGTTCCAAAATGTATAGGGATCTTAGGGTAACTAGACCAACTATAGGGATAAGACTGCCCTCTTCACTTCTGGCTCTACAAAACTAAGGTGGGTGCACCTAACCCAGTGAAAACTATACTTCACACACCAAAGACTGGGTCTAAACAACAAATTGATAGTAAGAAAGTATTAAATGCTAACCTCACATTCATTGAATCTCCTTTACTATTGGGTGACAAAACCACACAACCAACTACTTAAAGCTTGAAAAGGTTATTGATTTCAATATTTTGGGATGTAATAACTTCAACCAGTGTATGCTAATAAGAGAGATACTCATTTAGGCCAGTGCCTCATCCTTTGGGCAAGAGTCCTTAGACACAAAGCTACACAAACTTGAAAATATCTGAGAATTCATAGCCATCAATACATTTATCCTAATCTTTACTGCTTACAAAAACATCCTTACATAGACAAGGGCAAACCCATATCCCACCTAGAGCATAGTTTAATCCAATCCTAGATTAGAACTCAAGAATGAAGATACATACATACAGACAATATGTAATGAGCCAAAAAACTCAAAGCTTACTTGACTTGACACAAAGGAGAGATAAGAACTAGATATTTGTATTAAGTATGATGAATTCCTTCTGTGTATACAATGAACCACAAAGAACCCTGCTTGCAAACTATAGCTTAGACCTGCAAATTTCTTCTTTCATTAACAAACACTGAGTCAAAAAACTATTACAAAACCCTTGGGACTAGAAACTTGGGACTGATTTTGAACTTTGAAACTAGAACCCCCACAAAATAAAAAATTCAACATTATATACCACTGGTTACCTTGGAATCCCAAACAAGTTAGGATGCAACAAGCTACGGATAACCAGGGTAAGGGTTAGGGTTTCCACCTACCATACAATTTAAACAGATTAGAAATATATACACTGGGAGGGAAAACCAAGCAACCCCTAAGCAATCAGATCCAAAATCAATCTTCACTTATGGTAAACCCTCTGGAAATATACTGAAGATCATGAAAATCCTACAAATTCATCTGATTTGAACCTTGCAACACACCTCAAGCAAGTAAACCCATCCCCTCATGGTACAAAACTCCTCTGCAAGTAATCACAAACTCACTGGACCACACCACAACAACTACAAATCATTTCTATTAAGTTCGGCCATCGAAACATTCAATTCTAGTCCTTTCTATCGCTAGAAAGCATTCAAATTTTCAAATCTGTAGAGAATGACTACTTTATTGCGCTTATCGATGGATCAACGACCCATATTCAAATCTGAGCTTGGTTTATATCATGACTGTTAGATGCCTTTTTTTTTCCTAGGTTATGTTTTTACTTTATAAGAAACTGGCGAATACACGACTTAGAAAACCTTCGCCCATTCAAGAGAACTTTGAGAGCACCGCCAAATCATTTGGCTACTACGTGAACACTATTCGCCAAATCGCTAAGTCCTTAGACCCCTTGCTAAAACATCATGCAAACCAGAAAACCAAGCAAACATTTGTCAGAACTGCCAAAACTTATCCAAACTGCCAAAAGACTGAGAAAAAATCACTGGGCCCGCATCAAGAAGATCGATAGTTGTCTCATCTTCACATAGAGCCAAAAGATTCCATCAGATTATAAGACAACCATCAGATTAAGAATCTTACCTTGTCCTGACAACCCTCTGACAATGAAAGAGATCAATGACTTTCTAAAGTTCGCAAGTGTCAGAGAAAACCCTTAAGATCATACACTGGCCGTCGATGCTCTACCACTGTCAGAACTACTGAAACTTGGAAATCCTCAGCCCCACTAATGTGTTTGCATACCTAAATTCCATAGCCAATCAAAACCTGACACCTCAGCAACACATGGCAATCGGTCCCACCGTTCTTGGCAAGCACTTAACCCTTTGACCCCTCGGTGAATACACGACTGCAAGGAAACTCGGAGTCACAGAATACATTACCTATCCCATGTTAGATTAAACAATTTAGTGAATACACCTATTCGCCCATTCATTGAAAGTTTAGAACTCTGCCAAATAATTATAAGAATGTGCGAACACTAAAGACTTTTATCAGGACCACCAAAGATTTAACCGCTCCGCCAAAACCTTAGACTAGAAACTGGGCCAGGTTGAAGAGAGATCAACGGTTGTTTGAAGTTCGCATACCTCTGACATATTCTATGAGATCTTACGACAACCATTGGATCAACCTTTTTATACTACTCTGTAGATTCTCTGACATAGTACCCCCTGACAAAAGTTGACTCAGCACCTCATGGACCAATCAAATACCGCCAAATCAGCACACCTGGCATGTAAACCTGCTTGAAAGGAAAAGCTACCTCACAATAGGAAATCAATGGTGGGCATAAGATCTTATGAGCTAGGAAGATTCTATCCGCTTATAAGACAACCGTCGATTTAGAATCTCATTATAGGGAACTTCCATTTCATGAAAGAGCAACTAAGGGAAAAAGACATTAGTGTTCACCAGGTCACTGGAAATAAAGATAAGATTGCCAGGCATTTAAAGAATTATGCGAACACTATTCGCTGAAGTGCCAAAAAGTTTATAAGGCATGAAAAAGTATTACCGATTCAGTGAACACCGGGTAGAGAAAATAACCATGTGCACTAATGGATTCTTAAGTGGCGTGAAAAGGTAACACAAAATTAGAACAGGGTGAGACAAAACAAGGGTTTTGCTCATGGCAACGGCTAGATTTTTGAATTTTTGCCTAGGGTTTAGCCAGAAAAGGAAGCTAAATAGTAGCAAAGGTCTAGGAAAAGGGTATGGCCATGAAAATTTTTACCAGTGCTAACACTCCACATCACTGAGGTGGGTATTGCCTTACCTGCACACTCATGACTCTTCTTGATGAACAAAAGGCCTGCAGATATATTATTGTGGAATAGCTTTCAGACCCCTATAGGTATCTTTTACCCCAATGAACAAAACCTAATGCAATAACCTGCTTGCATGGAATGAGTCTGAAAACTAGAATGGACCTCCTACTACCTACTACCAACATGAAAGGAAAAATATTTCATTTGAATGAGTTTGATGTTGGGTTGAATGGACCCCTGAAATTCCCTAAGTCTCTCATAGACTAGTGCCTTATCCAATGGGTAGCAGAGTCAAATAGCTCACTACAACAAAGCTATGAAACAAGAAGACAACACACTCACCACTGATCAAATCACACTTCAATAATCCACCTGTGTACCTAGACATGCTATCACCTATCCAAAGGATTTTAACCCTCCCCTTGGAAGAGACCTAGGAATCAAGCAATACATTAACCAACATCCACTGGAAGACAAGCATGAGATATCTTTGATACCCCAATTCATACACATCTGAAAACTAGTCCTAAACTTAGTTTCTTTTGTGAAAATAACTCTATTGTAGACACTTAGGAAATGCGAATAAAAAAGACTAAAACACCCTTGATGCTCTAATCAATAAGCCTAAAACTCAAATGGAGACAATCTGATAGCAGTACAAATATGTTGAAATCTTATACATAAGACATCTAGTTACAACTTGTATTATATTCTCATAGCCAGAAAGGAAAGAGGGAACACTCTATATGCAGAGAAGAAGAAAAAATATCTGTAGGAAAGAACATTCATAGGACCAGGGGAAAGGACCCTTGGAATAGAACCAAAAGGTCAGAACCTTTAGATTTGGAGCCATTCTAAATGATCATGAAAATCTTTTTATAGGAACAAGGATTGCAATAAGCTACAGATCATTTAGGGAAAAAATAGGTCTACAACAACCAGCCTGAACAAGAAATAAAAGCATGCAGAGAAAGCTTAGAAACCTATGAAAATTAGATCAAATATGATGTACAATCATTTCGATTTCATCACCATAGGCTAACTGCGATCAAAGTTACTACCCTCTTGTTGCAGGAAAAATAAACTTCAATGCCAGGATCCACTTGAAAAACTTCATGTGTACATAACATGGAGATCACTGACATACTACCAAACCCTAGCGACCTAAGAAGAGCAACAACCAACTGCATTTAAACTGGCATGGCACCCTAGGTAACAAAATTAGATCAGGATGACTGCCCAGATCTTCTTCATCATCTTTGCAACTACTACTATCTTGGAGAAATTAATTTCAAGCAACCCATTTTGTCGCATACGACTCACTATAAAAATACTGGTAAGAAACCCTTGGGAAAGATTTAAAATTTAGCTGCAATGGCTAACTGATCAACATTTAAATCATGACCATTGATCTCAATCTTTCCTGACAGATCAGGTGGTCTGTATAATTTGACACAATGGTCAACAAGCCCACAAAAAGTCCACAGCCATATTGCCACCTCGGTAGCCAATAGAAGTCGAGCACCTCAGCATGACTTGCACTTTGGGCCCACCGCCTTACTTTCCACACCATCAGACGATGGTCACATGATTGCAAAGAGAAAGAATATTCCTTGCGATTATGTGACAACCACAGATCATAGCCGAACTTTAAACTCACCTAGACTCTGAAAATAATGGCCCCACCAAGAAAAGCCACATCACCGTCGAGCACAACCAATCAAGAACAACCATGTTAGGAAGATCTGACAACTAGACCCACCACACCATCGGGTCTCACTAAGGATGAAAATCAACAGTTATCACGTTACCGCCATGAATATCCATCAAGCACTTTTTCTTCACAGCAACATGACAACCATCAGATCAACTAACAATCGGCGCCCCTTTAAATACACTACAACCCTCAGCCCCACTGACAAACTACCAAGTCACTGCCATACTGACCAATCAGGAATGAGCATGTCTGCAACACTTGACAATGGACCCACTGCACCATTAGCCCAAACACGCTCGAAGATTGGATGGTTGTCACATGATTGCAAAGGGGAAAAAGACCCCTTGCGGTCATGCAACAGCCATAGAATTAAAAGGTGACAGACCATCGGGCCCCATCAAGAAATCAACCATAGATTGGCTGGTGGTCACATGATTGCAAAGGGAAAGAATATTCCTTACGATCATGCAACAACTGTAGATCCTACCAAATTGCCAGAAGAAAACCCAAACTACTCGCTAGATCACTGAAGGTTAAAGAACTAATCGCTAGGATTGCATGAACACGTGACCAAAGAAAACATCCAGTTGCCAAATGAAAAACTTAACCATCCAGAAAACTAGAGAGCATCATGAAGAACTAGGCTCCACACAATCGCAACAGCACACATAATAAATGCTGATGCTAGAGATTTAGCTGCGACGAGGTGAACAATCAAAAACAACCAAGGTTTTACACTTTTCCAAAAGGTAACAAAGAAATGTGAAAACATCGAAGGTTTTTATGCTTAGACAGTTTTGATACCCTACGATATGAAAGAGCAATTTTCAGTAAACCTTGAAACTTGAATATCTCCCTAGTTTTTGCGATTTAGCACATGCAATTTGAACTTGAGCATGGTGACACATTGAAGAACAAGGGGCTAATGGTGCAAGCCATAAAACATTGAGGATCTTCTTCACATGCTAAAACAAGCTTGTAGGCAAGAGCAGGTAACTTCACAAAACATAAGTGAAACATGCCATTTTTATAGGATTTTTACATTGACAGGAAAATGGCCTAACATAGGCTCTGTCTGAGGATGCATGCCTCTTGCAGGCATGGAAAGGATTCAAAATTTTTGGAGGAAGCAAACCACCCACGAGACAAAAACATGGAACCCTCACAAAAACTGACAAACAAAATAGGAAAGTAGGAAAGGGAAACACACAACAGAAAGGGAAAATATTTACAAAATTTACAAGATTAGAACTTTATTTGGTGACCCGGGACCACCTAAAGAAAATCAGAGACCCTCCAGAATCAAAGGTCTGATTCTCATCCACGTATGCAACTAGCCACCTGCAAGTGTGAAGACCATTACGCTGCCAACATATGTGAATAACCATGGGCTGAAAAATAAAACTGTACTGAACACTACCCATTCTCTCTAGTCACAAGGACCACATCCACGCTTCACTAAAATTTTTGCAAAAAATACATCCTTGATTCTTTGAAGCATGCAAACCTCTTTTCACACCTTTTTCCTTCTCTTGGTGCTCAAATCACCTTATAAGGAAACATTTCTTAACATGAAAATATAATACCTAGAAGTTCTGCAGTAAAAACTCAACTTGTTGATTGGAAGGCAGGGCAGATCTAGAACTCACCTTGTAGCTCCATCTGATTCTTTTCTTTGTAGAGTCACCACCTCCTTGAAGAGGAAAATATTAAACTAATTTTGTATCTTCTTCCAATAAACTAAAACTTCACTAGGTACACACTGTTTATCAGGAACTGCACTGATCAAACAAAGAACTCAGAGTCGCCACTTAGCACGTAGTGAGAAAATTTTACAAATGTATTTTTTCTATCTGACTCTATAACTTTCAACCAAGACTCTGGGATGATCTAGCCAAGCAAGGAAGCCTGCTGTCTTTTACTTCTTCCCCAGCAGAGTCACCATTTTGTTGGTTCTCACTTTTTCCCCATAGTGTCAGGTTTACACTATGATGACAAACTGGTTAGTCTCTGCTCCAAAGTCTAAGAGGGAAAAATTGCCAATTGATGAGGACCGAGAGCATCCTCCTTCTTCTTCAAGCTCCACATCACTTAGGTGGGTATTGCCTTACCTGCACACTCATGACTCTTCTTGATGAACAAAAGGCCCGCAGATATATTATTGTGGAATAGCTTTTAGACCCCTATAGGTATCTGTTGCCTCACTTTTCACCCCATAACTATGTTGTTAAAAGTGAAAGATTTTGAAGCCATAGTCATGTCTGGTCTGATTTGTGTCTAGGTCTAAGTCTTTCATAGGTAGGTTATCCTTTTCGGGTTTCCCTTTCTCTTGCCCTCTCATCTCTAGGCTGGGTGGGCTGGTTTAAAGTATTGTCATGATGGGTAGGTGATAGTTCCCAACCCAGCAAGGATATCATGCTCTCATTGATGATCTTTTCCAGATGAAAGTTGACTGTAAAGATATGTTCACCAGGCATATACAAGGGATCTAATGGATGTTTTTCTCACATGATTGATGCAATCATAAGTCTAGCAATTGAAATTTCAGAGATTCATTTCATGAGGTAGTATGTGTAATTTGGAAGACATTTGGTTATTAAAACTCTACAAATTTGGAAGATCTCAAGGTATGATTTTAGATGGTCGCTGAATGAAGATGATCAAAGCATCTTTTTCAATGAACTATCACTTGCAACTATGAAGTCCTGATTTCATGCGAGTTCAAAAAATGGATTGGTCGCATGATCGCATGAATAAAATAACAGCCTTGCGATCATGCGACAAAGCAAAAAGGAAACATGGCAGGTGAAAGAAGCCAATGAAATGATAGGAAAGACTAATAAAAAGTGTTTTTCTAGGACCCACGTATGCCAACAGTGCAGTCCACATGCACCAATGATAGAGCGGTCGCATGATCGCATGAATTAAAAAAATGCCATGCGATCATGTGACAACATAGGCTAGGTAGGGGAAGATTCTTCATCTGATGGTGGGCGCATGTTCTGAAGGGATCTTGGAGGTCTATGTGAAGAAGCGATGACCGTTGATCTTCCAATGTTGAGCCCGGTAAGTTTCTCACAGTCGCTAGGTCAGAGAAGGAATAAAGTACATTCGGCGGTTAGGGAAGATGACCGCGTGGTTTCGCGACTAAAGATAAATAGTTAAGAGACAACGTAAGCTGGGCAAGTAAAGTTTTAGTTATTAAATATTATATCAATTTATTTTGCGTGATTGCATGATCGCAAGAGTTTAAAACATACTATGCGATCATGCGAGATGAAGACATGTGGTGGTGGGTCCGGAAAGAGTTTGCTTGCGATACCAAATCAATGGTTACCGCTTTGTCACTAAGTCATGGAAGATTCTCTGAGACAAAGCAGGATTGTGACACATGTCTAGTGCATATCAAATGAAAGGTGATTGAAATGTTATTATTTCAAATGTATTTGACATGTGTTTTAAGTTACATAAGCACTCAAATTTGACAGGCGGAAAACGGGAGACTTGCTACTTCACTGTTATGGGTTCTGCACCTGTTATGTATGATTTCTGCAAAGAACGTTTGAAAGTGATACAATCTATCATTTGTGGTATCAATAATGGATTTTTCAGAGATCGATGGGCTTCTTAGTGAGATAAATTGAAGATGATTTCAGTGTTGAAGGTAATCAAAACTTTATCAATCCGATTGAAGCGGCATTAAAAAGTTGTTTATCATAAAATGTTAAATGCCTCTGTGCATATAAAAATAGGATGAATTGTCATTATGGGAAAGAAAAGGATTGCAATTAGTGCCATTTATCTTTATTAAGGATGACTTCTTATGAAATAAAAATAGAGAAGAAGTCTAATGCAGTGGGGTGATCAGATATTCATGAATGGTGAATAGGGCTTTTTAATTAAGTGTGTCAATCAATTTTGTTATATCAAAGTTTCCTTCAAAGTACAAAATAGAGATGTTGGTAATGATAACTCTTGCAAGGATAGAAGTTGGCAACTGTTCGTGTGACATCTTCCAGTTTATGTTGATTTGATAGAAGGCTATTCATTTCACCTTCTCAAGTCAAATTAGATGAAAGGACAAAGTCTTTTCAGTTCCTCCTTGTTGTGATGGTGAAACATTAGTCTTCATTCTTTTCAAATTCTAGAAGCTGAAACACTTGGCATTCTCATGAAAGTTGTATATTGTAATCTCTATATAAACTATTGAAAAAGTAAATACAAGGGTCGGCAAAATTGTTGGTGTAAGAGACTTGATGTTGCAGAGTCAATTGAAGAGTGTTTTATGTCAATGATTTTTTGTTCCATTTAGTTAGAAGTTGTTGCTTCTATGTTTCTTTCTTTAAATCCAAATTACAGAAGAAAAGGAAAGATGTTTCATTCTTTTGTCATGAGGATATGAATAAACCACAGTAGGATGTGCTTTGGGGTGTTCGAAGAAGGATTCATTAGAAGTCTTTAATCATTTTATTTATATTTCTACTAGAAATTGCTGTAGATTGGTTAAACACTGAGTGTATGGATTCATAGTATGTGTGAGTTCTGCAACTTGGTTCATAGATAGAAAGCTTTTCTTGCCTAAATTAAGTTCTAGTTAGACTTAATTTGGTTTGCCTCTTCTGCTCTCGGGTTAAGAGTGTGTGTGTGAATTTTGTACCTGATCTATAGACACAACACTTTAGTAAAACATTAGAGGTTAGCAAAAATCAAAATTGTGCAATAAATTGAAAGCTAAACTAACTAGGTGATTTACTGCCTTCTAATAGGTGCGAGATTAATGTTCTCAGATTGTTATCGAGATCAGTGACCTAGACGACACCTAAACGAAGGATTTGAATGCAATTGATCTAGATATGAATTGAATGCAATTAATCTATATTTTTGAATTTTTTATGCAATAAGAATTATAAAAACTGATATGAATCTATGCTAATATGGAAATTGATATGCTAAAATGATCTAACAATGATATGAAAAAGAATCTAAATGAAAAAAAAACAAAAAAAAAATTGATCTCACAATAGCCTTGATTCGCAATAAGCTTTGATTCTCCCAATTCCAATTCCCCAACCTGATTGTGCCAAATATGAGATGACTTTGGCAAAGTAAGCTTGCAAAATTATGAGATCCTGTGGATGCAAATTTGAGAGATGAATTATGAAGAGCTGAGCCTTGGTTTTATAGAAATCCAGGGCTTTGGAGGTGCATGAGAAAAAAGTCATAAATCACTCAAATAACTCAGGTTGATTTTTGCGTTATTTTTAAATAAAGGATAATTAACTCACAAAAATATGCAAAAGCTAAGTTTTAACTCAAAATAGAGTTTAGCTTTAATTGATAATTGATAGTTGTCTGCTTTTATGATTGTGCATGTTTTATTTATAAATTAATTTAATAATAAAGTGATTTATTTCCAACTTAACTGCTTTTAAAAATAAAACAATTGATTTATGGGTTAATCAATTATTTAATCAAACTTTTATTAAAAACTATATTATTAAATAATGACAACTTGCTTTAATTAATTAAATAAGAATTTAATCAATTATTCATATGATATTAGATTTATTGTCAAAATTAAATAATATAATTAATAATAGATAAAATTAAATTTAATTACACAATTAAGTGGCAAATATTAAATCTAATTAATTAAATATGAAAATATTCAATTAATCAAACTTTAGGATAAATGTGATTTATTGCCCAATAATGATAAAATTAAAGATAATTATGATGATTAGGAATATTACTAGGAATATTCCCCGATGCAGAATTTAAGATAATCAATTATGATTCGATGATGTTTAGATGTGCCTTAGATTAGGACTTTGATGTCGATTTCGTTCGAATTGAAGATGTAAGAGATTAATGAACTTATAGCCCATTTTTGGGGTATTACAAAGAGCATACCCTGCATTAGTTTTAGGAACAAAACATAATTCCTTGAATACCATTCACATAGGGAGCTGTACCTACCAATTCAGAGAAAAGCCGGTAATCAAAAAATGGCTTTTCAACTTGTTGGTACTCAAAATGCAGTTTTGAGGTACCATGTAAAATTTTGATTAGGTGCTCATTTTGGCTTTGTATTGCATGCTAGTATGGACGTATTTGGGGTCATATCTTGAGGTCTATGTGTTCATTGCTTTGCATTCATCCTATCGAGTTGTTTTGAGTCCTTAGATGGCATGTTCAAATGGGTTTGCATCAGTTCGTTTCTAAGAGGTTTCTAAGTCAGAAAATGCTCGGGTGTAAAATTCACTAGGAAGGGTCACTTTGAGGTTGAATAAAATGCACCCTGAAGAGTGTCATGAAAATATGAGCCTAGCATCTTGTTGTACACTTTGCATGCTCTTTATGTGTCAGGTTTTAGGCCTTTGTGACAAGTTTTGACCCTGTTTATTCATCCCCTTTCGGAGGTGTTTTCTAGTTTCTACACTTGGCCCTTTTCCCAGTTTTGTCGGGAACCCTGTTTGACATGTTATAACTTGTACCCAGTGGATTGGTAGAAAGGTTTTAATCATTTCCCTACATTATAGACAAGTTTTACTCTACCCTTGTCAATTTTTAGCTCGTGATGAATCCATCTGATGAGAAATTGAAGCTGATTCCATTTGCAGTTTTCATGTTTTGCACTGTTTGGTTATTCACTAGTTTTCCAGAGCCCTATTTCGACTGTGAATAACTCATGCCCTGTTGATCGGGTCATTAGTATGTTTGTCTCAGTGTATAGTAGACATAAATTACTTCCATGCTATAAGATTGTGGCTCTTGATGTATTCATTTGGTCAATTTGCCAAACCTTTTCTATTTGCAAAAAGTGCAAATTGCCCAGTTATGTTTTCTGCAAGTTTGTCAGAGGCCTTTTTTACCTGCTAATAAATTTTCACGGGATGATCCTATTGTCAAAATTATTGTTGTCCTATATTGCTGACAAGTTGTACTGTATCTCATTCTGATTCGAGCATCTTGGCAATCCATTCATGCACTTTTCAAGGCTAATTCCAGATGCAGTTTATTAGGTTCTGACAGTGTGTTTGCAAGAGCAGAATGAAAAGGGAAACTTCAGAGGTTCATAACTTTCACCTCGGGTACAGTCAAGGGATGCCATTTTGCAGGGTGATTCTATGTATCTCAAGGTTTATGTCAGTCACGTGGTGAGATTTGTTTAGGTGATTTGGTCAGTTTTCAAAGCCGGTTCTAGAGCCAACTTAAGTGATTTCAGACAGAGCAGAAAGGCAATGTTTTAAGTGGCTAACTTTGGTCAGTTTTATCTTGTGGCTTGGGTCTCTTCGAGATTTCTTCTTTGACATGCATATTTATTTGTTGGAGGTGAACATGTGTGCTCAGTGACATGATCCTATGATGGCTATTGGCTAGTTTTTAAGGCCGCTCCTAGATGTCAGCTAACGTTATTTGGCAATCTTTGCAAAGGATAAAAGTGAAATAAATGGCCCAAACAAGATAATGTCATGATGTGTGAGAGAAAAGGAGTGTGTCACCAGTGTGAGTTATCACTAAGATTGGGTACAAGATATTTGTGTACGTAGAAATGGCTAGTGTTACTAGTGCTCCTTTATCATTGTTATTTTCTAGAAGGCAATGCATCAAGGTCTTGTCTCAGATTTTGAGAAAATCAAAGAGAAGTAATGTTGTGATGCCAAATATCATAGACAAATGCAAAGCATGTGGAGAAGAAGAAGATAAAAAAAGGGTTGAAGGCAAGAGCCAGTTAAAAAAAAGTGTGAATGCATAGTTAGTCACATTTTTTTATCATAACTCAAAAAATAAAAACTGGGTCGAGCTGAATTTTACATATGTTTGAGACGACAATGTGTGCATTGTATAGAATTTTTTTTTAGAAAAATCCAGTTTGAAAATCAAAAGTTATGATCCTCTGAGTACTACAGCAAAAAAAAAATCAGCAATGCTTCCAAAAGTTTAATCCCACATTGCTCAAGAAATGACCATTTCAAGTGTTTAAAAGATATACCACTCACATAATGAAATGAATAAAGAGAAGAAGGCTCTCAAGAGTGTACACAACTAGTGCATTGGGATGCATGCCAATGACCATAAAGCACTAAATTTTGCATAAAAATGCTGACAAAAAATGCTAATGGTTAAGTCATAAACATTCAGAGAATTGGAGAATATACTTGGTCACGAGTTCTCCAAATGGTTGGCAGTTAGTGAAAATGATTCAGAGAACTAGAGAATGCTTAGTCTCTAGTTCTCCAAATGCAAATGGTTAAGTCATAAACATTCAGAGAATTGGAGAATGCTTAGTCTCTAGTTCTCCAAATGCAAATGGTTAAGTCATAAACATTCAGAGAATTAGAGAATGCTTAGTCTCTAGTTCTCCAAATGCAAATGGTTAAGTCATAAACATTCAAAGAATTGGAGAATGCTTAGTCTCTAGTTCTCCAAATACTTGACAGTTAGTGAAAATGATTCAGAGAACTAGAGAATACTCTCAGTCGCCCATTCTCCAAATGATAACCATGGTCAAAGAAAGATTTAGAGAATTGGAGAATAGAGCTTTCGCCAGTTCTCCAGAGTTAACTGCAGTTAGTCTGATCATCTGGAGATTCAGAGAATGCATATGGTCGCTAGTTCTCCCATTCAGTGGGTTAACCTGAGGTTAATGAGGTGATGACAAGTGGCGCTATCTGGTGCTTTCTGAGGGAAATACATAAAATGATATTAAATTGCCAGATTTTAGAAGATTTAAAAAATTAACATAGTCTGGACTATATGATTAAAATTTAAAAATTTAAAAGATAGTTGTTCACGGAAAAGGGGCCTGGAAATTCATTTTTTAACAAAACATATAAGTGTTATATGTTTCCGGAAAGGTCTCGAAATAAGGATTCCAATGGTAATGACTATTTTCAGTTTCAAAGTAGTTGATAAGAGCAATTTAGGTTTGAAATCTGAGAATCAAGATCAGTTGCAAATTAGATTGAAAGTTTTTGGAGAATGTGGATCAGCTTGGGAATCAATTGCAGGGAGATGAGGAATGTTGAAGATATTTTTATGCAAGAGGGACAACTATCAGTTGGTTTTGGGAATGGGCTCTCAATTGCTATATCTTGGATTTTTCTCATTGTAACATGGATGTTGAAATTTTATGCTGCTAGGCAGTATTGAGGCCCCTTTCTTGTTTTCTTTGTGTATTTTTGTCATGTAAATATGTTGAACCAGATGAATTTTAATGGAAAAATGATGGAATCCCTATTCAGTTCTGGTTAATGTCTTTGTGTATTTGGTCTTAGTTCTCATGTATCAGTTTGTAAGGCATTTTGATGCACTGGTTATAAGGTAGCTGTGATCTTGTTTTCAAGTTTCTTTCAAGGAGAGTCAATCTTGAATGCAGGCTCTGAGAATTTGAGATTTATACATGAATTTGATGTCTAGGAACTGGAATGAGAAGGATGATTTGTAAGGCATTTCATTCAATTTCTTTGAGTTTGGAGTTAAGATTTTCTGGGAATGCATGATTGTTTGACTCTGATGCCTAATAGATAAGGCACTGGTCTCTTTCTTGTCCTACAGTTTTCATCATCAAGCATTAATTGAAAATCATTTTACTTTCCTGTTGTTATGCACATTCATGTTTGATTGTATTCAAGAAGTACAAATCATTTTCTGATTCCTTGAAGAGTGAATCATTAGGTTAGCCTACCTGAGCCTCTGGGTTCGAAGAGAAGAAGGAGTTTATCCTTGTTGTCACATTGGCCATTTTCCTAGTTCTTAGCAGATCATACAGGTGGGATCCTATATAAGACTGGTTGAGTTGAACTCCCATGTTTTATAAGCCTGAGAACTATCCACTGATTTTCATATCTGCATAAAAGCTTGTAATGAGTAAGTGTTTATGTATGTAGATCTTATCATGTTTTAGGTGCACCTGCCTGAGTGTGTGGAACTCGAAGCAGAAGGAGGATCAAATCCTCATCAATTAGTCTTTTCTTGCCCCTTAGTTTGCATGAACAAGTAGATTTGTGTTACTGGACAAAGATCCCTATGTCTAGTTTTCATATTTCTCTTCTAGAGTTGAGGGATACAAGAAAAATGGCTAACACAACTGTTGTAACTAGATATTGTTCATCATTTGGGCATTAAGGGTTATTTCCACAAGAAACAAGAAAGGACAAATCTATTTACTAACAGTATCCTTTACCCCAATGAACCAAACCTATTGCAATAACCTGCTTGCATGGAATGAGTATAAAAACTAGAATATATCTCCTACTACCTACTACCAACATGAAAGTAAAAATATTTCATTTGAATGAGTTTGATGTTGGGTTGAATGGAACCCTAAAATACACTAAGTCTCTCATAGACCAGTGCCTTATCCAATAGGCAGTAGAGTCAAATACCTCACTGCAATAGAGCTATGAAACAAGAAGACAACACACTCACCACTGATCATATCACACTTCAACAATCCACCTGTGTACCCAGACATGTTATCACCTATCCAAAGGATTTTAACCCTCCCCTTGGAAGAGATCTAAGAATCAAGCAATACATTAACCGACATACACTAGAAGACAAACATGAGATATCTTTGATACCCCATCTCATACACATCTAAAAACTAGTCCTAAACTTAGTTTCTTCTATGAAAACAACTCTATTGCAGACACTTAGGAAATGTGAATAGAAAGACTAAAACACCCTTGATGCTCTAATCAATAAGCCTAAAACTCAAATGGAGACAATCTGATAGCAGTACAAATATGTTGAAATCTTATACATAAGACATCTAGTTACAACTTGTATTATATTCTCATAGCCAGAAAGGAAAGAGGGAACACCCTATATACAAAGAAGAAGACAAAATATCTACAAGAAAGAACATTCATAGGACTAGGGGAAAGGACCCCTAGAATGGAACCAAAAGGTCAGAACCTTTAGATTTGGAACCCTTCTAAATGATCATGAAATTTTTTTTATAAGAACAAGGATTGCAACAAGCTATGGATCATTTAGGGCAAAAAATAGGTCTACAACAACCAACCTGAACAAGAAATAAAAGCATGCAGAGAAAGCCTAGAAACATGAGAAAATCAAATCAAATATGATGTACAATCATTTTAGTTTCATCACCATAGGCTAATTGCGATCAAAGTTACTGCCCTCTTGTTGCAGGAAAAACAAACTTCAATGCTAGGATCCACTTTAAAAACTTTGCGTGTACATAACATGGAGATCACTGACATACTACCAAACCCTAGCCACCTGAGACGAGCAATAACCAACTACATTTAAACCAGCATGGCACCCCAGGCAACAAAATTAGATCAAGATGACTGCCTAGATCTTCTTCATCATCTTCGCAACTACTACCATCTTGGAGAAATCAATTCTAAGCAACCCATTTGTTGCATATGGCTCACTATGAAAATACTGGTAAGAAACCCTTGGAAAAGATTTAAAATTTAGCTGCAATGGCTAATCGATCAACATTTAAATCACGACCATTGATCTCAGTCTTTACCGAAAGATTGGGTGGTCTGTAAAATTTGACACAATAGTCAACAAGCCCACAAAAATTCCACAGCCACATCACCACCTCGACAGCCAATAGAAATTGAGCACCTCAACATGACTGGCACTTTGGACCCACCGCCTTACTTACCACACCATCAGATGGTGGTTGCATGATCACAAAGGGAAAGAATATTCCTTGCAATCATGTGACAACCACAAATCATAGTCAAATGTTAAACTCACCCTGACACTAAAAACACTAGCCCCATTGAGAACAGCCACGTCACCACTGAGCACAACCAATCAGGAACAACCATGTCAGGAAGATTTGACAACTAGACCCACCACACCGTCAGGTCTCACTAAGGATGAAAATCAACAGTTGTTGCATTGCCACCATAAATATCGATCGAGCACTTTTTGTTCATGGAAAAATGACAACCATCAGATCAAATGACAACCAACGCCCCTTTAAATAAACTACAACCCTCAGCCCCACTGACAAACTGCCAAGTCACTGCCACACCAACCAATCAGGAACGAGCATGTTTGCAACACCTAACAACTGACCCACTGCACTATCAGCCCAAACATGCTGGAAGATTGGATGGTTGTCGCATGATCACAAAGGGGAAAAAGAACCCTTACAGTCATGCGGCAACCATAGAATCAAAAGGTGACAGACCATCGGGCCCCATTGAGAAATCAACCATAGATCAAATGGTGGTCACATGATCACAAAGAGAAATAATATTCCTTACGATCATGTGACAATTGTAGATCCTACCAAACCACCAAAAGAAAACCCAAACCGCTCGCTAGATCGCTGAAGGTTAAAGAACTAACCACCAGGATTGTGTGAACACACGACTGAAGAAAACATCCAGTTGCTGAATGAAAAACTTAACCATCCAGGAAATTGGAGAACATCATGAAGAACTGGGCCCCACACAATTGTATCAGCGCACATAAGAAATGTTGATGCTAGAGATTTAGCTGCGAAGAGGTGAATGGTCGAAAACAACCAAGGTTTTACACTTTGACAAAAGGTAACAAAGGAATGTGAAAACATCGAGGGTTTTTATGCTTAGACAGTTTTGATACCCTGCGATATGAAAGATCAATTTCTAGTAGACCTTGAAACTTGAATATCTCCTTGGTTTTTGTGATTTAGCACCTACGATTTGAACTAGAGCATGGTGACACATTGAAGAACAAGGGGCTAAGGGTGCAAGCCATAAAACATTGATGATCTTCTTCGCATGCCAAAACAAGCTTATGGGCAGGAGCAAGCAACTTCATAGAACATAAGGGAAACATGCCATTTTTATAGGATTTTTACATTGACAAGAAAATGGCCTAACAGACTTGGTCAAAGGTTGGACCCTGTTAGGATTCTTTTATAATTTTCCCTATTTGGGGAGAGGATGCACTGTCTAAGAGCTCACTGCTCAAAGCGACGAAGGCTACAACCTTCTGAATAATAAATACACACTATATCTGAATCTTGGTGAACTAAACTTTGACCTGCTATCTGGATCAGTTCCAATGTATAGCACAAGTACTCTACTTGGTCACATAGACCTTCTTCTGATGGCTCAACACTATGCACACTCTATTATGCTCTTCTTCATAAAACATTAGCCACACTTTAGCAATCACAAATGAATGCCTATAAATATCTTTCCTCTAAATGATATCATAAGGTCGGCCTATTAGAACCACCTTGAAATCATTTAGAGAAACCATAATCAACTCCAATAAACAATCTGTTGGCTCTACTATGCATGAAACACATTCTGGGACTTGTCCAAATAAGATAATTGTAGATGCACGCTACACATTGTTGGCTCTACCAAAATAAGTGTAACTTTCTCTTTAAGATGAATTAACTCATGCGCTCTTAACTAAACATCAATAAATCTTCTCTAAGCTTAAATCCAAGGGTGCATACCCTAAAGATATGTGCAACTCAAGAACCAATGAAATCTCTATCGGCTCTCCTGAACAAACACAAGAAACTACTACTGGCGAATAGCGACTGCATAACTTCACTTCTATTGCATATCAAACTATGCATCCATGACTAAAAAATCACTAACATGTCTTCAACATAAATCCAAGGGCACATGGCTACGTGATAACTATATGGACAACCACACACAGAACACTACCTGTTACTCTATCAGGAACATTGCTGACACCAACTGCTATATAACTATCTGTACTAATAGTTAACCTCTGCGCCCATGATATCATGCTGATATCATGTCCATGTGACATATACTGAAGGCTTACTACATAAGACTTTCATGCATGCTACTTTCCATATGTTGTCATCAATGAAAAACATATAGTCAATACTGGCCAACTAGAAAATCTCCAACAATCTCCTCCTTTGGCATTGATTGAAACATGTGAAATGAAAAACCACCACCAACCCAAGAGAACATTCTTTTATAACATTCTCCATTTCCTCATCAGAACTCCCCCAAAGATGAATCCTCTATCTGTTATAATATTTTCTAATATTCTCCATTTTCTCAACTAAACTACTATCATAACTGAATGTTGCTCCCCCTTTGTATATTACTCCTCCTTTTTCTTCTATTTTTTATGACTTTTATATTACTTTTCCTTTGACATCAATGGAAAAGGATGCCATTTATTTTAAGCACTGGTACTACTCCTGAAGCAGAGTAGTCAACCTTCCATCAGTCCCTAAGGACTGATGCCTTTCCTTCTTCCTTATAAGCAGAATCAGGGAAGGGAATTACTTCTAACTTCTTCCTGAGATACTCAAAAGTATCCTTAGGCAAGAGCTTTGTGAATATATCTGCTAACTGATCTTTGGTACTCACATAGTCCAACATGACTTCTTTCTCTACCACTTTCTCTCTTAGGAAGTGATACTTGATCTCAATGTGTTTTGTCTTTGCATGCATCACAAGGTTCTTTGACATATTGATAGTGCTAGTGTTATCATAGTGAATAACAATAGGATAATCAATCTAAATTCCAAAATCCTTTATCATCTACTTAATCCAAACAATTGTAGAACAATTCAAGGGTATTGAAACATACTCCACTTCTATTGTTGACTAAGAAATACAATTTTGTTTCTTTCTTGTCCAAGTGACAAGTCTATCACCAAGAAACACTACTCCACCTGATGTACTCTTTTTGTCATCAACACATCCTGCCCAATCTGCATCAGTGTACACATGAAGCTCAACATTTTTTGAATTAGGATACCATAGACCATATTCTATAGTGCCTTGCAAGTATCTGAATATCCTCTTTACTTCCATGAGGTGACTTTTCTTAGGTTCTATTGCAAATATTCTAACTATGCCAACTGCATTGAAAATATAAGCTCTAGTCTGAGTAAGATATATGAGTTTACCAATCATAGATTTGTACAATGTTATATCAACTATTGGTGAGCCATCTTCTTTTGTAAGATTACATCTAGTGATCATAGGTGTTCCTACTAGCTTGCAATCATCCATCTTGAATTTATTTAGTATTTCTTTCACATACTTGGGCTGATTAATGAAAATACCTTTCTCTGTCTGCTGCACATTTAGCCCTAAAAAATATTTGATATGACCAATCATACTCATCTCAAACTCATTCTATATTTCTTTAGTAAATTCTTCAATTAGTTTGTCATTACCTCCAAAGATAATGTCATAAAAAAATATAGCTACAAGTAGTAGACCTTCAAATGTCTCTCTAATGAATAGATTGCAATCTGCTGCTCCTTTCTTGAATCCAATCTTTGTTAGATAACCATCTAGTCTTTCATACCATGCTATAGGGGCTTGCTTAAGTCCATAGAGGGATTTATTCAATCTACACACCATATCAGTTCTGTCTGATAAGGTGAATACTTCTAGCTGCTCAATGTATACTTCTTTGAAATCTCCATTCAAGAATGCTGACTTGACATCCATTTGATAAACTTTGAAGTTTTTGACTGTAGCATAAGCTAAAAACAACTTGATAGCTTCTAGTCTACTCACAGGTGCAAAAATGTCTGAATAATCAATGCCTTCTCTTTATGAATATCTTTTACATACTAATCTTTCTTTATTTCTTACTATAATACCATCTTCATTCATCTTGTTTCTAAATATCCACTTTGTTCCAATCACATTCTTATCACTAGGTCTTGGGACTATTTTCCAAGTGTCATTCTTAATAATCTGATCAAGCTCTTCTTTCATAGCATCATGCCAATTTGAATCATTACAAGTATCCTCAACACTTAAAGGTTCAATCTGAGATAGTAAACATACCGCTTCATTGCTAGCTGAGTTCTTTGCTTGTGATCTGGTCAAGACTTTGCTACTCTGATCTCTAATGATGTCTTTCTTGGAATGATTTCTAGATGTATACTTTGGAAATTTAGGTGATGTTGACTCATCAGCCTTAGGAGCACTTTCTTCACTTGTCTCAGGGTCATTGAACAACACATCAATGCTATCAAACATTTCTTCAATAACTGTCTCACTAGTGGAGGGTCTAGGTTCTTCTTCAATCATGGGTGAGTAATCATGATATCTCTCTTGAATCATAAACTTTTCACCAATCTTAACATGAGCACTTTCAATGATATTTTTCAATCTTAAATTGAAACATCTATAAGCTTTACTTTTAGTGGAATAACCAAGAAAAATACCTTCATAACTTCTTGCATCAAACTTGCCTACTGCTTCATCCCTCTTGATGTAGCACTTTCTTCCAAAGATTCTAAAGTATTTTACTATTGGAACATTACCAAACCATAGCTCATATGGTGTTTTGTCAGCCCCTAGCCTCAATTGAATTCTATTGATAGTATAGACTGATGTATTGACCACATCTCTCCAATAAGTGTGTGCAAATTTTCCTTCTATCATAATGGTGCACGCTCTATCAAGAATGATCCTATTCCTTCTCTCTACAATTCCATTCTATTGAGGGGTTCTAGGTGCACTCAACTATCTTTTTATGCCATTTTCTTCGTAGTACTCATAGAATCTATCAGAGGTGAATTCTCCTCCTCTATCCAATCTTAAAGATTTTATCTTTAGTCCAGATTCATTCGCAACCTTAGCTTTGAATATTTTTAACTTCTCAAAAGCTTCTGACTTATCTTTTAAGAATGCAACCCACATCATCCTATTATAATCAACAACAAACAAAATGAAATACCTTTCACCATAGTATGATCTTGTTTGAGTTGGACCACATAGATCTGTATGAATCAGATCCAACTTGTTCTCTGCTAAATTTTCCTTGCTCCTGAATGAATTTCTCACATGCTTTCCCATCACACATTCCCTGCATATAGTATCAATTGGCTTTTCTATGCAAGGTAGATCTCTTACTACTTTTACATTTCTTATCTTTACTATGTTATCAAAATTAATATGACATAGTCTTTTATGCCACAACCAACTATCATCAACTTTAGCAACAAAATAACTTGCTTCTAAATTGAGTTGAAAAACATTAACTTTAGTGTTTGAGCCTGATGCAATCATATTATTAATGATGCATTTGTCATCTTTGAACTCCAATTGATAGCCTTTTCCAAGTGACTGTCCAACACTGAGAAGGTTATGTTTCAAACCAGCAACATAAAGAACATCATTAGTACTATTCTTTCCATCCAAGGTGATGGCTCCTCTACCAACTATTGGCTTAGGAGTGTTGTCTCCAAATCTAACCATGCCACCATTGTATTTGTCTAGATGAACAAACCTACCTTTATCACCTTTCATGTGGTGTGAACAACTATGATCTATAATCCAGTCTGTCCTTATGTTTGCTTGGGAAATCAAATGCTAGTTCATGTTCCTCTTTTTCAACTTTATGAATTGTCTTATCATTTATTTTGTCTACCATAGAAATGAATCCAAATTCTTCTTCACCTGATTCATCATTTGAAACTCCATCTCCAACAAAGTAACATTCCATATAGTACTTAGGCTTGTAATCCTTTTTGAACTTTTTAGCTCTAGTGGGACACTTAGATGCAAAGTGACCTATCTTATTACATGAAAAACACTTGAATGGTAATTGACCTTCATATTTTCCTTTTCCTTTCTTTTCTCTTTTGGCAATCATAGCAATGAAATGATCTAATGTTTTCTCTTCATCATCATCATCAAAATTACTAGAAGTGTTTGCAAATTTCTTACCATGAACTATTGCTTTGAATGTTGTTTCACTCTTTGATTCTGTCTTCAATCTTGAGATCTTAAAAGTTGATATCTTTCTAATCAAGGTTTCTCTCTTGAAATTAGATGTAAGCTGCATGGTCTCATCAAGGATGTTGATCTTTCTCTCATATTTTGAAGTGAGAGTGGTCATCAACTTGTCCATAATGTCCTCTTCTGAAATGTCTCGACCACTGTTCCTGATTCTTGCAACTGCTTCATTTATCCTTTGATTGTAAGCTTTGATATTTTCTTCAGGCATCGTTTCTAATGCATTGAATCTTTTCTTCCTTATCTTTCTATGTGCATCCTTTTCTTGTTTGTCTCCTTCAAATATGTCTTCTAGGTACTTCCATATTTTGTGGGCGGTGTCCACCTTCTTTATCTTGGAAAATTCACTATCAGATAGGGCACTGATAAGGGCTTCTGTAGCTATAGCATTATGATGAAACAACTCCTTTTGTCTATTAGTAGCATTATCCTTTACAAGGTCTTCTAAGGTAGGAATCCTAGCTACTTTGATAGTAACATCAAAAACTTCAAATGCAATGCACTGTAAATGGGTCACCATTTTGTTCTTCCAATCAAGATAATTCTCTCCATCAAACTTAGGAATTTCTTTCTTGAAGTATTCCATTTGATCAACCTCAAGCTATTAAACTTTCTCTCCTAGGCACTTGGATCTGATACCAATTGTTAGGAATAGTCCCAAGAGATAACTGAGAGGGGAGGGGGTGAATCAATTATCTACAAGTTTCAATTCTTTATCCAATTAAGTATACTTAAACATAAAGTATAAACATAATGAAAGAACACTTGAACACAACACAATATTTTTGTTATGAAGAAACCCAAATAGGTAAAAACCCCAGGGGGAATTGTCACCCACTGATATTCTATACTAGTGTATAATGATCCTTGTTAGAAGATCCTTTACCCTGTTAGGATTATCTTTACAATATATTAAGTACAGTAGACTTGGTCAAGGGTCGGACCTTGTTAGGAGTCTTTTATAATTTTCCCTGTTAGGGGAGAGGACGCACTATCCAAGAGCTCACTACTCAAAGGGGTGAAGGCTACAACCTTTTGAATAATAGATACACACTATATCTATATCTTGGTGAATTGTGCTTTGACCTACTATCTAGATTAGTTCCAATGTATAGCACAAGTACTTTACTTGGTCACATAGACCTTCTTTTGATGGCTCAACACTACACACACTTTGTTATGCTCTTCTTAATCAAACATTAGCCACACTTCATCAATCACAAATGATTGCCTATAAATATCTTTCCTCTAAATGATATCATAAGGTCAGCCTATTAGAACCACCTTGAAATCATACTAGAGAAACCATAATCAACTCCAATAAACAATCTATCATCTCTACTATGCATGCAACACATTCTGGGACCTGTCCAAATAAGATAATTATAGATGCATGCTACACACTGTTGGCTCCACCAAAATAACTGTAGCTTTCTCCTTAAGCTGAATTAACTCATGCACTCTTAACCAAACATCAATAACTCTTCTCTAAGCTTAACTCCAAGCGTGCATACCCTAAAGATTGGTGCAACTCAAGAACCAATGAAATCTTTGTCAGCTCTCCTGAACAAACATAGGAAATTGCTACTGGCAAATAGCGACTACATAAATTCACTTCTAATGCATATCAAACTATGCATCTATGAATGAAACATCATTAACATGTCTTCAACATAAATCCAAGGGTGCATGGCTCTATTATAACTGTACAGACAACCAGACATAGAACAATGCCTGTTACTCTGTTAGGAACATTGCTGACACCAACTGCTATATAACTATCTGTACTAATAGTTAACCTCTGCGCCCATGATATCATGCTGATATCATGTCCATGCAACATATACTAAAGGCTTACTGCATAAGACTTCCATGCATGCTACTTTCCATATGTTGTCATCAATGACAAACAAACAGTCAGTACTGGCCTGCTGGCAAATCTCCAACACTCATATATATTCTCTATAGGACGATCGTAATTTCACAACACTTGGGGAGTGTGGGGATCACTTCCTCCCCCCCACATCAACACTTAAAAAATTCAAAACAATTTTTTTTTAAAACAAAAAGCATACATTTTTTTAAACATACGTTCTTTTTTATTTAATTTTAATTTAATATATATATATTTTTTGAATGAAATTTGGTTATATAATTTTTTTTAAAAAAGGGATTTTTCCCATTGGCGTCTTGGGTGGTGACCCAGGTGGGTCCCACCCAAGTTTACCTTGGATCTGGAGATCCCATTATTATCATTATATATATGTATTAATTTTTTTTTATTCCTTTTGCCAAGTGGTAGGAATATATAGTTTTATATTGACTATGGTTTTTTTTGGAATTGTATGGGAGGATTTATTTTTTTCTCCCATACAAATTCCAGAGACCTATAGGTCTCCTTTTGGCCAAATATTTTCTTCTTATACTTAGTCTAGTTTTTTTTTTCTCACTAAGTTGTTTCTTTATTTAATTTTTTGAAGGCTAAGGACAATTGAAAATTAAATTTCTTTATTGAGATTGCATACCAAAACAATACCCTCTAAAGATTGACCAAATGATCTAAGATAAATTTTTACTAACATTTCACACAACTAGGTTATCAATTCCATTTTGAGTCTATTGTTTAAAAAAAGAATACTATCACTAAAATATCAAGATAATTTACATTGAGAGAGAGAGTGTGTGTTTAAATGATTTCTTTTTTTGAGAAAATACTACTTTGAAACAACAAGGAGAATTGCAACATTAATTTATTTTTCTCTATTGAGTTCAACATGAAACTTTACATTTGAAGGAATAAAATACATTGTTCATTTCATCATTGAATCCATTTTACAATGAACAAGAACATGTTAACATACATCTTGATAAACATCACATTTTCTCAATACATTTACAATATGAGGTGTTTCTGATTTTGAGTAATCAACAATACAACAACATATTTTATTTCCACAAAGACACCCAAATGAAACTCTCCCAAGATTTTTCCTCAAGAACATGGCTCCCATCAACCTTCAATAAAAAATAATACACCATGGAGAGCTCACCTCCCATCCAAGGTCTCAAGGATACCACCCCTGAGCTTGGAGAATCATGGGTTAAATGGGTATATACAATAACAATGCATAAAAACATACATACACAAAACTACATAAAACTCCCAACCATGGCTTCATAAATGGATTGCTTAAAACCCACTGAAGTAGGGTGAAGGTGAGATTTTCCAAGGAGGAGAATGCCATACAATTTACAATTTCCAACAAGAGTCTTTAAATGCCTTTCAAATGCTACATTATCATTTCTTCCATACACAAGCTTTTGTCATTTTCATCTAAAAAATGCAAGGATTTACTACATGGCTTCATGGAGCCCATACCCCATGAAATTATCCCTCTTCTCCAAGAGAAGATACTCTCAACTAATATGGAGAGACCAAATAACCCCTTCATCCAAGGCTACTACTTCCCTTCCTAAGGGTGAGTGATGCCTTAAACTCTCATGAACAAGCATATCAACACAAAGAAAAACAAGGAGTTTCAATCCATAGTCACTCATACTCCACAACAACCAACAAAAAAAAATTTACATAGAAAATAAATCATGTATTTCTACATATACATTCTACACAAAAATATCTTCAACATGAATTTACAATAAGAAAGCTCCTTCATGGAAAGATCACCAACCTTGGTCTAATGAAAATGGAAGAATGAGGTTGAGAAGAGCTCTTATCCCTTTCCTTTTCCTTTCCTCCTCCCAACTCCAAACCCTAAGTGTCTCTAAAATTAGAGAGTGGGTGAACACCCACTAAGTCTCTTCAATCCCTCTAAAAAGACCTCCAAAAACCTACTCATGATCTAGAAATTATTGAGACATGACCTCTAGTCCTTGGCCTTACCTCTTGTCCCCCCTCTTAATGGTGAGTTTAGAAAGGAGTGTGGGACAAGTCAAATGCATATGGTCATCTCCATTTTCGCCATTTTTGAAGAGTAGCCTTTTTGGAGGGCCATAATGGTGACCTAGACCTTCCCATAGGTAAAATCTAGCCCCTAACTCAAGATACCCCCATAGGGTTAGCTAATTTTGGCTAAAAATTGACTCTAGGGTCACTTTTAACCCCTATAAAGTATCACTTAAGCTCAAATCTGAATTATAACTTGATGTGATCCCTACAAGACATCTACATGCAAGTGGGATTATTATAATATCCTATTAGGTTGGGTGATTCTTGCCAAACCCTAATTGACATGTCACTATCCACATGGACATTACAAGTGTCAAGTGACACCATAAAATACACATCAAATTCACAAATGACATGTCCAATTAGCAACATGAATTTAATCTATTAACATAAATACAATTTATGTTTACAAACAAAAAGCACATTACAATGAGGTTTCAATCTCTTTATTAGATTAAACCTTGGCTTACTCAAATTCACATATGTTTAGCCCTGATTCTCCAAAAAATTCCATGGTTTACTTTACTGCACACTAAACTTGAGTATTAGTAGTCCAATGCAATAAAATCACATGCAAATATATATACAATTCATAATTGGCAACCATTACTCAATATAAAGAATTCCGTTCCTAATTACACTTTTTGTTAAAGAAATGTTCGGACATAGTACCTTCTCAATTTAACATCATGGCATATTATCCATGCCACTGTTGGAAATATAGATGTAGTAACTGAGAGGGGGGGAGGTGAATTAGTTAACCACAAAAATATTACCACTGATCCCTTAAATATCTTAACAAATTATTTACTGTGCCACTTGGTAAATATACAGAGAAATACTGAAAACTTGATCCTTGAAGTGTGTAATAATTAAACTGTTCTTAAGCATTCATCACTGATTAACTTACATGAATAAAGAAAATAACATGAACACAAGACACACCAGATTTACCATGGAAACCCAATATGGGAAAAACCACCAATGTAACTAGTTACTATTTTTCACTCTTCTGAAGTGATGACCAGTTAGAAGCCAACTCGGTAAAAGGTTACAAAACACACTGTTAGGTGTGACCTTGTTAGAGGATTTAATCACCCTACTAGGAGTGGCCTTGTAAGAGGTCTTGAAACAATTCAATAGAACTATTACCTTGTTAGAGGATTTACAAAATGGTTGTTAAACCAACTTGGTTAAGAGATTTTGATATCACTGCTACAATTGCTAGAGAGTAACAATGAAATGACCTGCAACTGAATTGCTGAATATAGATCTCTGTTCTGTTTCACTAGATCCTTACTGATCAATTAAATCTTTTCTGCTCCTCAAGGATATCTGACCATCTTTCAAAATTCACACACACCTTTCTTCAAAATGATTTCTGCATGTTGTATATCTTTTATTCACCACTTGACCTTCTATATATATATGCCATTTCATAATCATTTAGATTGTCAAGTTGGCACTAATAATTATTATAATAGTCGGCTGGGATAAACAAACTGTAATAACAAAATTCTTTGAAAGGGCTGACCTTGCTCGGTAAACATTAATCCTGAAAAGATTTCCTTCAGTGAACGAGAGAACTTGGTAACCACAGTGAATTCTGCAACATCCTTTGGAGACCGAGAGAGCTCAGTAACTACTAATTTTCCTTTGATAACCGAGGAGGCTCAGTTAACACTGTTACCCTATCATGTTTCCTTTAGACACCCGAGAGAACTTGGTAGACACTAAAAACCACCTAGCTGACCAACTGAGCTCGGTAGATACTGAGAACCGCTTAGCTGACCGACTGAACTCGGTAGATACTGAGAGCGATAATTGATATGACATTTGTGTGACATCAAAGACAACACATAGCTAATCCAACAATGTCCTTCAGATAATTGTATCCAATAGCCACTTCCTAACTTAGAGCATAATCCATGAAATAATCAAATCTAATCATGATTAAGTCTTTCTCATCAAATCACTTATCTAAGCATGTATAACCAAAATTAGCCATATGTTCTAGGTTCTAATCCACATAAAAATATAATCCACATAATATAATCATCATCATAAAACATAATATCATGAGTCTCTGTCAAAATGATCAAAAAGTGTATCAAAGTATCTAATCATAAAGTATCAAAAGGTGAATGTATTAATAGTGCTATGATGGGTCGGGGTGAGGCCTCACAATTACATGGTGCACTTGGGAAATGTCATATGTTTTTGGTTTCTCCTTCATCATTTCCACCATGCTTCCTCTTGGATTCATGCGTGATGATGGCACAACCCTACGTATTTTTTTTGTGCCAGTTCTATACAATACTAGTGACAAGGCTTTGTGTTCCCAGTAACCTTGGAAGGTTTCTAATGTTTCTATATCAAACTAGGTTGTGCTCTCCATATTTACACTTCAAGCTCCCCAAATCCCCCTCATCTTACATCATATAGATTAATCTTGCATCTTGCATTTTTCATATAGCTGCATCCTACATCCTGCATTTCATCTCATCTTGCATGCATCCATCTTTGCTCTTGGAAGTTTGGTTGTTTATTATTCCTTGTTCCTTCATCCTTTTCCCTTCTTCCCTTCATTTCAGTGTTCTTTTCAAGAAAATTCCAGAACATTTTCTCTTTGTGTTATTTTCTCGAGGGGGCACAACCCCTTATCCTCTAAATTATATCCCGAGGCATTTTATTTTCTTGTCTTTGATGCCATGCCACTTATCACATCGCATCAAAGAGGGGAAAAATGTAGACACCTAAAAAGCCTTTGATAAATAAAAATATTTTATTTTTCAAAAAATCTCTAATGACATCATCATTTGTTAATTAATTATTTATTTATTTTTATGCCATTAATTCCTCCTATTTTAATTAAACATATTTAATTAAAGAATTCCTCCCCAAATCATTTAAATCAAAATTGAGTGATTTTCCTCTTATTTATTAATCAATAATTAATAAATAAAGTCACAACCTTTAAATAAATTTTATATTTATTTAAGTCCTAAAACCTGAGAATATTCTAGACTTTCCTAAACTCTCATAAACACTTTCTAAACCTACTTAGGAGGTGATTCCTATATTTCTTACCTTGTACTAGTCTCCTTTGACTTTTGGTCAATGTACCTCATAAATTGTTAGGAATGAATGCAAAGTGTTTTGGCAGTCATTCTGTAGCAGTTGTTGTTGCATTCATGACTTGGATTGTCATTGATGTCAACATATGATATTCTGGATATTAGCAGGAAAGCAGGTACAATTTTATTTTGCGCACATGTTGTATTACAGATTGCATTTTGCACAGTTGATGGTATGTTCTTTGGTGTGTTATTAACCTATGGTTAACAACGCAAAAATAAATTCATTCATTTGTAAGAGTTATGAGCATTTTGGTGAAAGCAGTGTTTAGACATTATTTCTGTGTAGCGATGTTCAGAAATCAGAGGATATCTCTTAGTTGGGATGGAATCTAATTTTGTACAGTTAAAGGAATGTTGGAGACTCATTAATGATGATGTGGTTCATAGTGCAAACTTTGAGGATATGTTTGGAGAAAGTTACAGTAATTGAAAGCCGACAGTTTTATGTGAATTCTATGTATAGGGTGTAGAATTTATTATTTTCTAATTGAGGACTGACTCATTTGTAATTATTTGAGTTTGGTATATAAGAAGGAATTTTTTCCTTATTGTAATGTGTACTATGAAGAGTGAGATGTGAATATATGCATGAAGTGAAGAAAAGAGCTAATTCAGTGATGAAGGAAGACTTGTGAGTACAGAGATCTGGAATTGTGATCTTGTGTAGCAGAGAGTGCAATTTTGGCATAGTGTGAAAGAGGTAATATATTTCATATTATTCTATTGAATAATTCTAAGATCTTTTGGACAGTGGGTTCAGAGATCTTGCCTTGAAGCTGTTTGGGCAGTGGGTCCTTCTGTCTTCCATAAACTCTTAACCGGGTTAGAATCTTTTAACAGGGATTCAAAATCTCCTAACAGGGATTTATATGTACTAAATGTATTTCATAAGACTCCTAATAGGGTCCATCCTCTAACAAGGAACTTTCATAGTAGTGAATCATTTTGTGGGCATCATTGCCATTGGGGTTTACTCTTTTCAAGAGGTTCCCTAGTCAACATATCTTGTGTTATTGTGCAATTGTGTATGATTATCTTTCTATGGTTGATCAGTACATTGATTATATTATTTAAAGCTATTGAATGGATAAATTATTTGATAACTGATTCACCCCCCCCCCCTCTTAGTTATCTTGGAGATCTTTACTTTCTAACAATTGGTATCAAAGCGGTAGGTCCTTGAAAGAAAAGTTTAACAACTTAAGGAGATCCATGGTGAATTTAAGAAAAGAAAGCCCTAAGTTTGATGGAGTAAATTTTAACAGCTAGAAAGAAAAGATGAAGACACATCTATTGTGTTTAGGACCAAGTTATTGGTTGATTACAAAGAATGAGAAGACTATCATTGAGGAAGACAATCTAGACGCAGGAACTAAAGATGAACTAGATCTATTCATGTGTAACATACTTGCAAGAGAAGCACTTTTATCAGCACTACCAAAGAATGAATATAGTTAGGTAAGATGTTTGAAAACATCTCATGCAATTTGGAAAGCTTTACATTCTACTTTTGAAGGTGATGAACATGCAAAGAAGGCTAGATTACATAATTGGATTTGTGCATTTGAAGATATTAGAATCATGGAAGATGAATGTATTAGAAGTTATATTGGTAGGATGTCTGAGATTGTGACATGAATAAAGTCTTATGGAGGTGATAAGATAGAGAATGAAGTGATATGGAAAATTTTGAGAACTTTGACACCAGTATTCAAGCAAACAACGCATATGATTGAACAAGTGATACCTTGTACATCAAACTTTTCAAGAGAGACTCTTCTTGGAAGATTAGAAATAGCAGAGATGAACTTGAGATTATCAGGAGAGCTACCTAGAATGGAAACAACATTTAGTGCTCTTAGCATTAGACCTACAAGAAGTACTAGTGTGAATGGAGATTATGCTAGTAGTAGTAGATCCGAGGAAGATAAGAAGATTGAAGAAGGTATTGCATTACTTGTAAAAAGAGAACCAGATGGTAAGAAAATCTTTAAATGTTGGACTTGTCAAGAATATGGTCATTTTGCATCTAAATGTCCTAAAAGAGTTAAGAAGTATAGAAGCAAGTTTAAACCTAGGAGATATAAAGAATGTTATTATGCAAATGATGAAGATTTTGAAGTAGGAATTGAAAAACATTTAAGTGACAGTGATAATGATAACTTTGAGGAAATAGGATTTGTAGCAATTAAAGAAGAAAGTTTTGAATCTGATAAAAGGGAAGAAAAAGAATTAGTTTCACAAGTTGAAAAGAAATCTGATTGGATTATAAACAGTGGTTGTTCACATCATATGACTGGAGATAAAAGAAAGTTTGTTAAGTTAGATAATTATGATGGAGGAATTGTTAGGGTTGGTAACAATGCACCTTGTTTGATTAAGGGTATAGGATCTATTACTCTTGATGGAAAGACTAACACTGATGATGTTTACTTTGTTGATGGACTAAGACATAATCTACTAAGCATTGGACAATTGGCTGATAAGGGTTATCAAGTTTGGTTTTCTGAGAAAACTTGTGTGATAAAAGATAAAGATGGAAATCGGATTAGAAAAGGACCCAGAACCAGAGGTAATGTATTTCAGTTGAATCCCACTGAGATGACATGTTTGATAACTAGGATTGATGATAGTTGGTTATGGCATAAAATTTTTTTTCATATAAACTTTGATAATATTGTCAAGGCGAGCACTACACTTGCGATAAGAGATTTACCTAGAATTATGTAACCTACTAACATGATTTGCAAAGAATGTATGATGGCAAAGCAGAAAAGGAGTTCATTTCCCAAAAAGAAGTTCACATCGGCAGAAAAGTTGGAGATTGTTCATACAGACTTGAGTGGTCCTACTAGGACTAGAGGATTCTATGGTGAAAGGTATTTTATGATTCTTGTTGATGATTTTACAAGAATGATGTGGATTGCATTTTTGAAAGAAAAATCTGAAGCATTTAATAAGTTTAAGATCATGAAAAGAAAAATTGAGAATGAATCTGGAATGAAGATTAAGTGTCTAAGATCTGATAGAGGTGGTGAATTTACATGTAGAGAGTTTAACACTTTTTGTGAAATGAATGGTATTAAGAGACAAATTTCAGCCCCTAGAACACCAGAACAAAATGGTATTGCAGAAAGAAGGAACAGGTCAATAATTGAAGCAGCAAGAGCTATGTTGTTTGAAAATGATTTGGCTAAAACTTTTTGGAGAGAAGCAGTGAACACAACAATATACACTATGAACAAAGTACAAATCAGAGCAGATACAAACAAGACACCTTATGAATTATGGTTTGGACATACACCCTCAATTAAGTATTTTAGAATTTTTGGAAGTAAATGTTATATTAAGAGAGATGATGATATAGGAAAGTTTGATCCTAGAAGTGATGAAGGAATATTTCTTGGATATTCTTTAAAAAGAAAAGCATATAGATGTTATAACAAAAGAACTAAGACTATTGTTGAAAGTGCAAATGTAAAAGATGATGAGAAGTTTAAAATTCAGGAAAGAATGCTTGATTATGAATCTGATGGAGAAGCACAACCTCAGCCTAACATTGAAAATGTAGAATTATTTTTTGAAACTAACAATGATTTGCTGAATGAAAGTCATACTGAAAAGGACAGAGAAGAAAATAAAGAAGAAAATAGAGAAGAAAATAGAGAAGAAAGCAGAGAAGAATCTACAATCGGGAAAAGATCAGTAACTATGACACCTAATAGGTATACTTCAAGACATCACCCTATTGAGAAAGTTATTGGAAGTTTAGATAGAGGAGTTTTGACTCGAAATAAGGTACATTTATGTTTGATTTCTCAAATTGAACCTAAGACTACTAATGAAGCTTGTGAAGATGAACATTGGATCAATGCTATGAAAGAAGAACTAGAGCAGATTAAAAAAAACAAGACCTGGGAATTGGTCCCTAGACCTGAAGACAAGAATGTGATTGGAACAAAGTGGGTATTTAGAAACAAGATGAATGAACAAGGAGAAGTGATAAGAAACAAAGCAAGATTGGTATGTAAAGGATATTCACAACAAGAAGGAATTGATTATGAAGAAACTTTTGCACCTATGGCTAGACTTGAAGCAATGAGAATGTTTCTAGCATATGCAACTTACAAGAAATTTAGAGTGTATCAGATGGATGTGAAGTCAACATTTTTGAATGGTGAATTGGAAGAAGAAGTCTACATTGAGCAGCCTGAAGGTTTTCCTTTGACACAAGAAGAAGATATGGTATATAAGTTAAAGAAAGCTTTATATGGATTAAAACAAGAACCTAGAACCTAGTATGCAAGATTGGATAAGTATTTATTGAAATTGGGATTTATAAAAGGAACAATAGATAGTAAATTATACACAAAAGAAATTGAGAATGGTTTGTTGGTTATAGTTATATTTGTTGATGATATTATCTTTGGAGGAGAAGATGAAGCTAGTGACAAATTTGCAGATGAAATGAAGACTGAATTTGAGATGAGCATGATTGGAGAAATGAAATATTTTTTGGGATTATAGATAACACAAATCAAGGAAGGTATATTTGTAAGTCAAAATAAGTATTTAAATGAATTATTGAAAAGATTTGGAATGGAAGATTTTAAACCTGTTGGAACACCTATGGTAACTGGACATAAGTTATCTAGCAAAGATGAGACACCAATAGTTGAGCAAAAAAAGTACAGATCTATGATTGGAGGATTGCAGTAGTTGACACATACAAGACCTGATATAGCACATTCAGTGGGGATTGTAGCAAGATTTCAAGTAGAACCTAGAGAATCACATTATGCAGCAGTAAAGGGGATACTAAGATATCTAAAAGGAACAATGGATTATGGATTATGGTATGAGAATTTTGATGATTTTACCTTATGTGCCTATATTGATGCAGATTGGGGAGGCAGCGTTGATGAAAAGAAAAGCACTAGTGGTGGAGCCTTTTTTTCTTGGAGGTAAATTGGTATTTTGGCTAAGTAAGAAGCAGAATTGTACTTCACAAAGCACAGCAGAAGTAGAATATGTTGCAGTAGCAAATAATTGTAATCAGATTATTTGGATGAAGCAGATGTTGAAGGATATTGGAATAAAGTTTGATGAGCCTATTGTTATACATTGTGATAACACCAGTACAGTGAGTATGTCAAAAAATCCTATTTTACATTCTAAGACTAAACATATTGAGATCAAGAATCATGTTGTAAGAGAGAAAGTTACAGAAAAAGAAGTAAGATTGGAGTACATAAGTACAAAGGAGCAGATAGCAGATATATTTACAAAGCCTTTACCTAAGGATAAATTTGTGTATCTGAGAGGTATGCTTGGGGTTATGCCCCAACCTATTTTTGAGAATTGATGTAGATGATTTCATCCATCCAGTGGTATATGAGCCCTATCTTTCTTCTGGATTGGATGTTGGAACTTCCTCTATGGGGGAGTTTATGAGTTGAGTCATGAGGACTCTTATTATTGTATTCTTCTAAAAAATGTCTTTTGACTTTAAGTTGTTGTTGACTTAGTGATAGAATTTTTGTCATTGATGTCAATGGGGGAGAGATATACATGAAAAACATTGTGGATTGTATGAGAGAGCTGAATAGGAAAATGAAGCAAGATTTAATTTGATATTTTGCAGTGATGTTGCAGTATTGGATTTTTGGAACATTGGATGTTTTTCATCTATGTTTCCATCAATGCCAATGGGGGAGATTGTTAGGAATGAATGCAAAGTGTTTTGGCACTCATTCTGTAGCAGTTGTTGTTGCATTCATGACTTGGATTGTCATTGATGTCAACATAGTGATATTCTGGATATTAGCAGGAAAGTAGGTACAATTTTGTTTTGCACACATGTTGTATTGTAGATTGGATTTTTCATAGTTGATGGTATGTTCTTTGGTGTGTTATTAACCTATGGTTAATAGTGCAAAAATAAATTCATTCATTTGTAAGAGTTATGAGCATTTTGGTCAAAGCAGTGTTTAGACAGTGTTTCTGTGTAGCGATGTTCAGAAATTGGAGGATATCTCTTAGCTGGGATGGAATCTGATTTTGCATAGTTAAAGGGATGTTGGAGACTCATTAATGATGATGTGGTTCATAGTGCAAACTTTGAGGATATGTTTGGAGAAAGTTATAGTAACTGGAAGCTGACAGTTTTATGTGAATTCTATGTGTAGCATGTAGAATTTATTATTTTGTAATTGAGGACCGACTCATTTGTAATTATTTGAGTTTGGTATATAAGAAGGAATTTTTTCCTTATTGTAATGTGTACTATGAAGAGTGAGATGCAAATATATGCATGAAGTGAAGAAAAGAGCTAATTCAGTGATGAAGGAAGACTTGTGAGTACAGAGATCTGGAATTGTGATCTTGTGTAGTAGAGAGTGTAGTTTTTGCATAGTGTGAAGGAGGTAATATATTTCATATTATTCTATTGAATAATTCTAAGATCTTTTGGACAGTGGGTTCAGAGATCTTGCCTTGAAGCTATTTGGGCAGTGGGTCCTTCTGTCTTCCATAAACTCTTAACCGGGTTAGAATCTTTTAATAGGGATTCAAAATCTCCTAACAAGGATTTATATGTACTAAATGTATTTCATAAGACTCCTAACAGGGGCCATCCTCTAACAAGGAACTTTCATATTAGTGCATCATTTTGTGGGCATCATTCCCACCGGGGTTTACTCTTTTCAAGAGGTTCCCTAGTCAACATATCTTGTGTTATTGTGCAATTGTGTATGATTATCTTTCTATGGTTGATCAGTACATTGATTATATTGTTTAAAGCTATTGAATAGATAAATTATCTGATAACTAATTCACTCCCCCCCTCTCAGTTATCTTGGGGGTCTTTACTTTCTAATAATAAATAAGCCTTACACACTCATTTATGGCCGCTTACAACACTCATTAAGACTCTTACAAGCCTTAAATGAAGAACTATGTCTTCTCTTACCATTTGGTCACCTTGCACCCTTCCCTAGTGTTGCTCACACATGCGTGAGAAACCTTGACCAAGGTTAATCTAACCTTACCCCAAACTCTACCCCAAACCTTACCTCTAACCCTAACTATCCTTTCTAACCCAAGCCCTTCCTCAAATCCTATAAGTACTATCCTCTTCCAAGAGAAAAATACCAATTCACACAATCATACTAAGTAATGTTATAATGTTAGATTGTTTCTAGATCTTAAGCTTTTTAGCATAAACTGTTAATCTAGTTTATTTTAATCTTTCTTAACACACATGATAGCTTAGATAACTTGGATTAATCTTAGTTTATTTCTTTGTATTGCATTTTTTAGCATCATATCATTTTCATTTGGATAAAAAACAACTCTAGCTTATTCATTCATAGCATAATCTAGATTTGAGCATTATTGGGCTCTTGGAGGTCTTAGGGGAAAAATAGGTCTTCTATACCTAGTTTTGTGCAACTAAGGTTCTATTAGTCCCTAATCATTCCAATCCTCCCTAATCTACATTAGGGATATTCTCTAAGTGATTCAAGAGCACACACACATCCCTAATGTAAGAGAAAATCAAACAGTGCTTACATGCACTTATTTTAGCTCTATCTAAGGTAGTTTAGAGAACATATGATATTTATTATTGATTTGTTAAAATAGGCTATGACGTTTGAATGTCTACGCCTATTCCTGATAGATCCAGGTTCTCCTAGCTTACAATTACTACACTAATATCTAATAAATCAAAATGGGTGTTTTGTGTGATGAATTAAAGCTCTAATTATATGTCAAAAATATATCAATTTATATGGTCTAAGAGGGAAGTGTTCTTTGCAAGTCTATTATAGCATCCATCTTCTAGTTTGACATTAGGGTTTCCATACTAGAGGTCCACCAATAGTTTTCAAATTGCATTTACCTTAGGAATAGGGGTTTTTAATGGTTGCGACCAACTTTAGCACAATAGTTATTATTGGTGCTAGAGTTTTGGCTTTAGGAGATCATGGATCCTTTGAGAAAATGTCCACAAAAATTTGTTTCGAAGATGTTCTACGAGGTAAGGTCTTTGTCACTCCTGATGTTGTTTTGCCTATGCCAAGATTTTGATAAAGCCTATGACTAGCTTTAAAATTTTACTTTAATTGGATATTTTGTTGGTTACGTTCCTTCTAAAAGTGTGTTGTAGGATTGGGTTACCAAAGAATGGATCCAACATGGGGTCCACCTAGATAGTGTCCAAAATTTGACCATTTTTTTTTCTTTTTCCATTTGGGAATCCCACTCATGTGGAGGGCATTCTAAAAAATGGCCCCTGGTTTTTCTATTCACCTCTTCTTGTTTCTCAACCTTGGTCTCGGGAGTCTACCATCTCTGATGACAAGAAACTCAAAGTCCTCATTTGGATTGAATTTCCTGATTTACCCTTGGCTTGTTGGCCTTTTTTTCAAAATATTACTTGGACTTTAGGTCAGGTAGTTTGCACTAAGCATGAGCATTTCTTTCCTGCTTTCCCTCATAAGAGGGTTTGTGTTGAGATAGAACTTGGCAAGGAGCTTAAGGAAAAAATTGATATAAATATTAGTGGGAAATATTTTTCCAAGCATATTATGTATTTAATTTTTCCCAATACATGCTTCCATTGCCAGTCTAGAAACCATAAAATTAAAGATTTCCCTTTTCCTACTCCCAGGACTAAATATCCTCCTAAGGAGCCTATTGCTTCTTGAGGTTTAGAAAACCCCAAGGAAGATTATAGTTAGAAGATGGTGGTTCATTAAGGAAAACACACTTTGGCTCTTTAGCCTAAACAATATTCACCTTTGATGGCTTCACCTCCTAAGGATTCAGTGTGATCCAAAGATTCCAAGAGTGTTTCCATCTTGCGGGATATTTAAAACTCTACTTCTCAGAGGAATTCATTACCAACCATCGATTATATGACTTTTCAAAATGGCTTTGTTTCTCTCTTGTTGAGATCTCATACTCTAGAACTAGCTTCTAAGAGTTTCCCATTACATGAAACTTACCTTTAGAAAAAATACCTTGATTGGACACACTGCGAGTGTTCATGTCGGGAAGAATATCCCATTTGTACTCCTTCACATCATGAACTGAAACACTAAGGGAGGAGTCAGAATGCCCATCATTACTCATCCCTCCACCAACATAAATGATGCCCCCTTGCTCATCCACCACACTGACAAGTCCAATCACCCATCTTGGCATGAGGTGACCCTTCTGCTATTTACAACAAGAAAAATCATACAACCATGTAAAAATTCTTTCAAAACTGTAAACCTAATCCATCATCAAAACCAATTTTCATTTTAGAAAATAGAAATGATAGTAAAAGAATTCATTATTTTCTGTTGGAATTGGTGGTAGAGTTTTGCACGAGTTCTTCTTTTGATCATAGATTGTGACTATATTAAAAATGTGTTCTACTCCCTGGAATATACAAATCCATTCTTCAAAAATCTTTAATCTTCTCCTTTCTAGATAAAATTAAGGGTTTTTAATGCAGTTTTCCAGCTTTTGGAGACACACCTAGCATTGTGATGAGAGTTTAAGTCCACTCTCAGTAATAATTCCCACCTAAGTTCATCTAGAAGAGAAGGAAATAGATATCCCATCCCAATTAGAGAAACACAAGTTATTCGATAGTCTAGTAGAGAATAGTCTGAATCTGAGCTTGTTTATGTACCAATTTGATCTTCTCTATTTATAAGAGAGCATTTTAATTATTTTATTTTGGTTTGTTGTGTGCCAACAAGATTATTTTGATCTTTTCTATTCATAAATAGGTTGTATTATAATTTTTACTAATAGAATCTATAAGTTGACGTGATCTCAAATTGGAATCACCAAATTTTAATAAGTATAGATTATGGTAAAATTAGACAATGGATGACACTTTTAATCTAATTTATACATAATGTGTACAACCATAAAAGAACTTCAATTAATTTCTATAATCATATAAATCAAATAGAATCTTTTTTACTTATTTTTGCTTTTGGGTTATGCCCATGTTTCTATTTCTAGCTAGCTTTTGGGGTGCTTCCCGTGTGACTTTCTTGGAGTGATTTCATATCCTTCTCTTTTTTCTTGTGATTAGTATAATTATAATTAATTATATATTAATTGAAGGACCTACTCATAAAAAATAATAATGTCAAATAGAAAAACAATTTTAGCTATTTATTATACTAATAACAAATAAGTTGAAAATTAAACTATGTTTCTCTACTTATAATACATTAGTACTCACCAATATATGATATTTATTAAGGTAATATATAATAAAACACCATTATGTTCATACACCATTCTCTTCAAACCATACCTTATGTTTCTTAAATGAGTTTTGTTCTATAAAATGTTGTGTATCATATCAAAGATATTACTTGCTACAAGTCTCATACTTTGCAATGGACAAACTAGAAACTTCATTAATCTAAATAATTATCTTACTCCCACTCCTTTAAAGGAAAATTTGTATATTTATTTTGAGATAAAAAAATACCAAAATCATAAAAAATAAGAGAGAGAATGAAGGTTATAGAAAAGGAAAAACCAGAGACTTTGTTGAAATTATGGAAAGGAGAGCTACTGAGAGGGGAGGGGTGAATCAGTAACTTCAAAAAAAATTTCAACTGAATTCTTAAAATAATGTATTTCATTAACTGAATGGCATGTTATCTTTTCATCCATTCATAACATTATTAAAAATAAGAAATGATTTCTAATCTAACATGTAAACATCCATGAAACTTCATACATAATACACAAGTATTTTGGTATCATAGAAACCCTTGTTAGAAGGTCAAAACTATGATGGGGATGATACCCACAAAGCTTCACCAACTTTAGTAATAAATTTTTCTAGTTAAGGCTACATTGTTTGATGGCTTCTAATGATCTTACCCTATTAGGAGTAACAATAAAGACCTGTAACGATCTACCTAGTTAAAGGATTTAAATGACAATGTTAAGTGTGAACTTGATTAAGAGATTTACAAAGACTTGTTAGGTCTACTTTGTTAAGAGATTTAAGTTTTTCATAATTGTTAGAAAATAATAATAGATTTGATATGTATGTAGCAACTTACTTTGCCTGATTTTAGATCTGATAAATACTTAACTGTTATCACCTTAATATGATAGTTTTCTTCTCTGAATTCTATTTGGTAGCCTTCTGATATCCTTGTGAATATAATCCTTGAGTGGTCTATCGAAACTTTAACTTCACAATCCTGTTTGATCTTCAAATGTTTGTGTAGGTGGCTAATTCATGTTAGATACTTGTAAAAATGACATCTTGATAGTTCTTATATGAAAATATTTTGACTTAATTGGGGTTATTGTATCATCTAGAAAACATAAGATCTACGATCCAAATGAATGTTAGAAAGTAAAGACCACCAAGATAACTGAGAGGGGGGGGGGGGGGGGTGAATCAGTTATCTAATAATTAAACCATTTATCAACTTCAATATCAACTTCAACAGCTTTAAACCATATAATCAATGTAGTAACCAACCATAGAAGGATAATCATACACAATGACAAAATAACACAAGATATGTTAACTAGGGAACCTCTTGATCAAAGAGTAAACCCCGGTGGGAATGATGCCCACAAAATGATGCACTAATATGAAAGTTCCTTGTTAGAGGATGGAACCTATTAGGAGTCTTATGAAATACATTCAGTACATATGAATCTCTATTAGGAGATTTTGAATCCCTGTTAAAAGATTCTAACCCTGTTAGGAGTTATGGAAGACAGAAGGACCCACTGCCCAAACAAATTCAAGGCAAGATCTCTGAACTCACTGTCCAATAGATCTTAGGATTATTCAACAAAATAATATGAAATATGTTACCTCCTTCATACTATGCCAAAACCACACTCTCTGCTACACAAGATCACAAATCCAGATCTCTATACTTCGCAAGTCTTCCTTCATCACTAAATTAGCTCTTTTCTTCACTTCATGCATACATTCGCATCACAACTTTCATAATTTCATATCAAAACTATTAAAATCCTCTATCAAAACAAGGAAAACATTCTTTCCTTTATACAACATTCAAATAATTACAAATGAGTTAGCATGCAAATACAAAATAATAATTTCAACACGCTACATCAAAATTACATAAAAACTATCAGCTTCCAGATATAATAACTTTCCAATCATGTGACCTCAAATTTTGTGCTATGAACCACATCACCACCAATGAGTCTCAAACTTCCCTTTAACTATGTAGAATCAGATTCCATCCCGATTAGGAGATATCCTCCGATTACCAAAAACCGCTACTCAGGAACACTGCCAGAATACTGCTTCCACCAAAATGCTTATAACTTTCATGAATAAATGAATTTCCTTTTGTGCTCTTAACCATAGGCTAATAACACACCAAAGAACATACTATCAACTATGCATAACTCAATTTGCAATATAACATGTGCAAAAAACAAAACTGTGCCTGCTTCTCTGGTAAACTCAAAAATATCACTGTGTTGACATCAATGACAATCATAGCCATGAATGCAACAACCACTGCTACAGAATGATTACCAAAGGCTTCAATATTCATTCCTAACAATGAATAACCTAAAACATCATTACATAGGGATCATTATTCATTTAATAATAACATAGGCATTTAATCTTCACCTTGATCTATGTAAAGTATTTTTTAGCTTTGTGTAAACCGTTTACCTTGTATTTTGTGTCATTAAATTTTTTTATGTCCTTCATGTATTTCTCGATATATACTACATTCATCACTTGGAAAATTCTTGATGATCAGTAAACCTAAATCCTTAGTAATCATCTAGCTCAATATGAGTGCTCGGTCAAGACTGTGTTAAGTTATTATGATATTTTGTCTTGTGCTCTTCTTGGTCACTATACTTAGTGTGTTGACCGACTAGCCTATTTTCTTCCTTTATTGACTATATGTCTGAAACTAATGACAAATCATAAAATAACATTCTCCCCCTTTGGAATTAGTGACAAAAACACATATGTATGCCATGTAATCAAAATTTTAAAAACTTCAAAACTTTATACTTCAAAATTGTAGATTCCCCATGCCTATATGCCTTGGTAAGTATACATACTATACATATATTTTCCCCTTTTGTAAATATACATATATTTCACCCTTTTTTGGTAATAATGCTAAAAATTTATATACTTACATCTTATTAAAAATGTTTTAATGAGTTTTCTTGAAGTTGGCTAAGAGGTTTTCCCATTCATCTTTCAAACTTTCTAATGCAATTTGCTCCAAACCAACTTGTGCATGCATGTTGAATATGTGATCCACAACTTATAGCTCAGGAGTAGATACTAGATCCTTAGCTTTCTTCACATGTCTCTTCATCACCTTGATGTACGATAATAACTTTGTTTGTTTCTCAATTGTTTGATTCTTTATTTTATATTCTTCTCCCCTTAGCTCATTTCTTAACCCATGTATGTGCTTGAATTTTGCATAGTGTAATTTGAATGTATGGGGTTCAATAATTAAGATTTCCACACTCTTCTATAGATCATCATCTAGCTTCTTGAGCTTCTCTTTTATTTCTATAATAAATGACTCTGATGTGCAAAACTTCTTCAAAATTGTGAGTATGTATTGAATGAGAGTTTCAATTTCACTTACGATCTTAGATAGCTTCACCTTTTGAATGGCAACATATTGGCTGATTTTCTATGTTATTTTGAATTATATTTTGGACTCTGTTCTCTCTTATATTTTCCTTTTAGCATTGGTATTAGGAGAATTGATGTGCTCGATAAGTGTTGAAGGTGGTCAATAATGGGAGTTTCCTTATCAACACTGACATAAGGTACAACTTGTATGAGGATCTCTCTCACATCTTCAAGAACCTTTTTATGTTTACTCTCTTGCCTCAGCTTCTCCTGAGCTTATTTTCTGGTGCGTAATTCTCCATACCATCTGAGAGATTCAGGGTCTAAGGTTCTTAGGTCACATGAAGGTATCTCTATGAATTCATCCAGGGTGACCAAACCTTTTCCATGGTTCTTCTTCTTTTTCTTCTCTTATTTACTAGATGTAGGGGATTGCTCATATGGAATTAGAGCCTTCTACTCTAGATTTGACTTTTGTGGCTTAGTGGAGACACTTTCCTCTTTTTCTTTCCCCTTTACTATTCCCTTAGTGTGAGGTCCTTGGGTTTCCAGCCTAGTGTCCATAGTAGAATTATCTACATTTGTTTATGCTTTAGCTCCTTTGTCATCTACCTCTTTAGTTTCAGGCTCGATGTTCTCTTTGTCGCCTTCTTCACCCTTCTCTTCTATAGTATCCATTGGTTTCTTAGGTGTCTTTTTGTTGGGTTTCTCTAAAGTATCATTATCTATGGCTTGCACCAAAATTCATAAGTTACCCAATATTTGTGTTGTGGTTGCCTTGATAGTCTTGTCTTCCTCTATGATCTCAAAAAAAATAGTAACATCTTCATCTTATTTCACTTCATCATCAGGATCACCTTGAGTGATGTCTTCAATTAAAAACTATTCATTCTTGGTAATTACTAACTTCTTTGGTGTATCCTCTTTCTTGTTGTAGCCAACAGGATAAAATTCTTCTACATATGTATCATCTTCTAGTTGCTCGATGTATGATATATGTATTGGCTCTTCAATTTTCCTCCATGCAACAATATAACCTGTATCATCTGAAAATGGAAGAACTTCCATGTTAAGAGCATTTATTCCTCTGAGTGAGTGGTTTGGGGTTATGCTAAGCACCTTGATCAGGTCTTTGCATGTATCTATCTATTTCCCCCCTATTCTACTTCTCTCCCCCTTATTTCTAGCCTTTTTCTAATAGTTTTCTCTGAGAATCTGGAGTTTCTAACTATCAGGGTCAAAGATGACCTGGTAGGGTCAAGGATGACCTAGACCCTAACCTAGGTCAGGGATGACCTTGAACCTACCTAGGGTAGATTCTACCTCATCCCTGACCCTAGGTCTAATTTTTAGATTCTGGGAGTTACGAGATGTCAGGTTTCAGGAAGTTTCTTTTTTCCCACTTTCAGGTTGGCCATTTTGGGTTTCAGAATGTTAAATCCTTAAATTTCATTTAATCTAGGTCCATTTATAGGGGTTAAGATTAATTGGGATTTAATTCTCCAATATCAGCCTCTCTAAAAGTTTGTGCCCTAGATCGCTATAAAAGGAAGCCTTCCTCTATCATTTCATCCATCACTTTTTCATATCTCTCAAGCCATGAAGTTGTGAAATCAAGCACTCAAGAAAGATCAAGAAAGTGTTCAAGCATTCTAGCATTCAAGTGTTCAAGAATTCATCAAGGAGATCCATTGTTAGCTATTGAAGGATTCAATCTCTTTGGAGCCCCCTTGAAGATTTCTCCATCCATATTCATCCAAGCCTCTTCCTATGCAAAGATCCATTCAATATTGGTGTTGAAGATCTAGTTCCATTGATTTGAGACATCATACATTCATTTCTACATTCATTTGGAGAATCTCTACTAGTACAGGGCATCTAGTACTCCAAGGCATGTTTTTAGATGGTTCTAGTTGTTAGGAAGGTTGGTATAGAGGTTTGGTCCATACTTTGTAATAAAGGCTCATTGTAAGGTCCATTAGCACTATGGTGATGTTATAAACCAAGTGGCTTAATGAGACCAAGGAGTCATGAATAATGTTTTTTAGTGTTCTAAGGGTGATTTGGGCTAGATTAGGCCTAGGTAAGAGGTTTTGAGTCATTTATAACTCATTAGGTTCATTAGATAGGCCTAATTGAAAAGTTGTAAAAGTTGCATGACAACTTTTAAAAGTTGCTTGACAACTTTTAAAAGTTGCTTGACAACTTTTTGAAAAGTTGCTCGATTTGTTTAAAAAGTTGTTATTTGGTTGGAAATGGCCACTTGGTTGTTCCAAAAACCACAATAGGTTATAAACCTATCAAAAATGATCAAAGAAGCAGAGGAGATCGTGATGTAATAGAGGCTTGAAGAAAATTGAATGAAAACCCTTTAATTTCTAGAAAATTTTGTGTTGCAGAGAATTGTGCATTTCTATATAGCTTGATTATGATTTCTCAGTGATTGAATAAGTTAGAGGGGTGTATAAAGAGACTATTTGTTTTTGTTTGAAGCAATTTGGAATTTTAGTTTAGAAGATATCCTCAATTTGGTATCAGGGGTCCTGAATAACCCTGATTTCTAGGGTCGTGCTCAAATGGTGCCCTAACTTGCACATCCACTAGTGGAATCCTCTAAAACTAAGGGATATGAAATTTAGGAGTCCTACCTATATGATTCTAGAGGTTGGAGGTGTGGTGAGTAGGGTAGGTGTTTTTTCAAGCAGGCCCTAGGTCAAGCAAGACCATGTGCTTGACTAGGTTTGGAAGCCAAATTGGAGACAGTCAAAATGGAAGACACTTTTAACTTAATGAAGTGTTGATTGTGAGTTTAAGGAGTGTTTTTAGGATTTCCATAAGTTTTTGGGGTCTTTGGAATCCATCTATTCCATTTTTCTTTGAAGCCCTAGCCTAACCTAATCAATTAGGTCTAGGTACCAAATAGGGGTTTGGGGGTGCTGGATCAAGATCTTCCAAAAAGATTTTGGGATCCTTTGAAGTTTCCAAAAGGGTACTTGGAAATGTGAAGAATTTCCTAGGGTGTTAAAGGAATTTTGGAGAAAAGTCCAAAAATTAGGGTTGAAAAGGCTACAAGGATTGTAGGCCTAGAAGTAGAATTTGGTGTTGTGGGTTTGGTAGATCCAAACTAATTGTGGATTGTAGTTGGATTAGGTGTCCTTAGATTGTATCCATAGTTTTTTGTTAGTGGGTGAAGTATTTAAAGGAGGTTACTTCATTGGGCTCATTGGTTTAGTGTACTCGAGTGTGGGTAAAGGACTTGAGATTGGTCCTAGAATCCAAAGTTGGATTGTTAAAGCCATTGGAAGGCTAAAAGAAGGTGGTTGCTATAGGACTCTGAATCAAGTGGTATTAGAGCCACCAAGGTCTTGATTGGGAAGTCAAGAAGAAGACAAGATGTTTGAAAATGAGGAAGAGAGGGAGATCCCTCTAAGGGTAACTAATGCTGAATTGACCGAGTTGGTTAAAGAACAAATGGCAAAGAGTAAGGCTATAAGGGAGGAGAATAGGATGATGAGAAGAGAAATAGAGAAGTTGAGAGGCAAGATGAATAGAGGGTCACAAGAAGACTCTAAGGAAGAAGAAGATGAAAATGGACCAGAACCAGATAGTTATAGACAAGCCCTACCAGAATACCAGAGAGTCATGTTGGAAGCGCTTGAAAGGGTAGGAAGAAGGGACATCAAGATAGAGATCCCTATGTTTTGTGGAAAGCTTAATCTAGAGGAGTGCATGGATTGGATTGAAGCATTGGACAATCACTTTGAATGTGATAATTTTCTTGAATCTCAGAGGTTGAAGATTGCAAAGGCTAAGATGAAAGGGTCTACCTTGAGTTGGTGGAACTTTCTTCAGACAGAGAGGCTTGATGAGGGAAAAGATGCCATCACAACATGGAAGAGGATGAAGTTGGCAGTGAAGAGACAATTCATCCCTAAGGACTATGAAGTCCTAGTGCATCAAAAATTGCAAGGCCTAAGACAAAAGGATATGGATGCGGGTACTTATACTGAGGAGTTTCATAAACTCACTTTGAGGGCCAAGGTGACTGAGATAGAGAAGCAGAAGTTGGAAAGGTACTTGAATGGCCTCAAGTAATCCATCCAAGATGAACTCACTTTGTTTAACCCAAGGTCGGTGCATACATGTTTTCAAATGGCATTGAAGATTGAGGAAAAATAGAGAAGGAAAGGTGACTCTCAAAACAAGTCAAGGGGAGCCAATAATAATAGAGGTAGGGGAAGGTTCAATGGTAGAGGATCCTTCAAACCCCAAGAGAAGTCAAGAAAAAAAGAAAATTAGGAAGGTGAGGCAAGTTCAAGAGGAGGTTTTAGAGGAAGAAGAGGCAATGGAAGAGGTAGGTCAGGGGGTAGAACTCTAGGAGTGTTCACTGGTAGATGCTTCAATTGAAACCAGGTGGGACACCAGGCCGCTAGATGCCCTGAAAAGGGGAACAATTAGCAAGGAGGGGATAGGAGAGTCCATTTAGCGCATGAAGATGATACCCAAAATAACCATGAAGGCAAGGGTGTTGTAGATCCAAAGCATGGAGAGTTCCTAATGTTTAATAGGACCCTATTAAACAACCCTCAAGTCAAAGAACCGACACAAAGGAAGACCCTGTTCAAGACTACTTGCAAGATCAAAGGTAAAGTGTGTAAGGTTATAGTTGATTCTAGTTCTACTAATAACCTAGCTTCCATTTCGATGGTAGAGAAACTTGGATTGAAAAAGATGCCTCATCCTAACCCATATAAAGTATCATGGTTAAACAAAGAGCAACAAGCTTTGGTGAATGAGAAGGTGTATGTGGAGTTTAGGATTGGGGACTACCATGACAAGATTCTATGTGATGTAACTGATATGGATGCATGCCACTTATTATTGGGAAGGCTCTAGCAATATGATGTGGAATCACACCATCAAGGCAAAAAAAATGTGAATGAGATTACCAAAGATGGAAGGACATATACCATGAGACCTCTACCTAAGGAAGGATAGGGAACTCCTCAAGCTAGTAGCATGCTAGTGGTTGGAGAGAAGAAGTTTCTGAAGACCATCAAAGGGATGGACACTCCCTATTATGCTATTATGGTTAGGCCACAAGAAGAGAAGAAGGTGTGCAAAGTTGAAGAACCATGGAGGAAAGTGGGGCCCAAGGAGGTTCAAGATTTGTTGAGCAAGTATAGAGAGGTGATTTCTGATGGGAAGATAGAGACTCTTTCACCTGTTAGAGATGTGAGTCATTGTATTGACTTCATACTAGGCTCCACACTCCCAAACAAGGCTGTTTACAAACTCACACCGAGCCAAAATGAAGAGTTGGCAAGATAGATTGAAGAACTCTTAAGCAAGGGGTTCATAAGGAGAAGTATTAGTCCTTGTGTAGTGCTAGCATTGTTAGCTCCTAAGAAAGAGGGCACATGGAGGTTATGTACTGACTCTAGGGCTATCAAAAAGATTACTATTAGATACTGGTTCCTAATGTCAAGGATGGAAGATTTGATGGATTGCCTAGGAGGGGCTAGATACTACACCAAGATGGATTTGAAAAGTGGTTATCACCAGATCAGGGTAAGAGAGGGGGATGAATGGAAGACAACATTCAAGACCAATTAAGGTCTCTTTGAATGGATGGTAATGCCCTTTGGTCTCTCAAATGCACCAAGAACCTTTATGAGACTCATGAATGAGGTACTCAAACCCTTTATTAATCACTTTGTTGTAGTATATTTAGATGATATTCTCATCTTCAGTAAGAGTAAAGGAGAGCACTTAGATCACATTGAACAAGTGTTGAAAAGGTTGTTAGAAGAAAAGTTGAGGATCAATCTAGAGAAGTGTGTCTTTTTGTAGGAAGAATTGGTTTTCTTGGGATTTGTTATCTCCAAGGGGAACCTTAAGATGGATCCTAGTAAGGTGGATGCCATATTGAGTTGGCCCACACCAAAGATAGCAAGTGAGGTCAAAACCTTTCATGGCCTAGCAAGATTCTATAGGAATTTTATTAGAGGCTTTAGTAACATAAGTGCTCCTATGATAGACACCATTAAGGGTGGAAGGAAATGTCAATTTTTATGGACCGAAGAGGCTAACCAAGCTTTTGAAGCCTGGAAGAAGAAGGTTGCAGAACAACTAGTCCTAGTGTTGCCTAATTTTAATAAGGTCTTTACAATTGAATGTGATGCAAGTAATAGGGCTATAGGAGGAGTCCTAAGTCAAGAGGTCAAGCTAGTTGCCTTTTTCAGTGAAAATTTGAATGAGGCCAAGAAAAGGTATTCAACTTATGATTTAGAAATGTATGCCATGGTTCAGTCCTTAAGAAAGTGGAGACATTATTTATTGCCCAAGGAGTTTATTGTTTACATTGATAACCATGCATTGAGTTTCTTAAACAAGCAGGAAAAGTTGAACCATAGGCATATGAAGTGGATGGAGTATCTCCAATCCTATACCTTTACTATCAAGCATAAGAAAGGGGTGGTAAATAAAATTGCTGATTCCCTTAGTAGAAGGAATCTAACCATTCAAGAGGTAAGGTTGGAGAATGTGGGGTTTCACTCCATAAAGGACATGTATGTTGAAGATGAAGATTTCAAGGAGGTCTATCAAGTTTGCAAGGATATGACAGGGTAGTACCATAGTACATATGTAGATTACATGTTGCAAGAAGGATTACTCTTCAAGGGGAGTCAGTTGTGTATCCCTAGGGGATCACTAAGGGAGAATATCATAAAAGAGAAGCATTGTGGGGGCCTAGCAGGTCATTTTGGGTTAGACAAGACCCTTGAGTTAGTAAGAAGATTCTACTATTGGCCAAGGATGCCAACAGATGTAAGAAGATTTGTAGAAACTTGTACGGTGTGCCAAAAGGAAAAGGGAAGAAATTCTAATGCATGACTGTATACTCCATTACCTATACCCAATAGGCCTTGGGATGCAGTTAGTTTGGACTTTGTGCTTGGATTGCCAAAGACAAAGCAGGGATATGACAGTGTTTGTGTAGTAGTGGATAGGTTTTCCAGGATGGCACACTTCTTGCCATGAAAAACCAATCATGATGCTTCCCACATTGCAGGTATCTTCTTTAAGGAGATCATTAGACTACATGGTTTTCTATTATCCATAGTCTCTAATAGGGATACTAAGTTTCTTGGTCATTTTTGGAGGACCTTGTGGAAGAATCTTGGGACAGACCTAGCCTTTTCATCAGCATGCCATCCACAATCAGATGGTCAAATAGAGGTGGTCAACAGATCATTGGGAAACCTATTGAGGTGTCTTACCAAAGAACATGGTTCATCATGGGACTTAGTCATAGCACAAGTAGAATTTTCTTATAATGATTCAGTGAATAGAACCACTGGACTAAGCCCATTTCAAATAGTTTATGGCACTCATCCTAGAGGGGTGATGGAATTGAGAGATATCAAATCCATGGAAAGAAGTAGTGCACAAGCAAGTGATTTTGCAGAGGTAATGAAAGAAATCCATAAGGAAGTTAAGGATAGATTAGAGAAGATCACAGGGAAGTATAAGGAAGTTGTAGACACAAAAAGGAGAGACCTTCAATATGAAGTAGGAGACTTGGTCATGGTGCATCTAAAGAAAGAAAGACTTCCTAAAGGCAAGTTTAGTAAGTTGATGATGAGAAAGATAGGTCCTTTTAGGATCTTGAAAAATTGTGGTCAGAATGCCTATAAGGTTGAGTTGCCTCCAGACATTGGGCTCTCTAATACCTTCAACATCTCTGACTTATATCCATACAGGGGCCCTGAGAAACAAAATGGTGGCAATGTAGTACCCAAGGAGGATAATGAAACCATCAAGTCTCTTCCTAAGGCAATGGAACCTAAAATTGAATGTATCTTGGACAAGAGAGAAGGAAAAAGGACTAGAAGGTAGGTATACATGGAGTATCTCATCAAGTGGATAGATAAGCCTATTGAAGATGCAAGTTGGCTGGCTGAATTAGCTATTAAAAAGTTGGGCTATGAGGTGTCCAACCTGCCAACTAAAGAGGCTTGAGTTTAATTAGCCTGGGGAGTATGGTGCAGGGCACCTAGTACTACAAGGCATGTTTCTAGATGGTTCTAGTTGTTAGGAAGGTTGGTATAGAGGTTTGGTCCATACTTTGTAATAAAGGCTCATTGTAAGGTCCATTAGCACTATGGTGATGTTATAAACCAAGTGGCTTAATGAGACCAAGGAGTCATTAATAATGTGTTTTAGTGTTCTAAGGGTGATTTGGGTTAGATTAGGCCTAGGTAAGAGGTTTTGAGTCATTTAGAACTCATTAGGTTCATCAGATAGGTCTAATTTAAAAGTTGTAAAAGTTGCATGACAACTTTTAAAAGTTGTAAAAGTTGCATGACAACTTTTAAAAGTTGCATGACGACTTTTAAAAGTTGCTTGACAACTTTTTAAAAAGTTGCTCGGTTTGTTTAAAAAGTTGTTATTTGGTTGGAAATAGCCACTTGGTTGTTCCAATGGACACAATAGGTTATAAACCTATCAAATATGATCAAAAAAGTAGAGGAGATCGTGATGTAACAGAGGCTTGAAGAAAATTGAATGAAAACCCTTTAATTTCTAGAAAATTTTGTGTTGCAGAGAATTGTACAGTTCCGTACGAATTGATTATGATTACTCAATGATTGAATAAGTAAGAGGGGTGTATAAAAATACTATTTGTTTTGGTTTGAAGCAATTTGGAGTTGTATTTTAGAAGATATCCTCAATTTGGTATCAGGGGTCCTGAATAACCCTGATTTCTCGGGTTGTGCTCAAATGGTGCCCTAATTTGCACATCCACTAGTGGAATCCTCTAAAACTAAGGGATATGAAATTTAGGAGTCCTACCTACATGATTATAGAGGTTGGAGGTGTGGTGAGTAGGGTAGGTGTTTTTTCAAGCAGGCCCTAGGTCAAGCAAGACCATGTGCTTGACTAGGTTTGGAAGCCAAATTGGAGACAGTTAAAATCGAAGACACTTTTAACTTAATGAAGTGTTTATTATGAGTGTAAGGAGTTTTTTGAGGATTCCCATAAGTTTTTGGGGTCTTGGGAACCCATCTATTCCATTCTTCTTTGAAGCCCTAGCCTAACCTGATCAATTAGGTCTAGGTACCAAATAGGGGTTTGGGGGTGCTGGATCAAGATCTTCCAAAAAGCTTTTGGGATCCTTTGAAGTGTCCAAAATGGTACTTGGAAATGTGAAGAAGTTCATAGGGTGTTAAAGGAATTTTGGAGAAAAGTCCAAAAATCAGGGTTGAAAAGGCTACAAGGATTGTAGGCCTAGAAGTAGAATTTGGTGTTGTGGGTTTGGTAGATCCAAAATAATTATGGATTGTAGTTGGATTAGGTGTCCTTAAATTTTCTCCATAGTTTTGTGTCAGTGGGTGAAGTCTTTGAAGGAGGTTACTTCATTGGGCTCATTGGTTTAGTGTACCCGGGTGTGGGTAAAGGACTTTAGATTGGTCCTAGAATCCAAAGTTGGATTGTTAAAGCCATTGGAAGGCTAAAAGAAGGTGGTTGCTGCAAGAATCTACATCACCTACTTGTGGATTCAAGGATTTGAATCCTCCAAAAGGACTTCAACATAAGCAAGGTGAATAGTTCCCTTTACTTTGTTTATACATATCGCAATTTCAATTCAATTTCAAGGTTAATTCCTAATTTGTGGTTTGACCAAGGTAAACCCCCCATCCAAACAACAAAAACCATTTTTCTTGCAGGTACAGGTACATGACTATGAATTAAAGTTTGGATCTGGATACCCTTTTAGGAAAACTTCTGAGATCCATGAAGAGATTTTCTATCAGAGCTATTTTGGGTCAGGGATGACCTTTAGTAGGGGGTAGGATCTTTCCTCGGGGTAATACCTTACCTCGCTATCTGGGTCAAGGATGACCTACTTCCCGAAAGACAAGTTTTTTGGGTTTTCTCCATCTCAGCATTTTCAGTCTAGAACAAGTTATAGAATTGCCCAAAACTATGCAAAGATATCAGAAATCATAATTTTGTAGATTTTCCCTATTTTGAGGTTAGTATTTTCCTTATATTTATTTCATATTTCATATTTATTCCATTTTGGTGAATTTCTATTTCACCACCTATTTATTTTGGCGAACCCGACACACTTACCCTCTTTTATTTTATGGAATTAGATGCCCTATTGTATTTTGTGGTGTTAGATTTCCCTTTATATTATCTTTTTATTATTAGATTTCTCTTTTATGTTAAATCTTTCATGCTAATTAGATTTCTTGCATTTATATTTCAAAAATACAAAAAAATTGCAAAATTTCTTTCAAAATACAAAAATATTCATGCTTTTGTAGGTTACTTCATTTGCATTATATTTCTTTATGAGCTTTACTACTTCTAGTCCTACTTATAATATTTTGGTTAGATGAAGTTGTAGACTTATGGGTGCCTTTGATCCCGAGTCTTCCTCTGCTTTCCTTAGGATCCTAGATGATAATTTGATTCTTCATGATTCTAAACCTATTTTGGAGCAAAACTCTTCTCACTCATCTCATGATGAGGATGATGCTTTAAGAGTTCCTCCTAAAAAAGTCCAAAAAATTTCAACTGAACTTGATAAAATGGTTAATTGGATTATTCAAGAAAACCATAATCAAGATTCTATTCAAGCTATAGAGGCTCTTAAGAAAGTTCTTCATGATAGTGATCAAGGTATTAATCTTCTTTGTGGTATTACTCACCTTGCACATTCAAATGTTAAACCTTTATTTAAAGAAGCTCAAGATTTAGGGTTTATTCCTCCTATCACTAGTGTAGAAGCTTTCTCTAATCCTTTACCTAGTGTTCCCACCTATACTCCTTTGGTGACTGTGATAGTTCCCTATGTTCCTATGAATGTTCCCTCTCTGTCCATTCCTACATCACAAACTTCTTATCATAATGTTTCTAATGTTGCTATTCCTCCCATTTCCTCTAATGATTCAACAATCGTTAGTTTGGCTCAAACTGTGTCACCCTTACAACAACAACTTGCTTCCTTAACTCAAAAAAAGTTTAATTTTCCTACATGTGACATTTGAATCCTTTGTCCCGAGACATTATTTGTATTCTTGTTCCTCAACAAGTTGATATGCCTCATCTTGAGAATTATAATGGAAAAGGAGACCTTGTGCATCATGTTAAAACATTTCAAATCCTTTGTAGTGATTATGCTCATGACCATAGTGATTATGCATTGTAAACAAAGTACTAAGGAAAAATTGACTAAATTTATTGGTAGGTTTAAGCATTTGCATGCTTCGATTTCCTATCCTATTCCTAATATTGATATTCAACATATGTTTATTTCAAATTTGCAAAAGGATATTAGAGATAAGATTCTACCTACTAAAGTTACCTCTTTTCAAAAAGTTTGTACAACGCTTCATCATTATCAATTACAAGTGAGTCAATTTGAGAGAAACACTCCAATGGATCCAGATCCAGTTGATAAAAGTGATGCTGCTCCTAATCCAAAAAATTTTAAAAAATTCAACAACTATGTCAAGATAAACAAACAAGTGATTGTAGTTGCTAATCAAGTTGTTGTTGCATCTCACAATGCCACTTCTACATCCACTTCTTTTCTATTAAATCATACGTTTACTCTTCTTTCTGAATCTTTACATTCTATTATGAATAGGTTGTTAACTACTAATATTATTACTTTACCTCCTATTGGTAGTTCCTTTTGATCTTCAACTTGCAGATTTATACTTTGATGGATAACCTATTATAACTTTGACTCTATAGCCACTCTAAAGTCTACAAGGAAGAGGGCCAATTAACAAGGATCAAAAGAGATCCTCCTACACTTTGAGACTTAATGCTCAGGCAGGTGTACCCTTGACTCACTTCTCCAAAGGAGTCTCAAAACAATATACAACTATGTCTTCTACTAACTAATTTAAGGTTTTATCATTTGAATGTGTGTGTGTGTGGTTGACAACAATGAAATACCTCTAGAGGATGGACTAGTGCCTTAACCTAGGGAAAAGAGTCACCCAGTTACATACATCAACTGAATACCTTAATTCAAACACAATTGCATCTAGGATAAGTGCTTTGCCTATTACCCCTCTCCCTTAGACACAAGGACATCAGATTCCTGCTTGGTTGCAAACTCATTGAACCCACCTAAAAGACTTTAATCCTAACTTTGTTAGGAACTCAGAGATGACTTCACAATACTCTTTGTTTACCATATGCTAATACAATTTGTGACACTAATATATATGAGCTTAGAACCGAAACAAGAAGACATACACAAATGCAAAATTGGAACTCAATAGCATTCTCATTAATATATTCAGAATCAATACACAATTAGAACAACACAAGGATAGGAAAAGATACAAAATCCACCTCCTCTATTAGTAAAACACCATGAACAACCAGCTTGGGACCAAAGAAAGTTTTGGAACCCACAAAAAATCAAAATTTCTACAATATATACTCCCTAGTCATCTTGGAATTCTCAAAGAGAATGAAACAAGCTACATATGACTTAGGTTTGGGTTTTAACCACCCAACCAACTAGAAATAGTCAAAAATTAATTGTAGGGGAAGAAAAGTAGTTGACCATGCCTGAGGAAGATCTGCACTCATGATAAATCTCTGGGAAAGTACTACAAATCATGAAAATTTGAAATTATCAACCCTTTGTGGCCACCTGCAACACACCTCAAGCACAAAATTGCATGGTACAGACCCAACAAATGAACACGACACACCTTGGGCCACACTACGATGGCAAAAAGATCATCTCTTACTAGTTCCAGTCACTTTTGCATTCAATTTTAGTCCTTCTGGTCACAGGAAACCCTTCAAAATTTGAATTTGAAGAACAACGATCACCCTATGGTGCTTGTAGTGAATCGGCAGTCCACATTTGAATCTGAAACAACTTTAAGTCCTGACCGTCCGATTTCTCCTTTTCACGGTCTTTTATGATTTAACCTTTATAGGAATCTTGGTTTACATTTAGCGACCATGCGACAATGCTTTTCCTTATTTGCAGAGTGAAATGCTAACTCATGTCTAACTCTAGTGAATTAGGGACTGGAGGAAATTATTTGACCTTGGTCCCTTTTAGTGAACTAGCAACTAAAGGGCAGTCAGCCATTCATGAAAAACTTTATGCTACCACTAGATACTTTAGAGATCATGTGAATGCACACTCGCTAAATCGCTAACCAATTTAGAACACCACCATTTCTTTTTGCGAATAAGAAAAACTCATTGAAAATTTGTCGGGCCACTAACCACTTTGTCAGAACTGCCAAGACCCTTGGACCCCACCTAGGCCCGCTTGCAAACTGCCACATGTCATTATATCATTTGCTATCTCCACCCAGTCACCACTGACATAGGTCCCACTGACATGTCCAAGTAAGATGTGAGATCAACGGATGGTGCATGATCTCATAGGGTAGGAATATTCCTTAAGATCATGTGCTAATTGTTGATTGAAAATCCTTCTTTGCAGGTCCCACTGACTGATCCCTATCACCATAAAGCTTGGCCAGTCAAAAATTGACATCTCAGCAATGAATCACTAGATGGTCCCACTTCCTAGCAAACCTTTATCCTTTTTTCTATTTGGTGAACACATGACCAAAGGGATCCTCACCCATTCGTGAGAACTTTGAGGGCACCGCTAGAAAAGTTAGCGATTCAATGAACACTATACACCAAATTGCTAAATCTTAAGAGCCTCCACCAAATCACCACGCAAATTAGTGAACCAAGAAACCATTTATCAGAACTGCTAAAAAGATAGAGAAATCTACTAGGCCTGCACCAGGAAAATCAATGGCCATCTCTATACCTTAAGCCTCTGACACACTCAATGAGATTATACATCATTTGTTGATTCACTGACAGGATCAGGACCCTCTGACAAGCCTGGGAACCAGATCCCACTAACAGCATGCCAACATGTAAATACATGGACCAACCAGAATCTACCAACTCCGCATACATGTCAATGGACCCACCTACCTTCCTTATGAGAATCAACGGCTGTCGCTATACTGCTGCATTAAAAATTGAGCAAGTTATATCAATGATATAACGATAGCCACAGTATTAAAATGAATGATAATCCACTTGAATGCTAAGAAGACCAGTTCCACTAACAACATTCCATTTCATACTCCTATGGACCAATGAGATACTACCAAGTCAGCACATGTAGCAGTGGACCCGCTCGAAAAGAAAGGCTACCTCATCAGGAAAAATCAATGATCGGTGCAACTTCACATACCTCTGACAAAACCCTTGCACTTTAGTGACAACCATTAGATGAAGATGGTGTCAAAGAGGGGCCTAGGAAAATATTAAGCCATAACATAGGAAAAATTAAATGCTAAGACTTAGGCTTTAAGGAAAATATCAGGCGCAGGGGACTATAGGAAAAAATTTAATGCCACCGGGGGAAGAAACTTAGGAAAAATTAAAAGGGACCCCGCCGGACATGAAGAACCTAACTGCGTGACATAAAGTGAACCTGTTTAAATAGCACATGCAGATAAAAGGTTTTAAGTGGCCTGAAAAGTTAACTTGAAATTATAACAAGGCCAGGGTAAAAACAAAGGGTTTTTGAAGTAATGGCTAGTGTTTTGAATATTCTGCTTAGGGCTTTAGCTAGAGACATGAAAAATGACTGCATGAACTAGAAAAAACATGCTAAGGCCATGAAATTTTTTGCACGTGCTAACAGTGGCTCTGTCTAGGGATGTGTGGCTCTTGTAGGCACAATAAGAATCTAGAATCACTGGTTATAGAAGACCACCCCACAAGCAAAATTTTGAACAACAGAGAGCACCAAGGCCAAAAACACTAGGAATAGGAAAAAATAGGATAGGGGCAAGCAACTATTTATAGAATTTACAATATATACAAACCTAACTACTATTCATGGAAAATAGAATAGCTTCAATTGAAGTATTTCTTCAAAAATTGTCCATGAACAAGCAATTCCTGAATATCACCATTTAATTCCTTGACAATATATGAATCTTGGCCCCATTTCTCATGAATTAGATATGGCCCTAGCCAGATGGGATGAAATTTACCATGTTTTCCCTTATTCTCCAGTCTGGCATTCCAAACTAACACCAAATCACCAAGTTCAAACCTTCTGTCAACAGTCTTCTTATCATACAAATTCTTAACCTGCAACTGCAATTTGGCATTTCTTGCAACTGACTCTCTTCTAGTCTCATCTAACCTAATGAGGTCCTTAATTGTCAATTGCATCTCATCATCTATGTCATCATCATATAACTGAACAAATTTATACATTTCCAATAAATTATTCTGAGGCATCCTTGCATGTATTCCATATACTAGGTCAAATGGTGCACAACTAATTACCCTCTTCACAGTTACCCTATCAACCCATAGAGCTAATGGCAGCTTTGAAATCCATGCCCTCTTATTCTTTTCAAGAATCCTCTTTAAGATCTTAATCAAACTCTTATTAGTAGATTCTACCTGACCATTTCCTTGTGGATGATAAGGTGAGGAATTAGAAATCTAAATTATTAAACCTTTACAAAAAGTTCTTATATTTAGTAGACCTAAAGCACATTGCATTATTACTAACTATCTTCTTAGGGAAACCAAACCTTGTAACAATATTATTCATCAGAAAATCAATTACCACCTTACTAGTTGCATTTATTGTAGGTATAGCCTCTACCCATTTTGTAAAGTAATCAGTGGCAACTAAGATCCATGAGTGTCCTCCAATTGACTTGTTTGGTATCTCCCCTATGAAATCAATTCCCCATTGTTGGAAAGGAGCTTGAACTTCTATTGGTTTTAATGGCACATTACCTAAAAATTTCAACTTACCAGAGAACCTTTGACAAGCATCACACCTCCTCACCAACTGTTCTGCATCCTTGAAGATTGTGGGCCACCAGAATCTTGCTCTTAGGATTTTATGAGCAGTTGTTTTACCCATATAATGCCCACCAAAAAATCCCTCATGCATTTCTTTCAATAATATATTAGCCTAATTTTCATCTACACATTTCAAAAGTATGCAATCCAAATTCTTTCTATACAATTTACACTTCAAAATTACATACTTGATGGCTTGTAATTTCAATGTCCTCTTTTGATTATCTTTCATGTTATCTATACATCTCATATTTCTCAGATAATAGATGATATCTTGATACCAAATACAATCATCCATATCACATGTATAATCAATTTCAAAATGATTTACCTGATTTGCATCAAGATTGGATTGAGCCATCAGTTTTGCCAATCCTTGTCCTCTAACCAACTTGGTAATTTGGATGTCAACATTGAATTCTTGGATCCTATTGATCCATCTGCATCTTCTTCTAGACACCTCTTGCTGTGAGAAAATATCTTTCACAACTACACTTGGCACAAAAGCAATCACAACTGTCCCCATCAAGTAACACCTAAAAGCCTTGATTACCTTCACAAGTGCATATGCTTGTTTTTCATTTATGTCATACTTCAATTCTGTAGCCTGCAAAGATTTAATGAAAAATGCAATAGGCTGCTCAAAACCACCCTTATTCTTTTGTAACAAAACTGCAGCAATAGTGTGAAAAGATGCAAAGGAAAAGATATGCATTGGAACATTATAATCAGGTGCCTTAAGCACTAGTGCATCTTTGATAGCCTGCTTGATATTTTTGAAAGCCTCATCAGGCTCACCCTCCCAATTGATTGCATATCCCTTCTTCAACATCTTAGAAATAGGTCTAGTAACCTCTACAAAATTTGTCACAAACCTCCTTATGAAATTGACTTGACCAAAGAAGGATTGAATCCCTTTAACATTCTTTGGTCTCTGAATTTTATCAATGGCTGCTACCCTTTCAGGGTCAATTCTCACTCCTTGCTTCCCAACTAAGTGGCCAAGCAACTTACCTTCAATGACACCAAAAGCACATTTCCTTGGGTTTAGAGAAATGCCAAATTCCAAAGCTGTCACAAATATTTTTTCTAAATGAATATAGTGGTCTTCTTCCTTCTTGGAATAGGTAGTTAAATCATCTTGATATACAACAAGGAAATCATTTATGAAATATGAAAAGGCAACATCCATTGCCCTCTGAAAAGTAGCACCAGTGTTTGTGAGGCCAAAAGGCATTCTCACATAAACATATGTCCCCCAAGGTGTTGTGAAAGCTATTTTGAATTGTTCTGATTCCTTGACAATTACTTGATTGTAACCAAAAAAACCATCCATCATTGACATCAATTCTGATCTAGTTACTCTCTGCAACATAGCTTTCATATTAGGTAGACAATAGTTATCCTTTAATGAGTTGATGTTCAAATTTATGAAGTCCACACAAAGCCTGATGTCACCATTCTTTTTCCTCATAGGAACAAGGTTTGACACCCAAGAAGAATGCCTTATAGGCTTGATAATTCCAACATCTCTTTGCTTCTTTAACTCTTCTTGCATCTTGGGTGCCAAAGTGGGATTAATAGGCCTTTGTTTTTGCCAGAAAGGTTTAGCATCTTCTTTTAATGGAATAATATGCTGAAACAAATCTTCTCTATAAACCTTTAGGTCATCATATGACCATGCAAAAACATGCCTAAATTTTCTCAATAATTCAATTAAAGATTTCTTTACCTTTTGAGATACATCTCTACCAATGTTTACCCTCTTAGGTGTCTCATGTGTTCCAAGATTTATCTCCTCTAGATCAGCATGATCTTCTCTTTTGATATTCTTTTGAACTCTATCCTGGTTGTCAAAGATAGTCTCCAAAACAACAAACCCCTTGGGCACCTTGTTAGTTCTAAGCTGAATGACCTCATTTTCAAAGATAACCTCTTTTCCTTCTACTAATTCAATCAAGGTTGAACAATCAAATTCTTGACCATGATAGTGATCTTCACAATTCATAAACTTCAAGATATCATTATCATCATCAAAAACTTGCCAATTTTCAATATTGTCTGGTATGCTAGGCCTAGCCTGAATTTCAACTTTATAGAAGCTAGAAAATTTAATATCATTGAGCTTGATTGCAATATTAGCTAACAAGTCAGCCATCTTATTGTTGCTCCTATCCTTCCACTCAATATTGAAGGCATCAAAATGTTCAATCAAATCCAAAACTATATTCCTATATTGTTTTAGCCTTTTATTCTTGGAAGCATATATTAACCTGACTTGGGACACTACTAACTCGAAATCACCAACATCACTTAAGCACTTAATACCATGTTTTTGTGCCAACCTCAGTCCTAACAACAAAGCCTCATATTCTACTATATTGTTGGTACAAAAGAAATTCAATGTGAAAGAAAATTTGTAGGTGTTTCCATTAGGAGAAATAAGTAAGATACCTGCTCTTGCTCCATCCTTGCAATTTGCACCATCAAAGTACATTATCCACAAATCACCTTTCATAGAATCAGCACTTACCTCAATAGAGATAGGTTACAAAATAGGTTCATTCTCAAATATAGGGATCTCTGCCCTAAAAGCATTAATATCAGTATCCACAAAACATGTAGTTTCATTATCAACATTTCTCTCAATCATGTGGCATACCCTTGGCTCTCGTTCAATCTTGACAAACTGATCATCAATCTTGAAAGTGGCATAGGACAGATCACACTGTAAACTTCCACACATGGCAGCACTCCATCTTCTAGATAGCAACATCCCATAATGAGGAGGGATGTCCACTACCAAAACACTCATTGTAAACTCTTTCTCTGGATATGCTGCCAGCCTATATGGCATTGCATTGATAGTCCCAATAACTGGTACCTCCCTCTGATCCATTGCACAACATCTGCCTTGCACTGTATCAACTTTAAGGTCCAACTTCTCCATGATTTTGAAAGGCATGACAGTATTAGAGGAACCACTATCAATCATACAATTCCTCAACTGCATTCCATTCACAAGAACACTTAAAGAGAATGGATCAATGTTTTCAAGGCTGGCATTGACAAAACTGTCCAAATATATTGGAGGAATTTGAGACACAATTCCCTGAGCAGCAACATCTTTCAAAGCTTTATCCTGAGATCCATTGCATGCAATATCATTGTTATGAACATTATCTACCCATGCAATAGCTCTATCTTTGTGTTCATGGATCCTCAACAATTCTAACAATGGAACCTTAACTGTAATTTGGGACAATACAGATAACATATCAACAGGAGCAGAAGAAGGAATCTCAATCTGCACCACCTTATTATCCTTTTGTTTATCTGATACATTAGGTGTATTGGCCACCCTCATTTTTTCAATCTTAGCCATTGTGTTAACTAGCCTCTCAATCTCGCTAGAAGTCTTTTCAACTCCAACTCCCTTAGGCTCACAATTCTTACCTTTTACATTCTTGAATTTCACCATGTGATCACCTTTTGATTTGTTCTCATTAGTTTCTCTGGAGTTGGTGGTCCTTATGAACATTCCTATAGCTTTCTCATTTCTATTCCTTGCCACCATGCCTCTAGTTTGCACTTGGGCAATCATTTCTACAATAATCCTATCCATCTCTTCTCTAGAAGGTCTTCTGAAATTTACTAGCTTAGAAGAAGAGTTCATGTTACATGCCTTCCTATCAATGTCTTCACTATCAAAAAAAAATTCTTGATGAAAAAGGGCCTGATTTTGTCTCTTCACATTCACATCTACCTCTTCATCAAAATTAGAATCTTCTTCATATCCTAGATATGAAGAAGCCATGTTGCATCCAACATCATCTTGATCTTCTTCTTGATCTATCTCCTCATTGCCACAATCTTGATTTGTAGCCATAGAGTGTGCAACCACATAATGCTCTATAGAATGAGGGGACTAGCATGCAACACACCAAGGTATGTCCTCCATGACATTTATTGAAGCCTTTTGTAGAGGGTCAGGGACACCTCTATCATTTTTTCCTCTTGCAGTGGGGATAATAGGCTTGCCATCCTTCCATTGGGTGTTGTAGGGGTAGTTCTGCAATCTATTTTGCTTATTGAAATTGTTGTTGAACTAAGGCCTTTCATTGGTAGGAGCACTGATGTTCCTATTTGTAGGTGCCCTCAAATCATTCAATGCATTGAGCACCTTATCCAATTTATCTTCTTCTTGCCTCATAACTCCAACATTCTTATCATTTTCTTTATTATACTTCTTGTCCCCAAACAACTTAAGGTCATCTATCTTTCCACCCAACTTTCCTGATATTTTCATATTGTTCTCAATGTTGACAACAATCCTAAAAGCATCCCTAAGAGTTCTTGGTTCTTTGTCCCTCAACAAATATCCCATCTTTCCATCAAATGTATTGAAGTATGTGGTTAAAAAAACATTGTCATCTAAATGCATAACTTGGAACAACTTATGCATACCCTTTTGAAATCTCATGTTGAATTTAGCTACAGTTTCATTCTAATTTTTCCTTATGGTATTGAATTAATTCAACATGAAACTAGCATTAGGCCTATCACCATATTTCTCTTTAAAACATCTCTCAAAAGAATCCCAAGTATCAATACATTTATCAGGAAGTCTCTTAAACCAATCTCTAGCATCCTCCATTAGAGATTGAACAAACAATTTCATGATTACATCCTCATGCTCTACCTCATAATCATTAAGCATATCAACAAATAACCTAAGATGCTCCTCACAACTAATAGCATTATTACTAGAAAACTTAGGTACCTTATCTCTTATATAATTTGGAAAAGCATTCAGGTAACCAGGAATTCCATCAAAACTAATTTGCCTATAGCCTTCTAGTTGCATAGGTCTTCTTTGAAAACTTGAACTAGTGTTAACCCTAGGATCAACATTAGCATTTACATTTCTATCTACTTGTGCATTTGACCACTGTCTAGGATCAACACCTATCCTAGCAGATGAAGAAGCAATTGAACTAGTAGCATTACTAAGTGGAACAGTAGTAGTCATAAATGGCATACCTAGTTCAGTAGTAGATGGACCAAGAGCATTAGCTGATGAAGCCTTCAAGAACTGGATCTTTCTTCTCTTTTTTGTAATGGAAGCTTCAATTTCAGCCTTCTCTAATTCTCTTGCAAGGTCCTCATCTTCTTTTCTTCTTCTTTCTATCTCTATGTCCTTACTTGAATTGGGTGGTGGGACCCCTGGTATTGTCAATGATCTACTTATTTGATGTCCCACCATCTTCTGCTTTCCTTTCTCACCAGTGGCAACAACAGGCCTAGTGATCTCATTTCCATCTTTGTCTTTAGGCAAAGGAACATAACTTTGCACTTGTCTAACCATAGGGCCATCCTTATCAAATTCATGATCTTGCATTAAGTGCTCTTGCTCACTCCTCAAAGCCTCAAGATCACCAAAGACATCATGTTGCAAAGTCTTAGGAGCAGAAGCAAGCATCTTGTTTATCTCCTTCATTTCATTAATCTTTCTAAGGAGAGACTATGTTTCTATCAGAGCATTTACCTTCTCAGCCTCTCTCTGATCTTATAACCTCTTATGTATGGAATCCTACTCTGCCAACTGTAACCTTAGTACATTTAAATCATCAGGATCTACCTTAATGTCATCAGAACCTGATGACACATCCATATCAGAAAGATTTTGATATGGGAAGTGCACTTGCCTAGGTCTCATGGGTTCTCTTCTAAAATTATCTTCATCAAGATCTAAATCAATCTCCAAACCCATCTCTCTAGCTCATTCATCTTGACTTGTAGGCAATGGACCCTTGTCCTGAAATATAGCCTCTGGGGTATCATCTATCCTCAGAGTGACCACCATTTGATCTAGGAACTCTATCTTGTGAACCTTCCTCACTTGAGGAAACATGTGGTGCTCTACCTCTAGCACTTCTTTGTTCTCTGATGGCAGCACTAGTAGACTCACCATTCCTTCTAAGCCAACTCTTCTTGTCCTATCTAGGCAATTGTTCCAGAGTGACCTCCGGATTCTTTCTAACAAAGGACCTAGTATTCCTCCTTTTATCCATTATTTACAATTTATAGCACTGGTTCTTAACCTTTTGAGTCACCACCCACCTAGATGGGAAATCTTTTAATTGAGTACAATAGGAAAACAAGAGTGCATTTAACCTTTTATCTCTAGACTCTCCCCAATAGATTCACCATTTTTTTGGTGACTCGGATGGGTAAATCAATCTGGTCAACAAAAAATTTTGATTTTAACAATATAGTCCCAACCAGAGATCCTAATAGATATATTTCTTCATTGTTGTTCTCCCCAGTAGAGTCACCATTTTATTGGTAGTTGCCTTTGATCTTCAACTTGCAAATTTATACTTTGATGGATAACCTATTATAACTTTGACTCTATAACCACTCCAAAGTCTACAAGGAAGAGGGCCAATTAACAAGGATCAAAAGAGATCCTCCTACACTTTGAGACTTAATGCTCAGGTGGGTGTACCCTTGACTCACTTCTCCAAAGGAGTCTCAAAACAATATACAACTATGTCTTCTACTAACTAATTTAAGGTTTTATCATTTGAGTGTGTGTGTGGTTGACAACAATGAAATGCCTCCAAAGGATGGACCAGTACCTTAACCTAGGGAAAAGAGTCACCCAATTACATACATCAATTGAATACCTTAATTCAAATACAATTGAATCTAGGATAAGTACTTTGCCTATTACCCCTCTCCCTCAGACACAAGGATATCAGATTCCTGCTTGGTTGCAAACTCACTGAACCCACCTAAAAGACTTTAATCCTAACTTTGTTAGGAACTCAGAGATGACTTCACAATACTCTTTGTTTACCATATGCTAATACACTTTGTGACACTAACATATATGAGCTTAGAACTGAAACAAAAAGACATACACAAATGCAAAATTGGAACTCAATAGCATTCTCATTAATATATTCACAATCAATACACAATTAGAACAACACAAGGATAGGAAAAGATACAAAATCCACCTCCTCTATTAGTAAAACACCATGAACAACCAGCTTGGGACCAAAGAAAGTTTTGGAACCCACACAAAATCAAAATTTTTGTAATATATACTCCCTAGTCATCTTGGAATTCTCAAAGAGAATGCAACAAGCTACAGATGACTTAGGGTTAGGGTTTTAACCACCCAACCAACTAGAAATAGTCATAAATTAATTACAGGGGAAGAACACCAGTCGGCGATGCCTGAGGAGGATCTACACTCATGATAAATCTCTGGGAAAGTACTACAAATCATGAAAATTTGAAATTGTCAACCCTTTTTGGCCACCTAAAACACACCTTGAGCACAAAACCGCATGGTACAGACCCAACAAAGGAACACAACACACCCTGGGCCACACTACGATGGCAAACAAATCATCTCTTACTAGTTCCAATCGCTTCTGCATTCAATTTTAGTCCTTTTGGTCATAGGAAACCCTTCAAAATTTGAATTTGAAAAACAACGGTCACCCTATGGCACTTGTAGTGAATCAATGGTCCACATTTGAATCTAAAACAACTTTAAGTCCTGATCGTCCAATTTCTCCCTTTCATGGTCTTTTATGATTTAACCTTTATAGGAATCCTGGTTTACATTTAGCGACCATGCGATAATGCTTTTCCTTATTCATAGAGTGAAACCCTAACTCATGTCTAACTCCAGTGAATTAGCGACTGTAAGAAATTATTTGACCTCAGTCCCTTTTAGTGAACTGGTGACTGAAGGGCAGTCGGCCATTCATAAAAAACTTTATGCTACCACCAGATACTTTAGCGATCATGTGAATGCACACTTGCTGAATTGCTAACCAATTTAGAACACCGCCATTTCTATTTTTGAATAAGTGAAACTCATTGAAAATTTGTTAGGTCGCTAACCACTTTGTTAGAACCACTAAGACCCCTTGACCCCACCTGGGCCTGCCTGCATACTGCCAAATGTCATTATATCATTTTCTATCTCCACCCAATAACCACTGACACAGGACCCACTGACACATCCAAGTAAGATGTGAGATCAATGGATGGTGCATGATCTCATAGGGTAGGAATATTCCTTAAGATCATGCACTGACTGTTGATCGAAAATCCTTCTCTGTAGGTCCCACTGACTGATCCCTATCACTATAAAGCTCGGCCAGTCAAAAATTGACATCTCAGTAATGAATCACCAGACGGTCCCACTTCCTGGCAAACCTTTATCATTATTTCTTTTTGGTGAACACATGACCAAAGGGATCATCACCCATTCATGAGAACTTTGAGGGCACCGCTAGAAAAGTTAGCAATTCCATGAACACTATACACCAAATCGCTAAATCTTAAGAGCCTCCACCAAATCACCACGTGAATCAGTGAACCAAGAAAAAATTTATCAAAACCACTAAAAAGATAGAGAAATCTACTGGGCTTGCACCAGGAAAATCAATGGCCGTCGCTATACCTTAAGCCTCTGACACACTCAATGAGATTATACACCATTCGTGGATTCACTGACAGGATTAGGACCCTCTAATAAGCCTAGGTACCAGGTCCCACTAATAGCATGCCAACATGTTAATACATGGACCAAATAGAAGCTGCTAACTACACATATGTGTCAACAGATCCATGTGCCTTCCTTATGAGAATCAACTGTTGTCGCTATACTGCTGCATTAAAAATTAAGCAAGTTATATCAAGGGTATAACGATAGCCACAAGATTAAAATGAACTTTAATCTGCCAAAACGCTGAGAAGACCAGTCCCACTAACAACATTCCACTTCATACTCCCATGGACCAATGAGATACTACCAAGTCAACACACCTGGCAGTGGACCTGCTCAAAAAGAAAGGCTACGTCATTAGGAAAAATCAATGATCAGTGCAGCTTCGCATACCTCTGACAAAACCCTTGTGCTTTAGCAACAACCGTTAGATGAAGATGGTGTCAGAGAGGGGCCCAGGAAAATATTAAGCTAGAACATAGGAAAAATTAAATGCTAAGACTTAGGCTTTAAGGAAAATATTAGGCGTAGGGGACTATAGGAAAAAATTTAACGCCGTCAGGGGAAGAAACTTAGGAAAAATTAAAAGGGACCCCGCCGGACATGAAGAACCTAACCGCATGACATAAAGTGAACCCATTTAAATAGAAAATGTAGATAAAAGGTTTTAAGTGGCCCAAAAATTTAACTTGAAATTATAACAAAGCTAGGGTAAAAATAAAGGGTTTTTGATGTAAGGACTATTTTTTTGAATATTCTACTTAGGGCTTTAGCCAGAGACATGAAAAATGACTGGAGGGACCAAAAAAAACATGCTAAGGCCATGAAATTTTTTGCACATGCTAACACCTCCTATTCGACCTCTTTTCCCTTATTCAACCTTTTTTACCTTCTATAATTACATCTAAATCCTTTGATCCCAAAGCCTTTTGTCAATATCATCATCATAATGGTCATGATACCGAGGAGAAGTGTTATTCTTTAAAACATAAGATTTGAGACTTAATGGATTCTAATACCTTATCTGTTGATAATCTTGATTATAGTGGGAATACATATTTCTCTCCTCCTAATCAAAACCTTCAAATTTATACGAATCCTTTACCTATGCATGATACTAATACCATTGCTTAGCCATCTTCTATGGAAATTGTGTATGATTCATAAATGGATGATCTCAATTAAATTTTTAATTAAGTGGAGCATGTTGTTCAATCTGTATCTCCACCTCAATCTCAACCTCAGCTTCAACCTCAAGTTCAATCTCAACCTTAACCAAAACCTAAGCCTAAATTAAAAACTCAATGTAAACCTTGAGAACAACCTAAGAATAAAAAACCTTAGAAACTTTTGATTACCTTTGATAATTATAAGACTATTAAAGCTCCTGATGATCCCCTTTATATTTATGCTAGGATTTATTAGATACCTACTCATGGTTGTCTTGTTGATCCTACATCCTTAGTCAATTTTATTACTGAAGAAAATATTTTTATGAAAAACTTGCATCTTGTAGTGGAAAAGTAATCATTGGAGTTATTTATGTTTCTATTAAAGCCATTGCTCATGTTAAAGTGTTAGCAATGACTTTAACGTGGGGGCATACACTCTACTCACCTATTACACACACACACTTTTTGATATGCATATATTATTTTTCAAGATACGTTTCTCCCTTTTTGGATTAGTGACTAATCCTTAAAGCATGGATTTATATTTTAGGATCTCTTGATCCCTCTAGTTTCAAATTTTTGATCCCTTAAAGTTGGAGGTTTCCTTAAGAATGGATCTCTTTTTCTTTTGGTTTTACTCTCATGGAATAGAATATTCCTAAGGGTGAATCCTTGATGGGTTGTCTAGTGAGTAGCAACATTCACTAGGCGGTTCAATTCCATCTTTCCAGTTGCACTGTTTCCTTGTGTGGTTTACAATGGGACATAAGTTCTCATTGGGTGAGATAATCACACCATCTCTCTCTCTCTCTCTCTAGAGATGTCTCTCTTATTTTGATCTTGGAGTTGGCAAAGACTTGAGTCCCTGGGGGCTTGAGGATATCTTTGTCTCTTTGATTTTAATAAGATTATCTTTTCATTATGATCTCCTTTACCAAGAGTTTGCATCGAGTCCATACTCTTGCTAAAGTGGGGGCTTAATGTATCATCTTAAAATGGAAGCACTTCCATCTTAAGAGTGTTTATCCCTCTGAGTGATTATTATGGGGTCATGTTAAACACCTTGATCAGGTCTTTGCATGTATATGGTTGTTTCCCCCATATTCTGCTTCTCTCCCCCTTATTTCCAACTTTTTTTTGATAGTTTTGTCTGAGAGTCTAAAGTTTCTAATTGTCAAGGTCAAAGATGAACTGGTAGGGTCAAGGATGACCTAGACCCTGACCTAGGTTAGGGATGACCTCAACCCTAACCTAGGGTAGAGTCTACCTCATCCCTAAACCTAGGTCTAATTTTTAGATTCCACGAGTTACGGGATGTCAGGTTTCAAAAAATTTCCTTTTTCCCGCTTCCAGGTTGGCCATTTTGGGTTTCAAAATGGTAAATCCTTAAATTTCATTTAATCTAGGTTTGTTTCTAGGGTTTAAGATTAATTGGGATTTAATTCTCCAATTTCAGCCTCTCTAGAAGTTTGTGACCTAGATCACTATAAAAGGAAGCATTCCTCTCTCATTTCATCCATCACTTTTTCATATCTCTCAAGCTATCAAGTTGTAAAATCAAGCATTCAAGAAAGATCAAGTAAGGGCTCAAGAATTCTAGCATTCAAGTGTTCAAGCATTCAAGCATTCATCAAGAAGATCCATTGTTAGCTATTGAAGGATTCAATCTCTTTGGAGCCCCCTTGAAGATTTCTCCACCCATATTCATCCAAGCCTCTTCCTATGCAAAGATCCATTCAAGATCAGTGTTGAAGATCTAGTGCCACTGATTTGAGACATCCTACATTCATTTGGAGCATCCCTACTTGTTGATTCAAGGATTCAAATCCTCCACAAAGACTTCAACATAAGCAAGGTGAATAGTTCTATTTACTTTGTTTATACATATTACAATTTCAATTCAATTTCAAGGTTAATTCCTAAATTGGGGTTTGACCAAGGAAAAATCCCCATCCAAATAATAAAAACCATTTTTCTTTGAGGTACAGGTATAGGAATGCGAATTGAAGCTTGGATCTAGATACCCTTTTCGGCAAACTTCTGAGATTCACAAATAGATTTTCTATCAGAGCTATTTTGGGTCAGGGATGACCTTCATTATGGGGTAGGATCCTTCCCCCAGGTAAGACCTTGCCCCGCTATCTAGGTCAAGGATGACCTACTTACCGAAAGACAAAATTTTTCTGGGTTTTCTTCATCTAAGTATTTTCAGTTTGGAATAGGTTGCAAAATTGCTCGAAATTGTGCACAGACATCAGAAATCATCATTTTCTAGATTTTCCCTATTTTGAGGTTAGTATTTTCCTTCTATTTATTTTAGATTTCAAGTATATAATTTTTATAGTAGATTATAGGATTTTCTCCTTTCTTCATATTCTCCATTGTTTGATTCTTTTGTGCATTGATCACTTCTTTGTGATTAATCCATTTGGATTTTTCCTTTTTGGAATTTGGATTGAGGATAGATCCTATATTCCAATATCTATATCATACATTTTATCCCTATTCAAATCCAACATCATCCATTTTGGTGAATTACTATTTCACCACCTATTCATCAACATCATCAAAATGTACACCTCTGCCCCGTCCTTTGACACCTTTCTTAGGAATAAATCCTAGTGCAATTTATTTTGCTTCTTCTTTGGACTTCAGAATTTTAGTGCATTTTTCTTTACTTTCCTCATCTACTTCATCATGTTTTCCCTATAGAATATTCATTTCTCGGCCTTCCATTAAAAAATTGTTTTCACACATTTTCATCATATCATCAATAAGTGTAATAGATAAGTGCGGAATTTACAAAATTAAAGATCTTTCCCTCATCTTCTTCTCAATATCCAAGATATAAGTCCATCTTGTTGATACCTTATCATATAGTTCTTTGGGAATATAAGTAGAAAACTCAATTGATAACATTTTAAACTTAATCATCATGCTAATGATTGTTGGAAAAATGGCTAGCACTCCCCTCAGGATTTGCAACATGGTTTAACAACCTCCTGTTTCTTCTATAAGTCTAGTGGTTGTATCAAGCATTAACAGGTTGATCTTTTGGTGTAATGACAACCACTAATTGTAACAAGTGGTATCAGAGCTTGGTCACAAGTTCGAATCCCATTGGGTAACGCTGAGGGGGACATTGTTGGAAAAATGGCCAGTGCTCCCCTTAGGATTTGTGACAAGGTTTAACAACCTCTTGTGTCTTCTATAATTCTAGTGGTTGTATCAGGCATTAACAGGTCGATCTTTTGGTGTAATGACAACCACTACTTGTAACAATGATTTCTTCCCCTAGTTTATCCTAATCCTTGGTAGACATATGTACATACCTATTTATTTTTGGGTGACCTAGTCCTCCCTTTTCCGTTATATCCTTTAAAATTTTATCAATAGACTGAGATTTATTTGCAACTACATTGAATTTGTTGGTGTCCTCCTCATCTGAGTCTATGTCATCTTTATTTCTTATCAACTTCCTTCTTTTCTTAGGTAACTCGGTAGCTATTTGAGTACCTCTTTTATTTTGATTTGTCTTTGTTATTATTGACCTTGTAATCTTTACAAATCCACATTTCAAAGGTTGGGAAACACCTATAAAGGATCTTGTCCTTGCTTGTATGGGGGTCTTGGCCAGTTTCCTCTTTCCTTTTTCTACCCTCACCAGTTCTTCTTAAACTTCCTTGTCTGACTTAGATGTTTCTTCATCATGTTCACTATTACTAATCAATAATTGTTCCTCTTTTGCTTCTTCAACCGACTTCTCTTCTTCTTCATCACTGAATGGTTTTGCCAAAGTGTCCATCATTTTATTTTATTTTCTTCCTACTTTTACTCCGACCAAATCCATTTTGATTCTCATCTTTGCTTCCTCGTAGGTTCCAAACCTTGTTACTTTCCTGTCTTTAGGCTTGGCCAAAAGTGCCTTTATTGACCTAGATACTCTATCAATATCAAGTTCATATCCCATAGGTGGTAACCATGTGGTCCTTGGTTCAACTACCTTGATGAGAATGGATTCAATTTCCACTAGGAAACAAATATCATCTTTATATTTTTCAACTAACTATGCAGGTATCCTGCTTTGCTTGTGCATTCTTTCTTTGAATTTTCCAAAATAATCATACATGACTACTTCAAAATTTTGGCCTAAACCTTTTATGAAATCATCGATTTTCATGATAACTAATTTTTTAAAATCCCATTGAACATTTCCAATTGAAGGGAATGAATTTTTCCAGTAGAAAAATATACATAATGATAATGATCTAAACTTGCAAGTGTTGGTCTTAGCAACTTGGATTGTCCTCATGTTTTCTTCAATTTTCCTTAGCATCAACTTGGTGTGGTCTAGCTTCATTCTCTTCCTTTACGATCTTGTATGCTATGTTAACATCCTCATAAGGAACATTATTCAGTTTTCTAGTTTGGAATACTTTATAAGCAATTATGTATGCTCCAAATCTAGTTTTGAGGTCATGGATTGTGTTAATATGCATACCTCTGCCATCCCATTCGACTTCTATCAATTTTTCAATCTCACTTGTCAATGTGTGCCTTAGTGCCTTTTCTTTATCACACATAGGATAATCAGTGACCATGTGAATAACATCCTTTGAGATTTTAACTAGTTCATCCAGCCACATTTTTCCCTCGTGTACTCAGCTAAGTACTACCCTAATCCACTTAGTCTTAAATACCTTTGGGAAGTGAAGGGAATAGGTTAAAACTTTGATTTCTAGATGAGTATGATCATCCTTCAATTTACCGTCACCGTATAACTCTTGGTAAATGGATTGCAACTCAAAATTGCCAATTTCATTGAGCTTGCAGTGAATATAAGACTAGATGTCCTATACCAACAAAACCCTAGGTGGTATACTTAAAAATAAGCCTTTATCATCAACTTGCGAAGTGACCTCAGGGTGCAATTTATATTTAGGTTCTTCATAAGTTTCAATCTTAATCAAGGTAACCTTCTACTCACTATCATCTTTAGATTAAATGATCTTTTATGAGGATGCCATCGCTTATAAAAAAATTAGGGCTTCATGAAAACTATATTTAAATAGCTTGGTTTGCTTCAAACTTACTTGAATCACTTCCAAATGGTCCATGAAATTCTAAAATCTCTATAGATGGCTTGGAATCTCTTTGCACAAATCTCTCTCTTTTTCTTTGGTTTTATAGTGTGAAAAATGAGTTGGTTTGATGTGTATTTATACCCAAAATTATTTCTCACTTAAAATTTTCACATTAAATACTTCACCAACCATAACTCGGTTAACGATTAAATATTTTCTTATATCTTTTTGATACTTGGATTAGTTAATACTACCAATGCTCGGTTGACTACACAACTCATTTAACCTTAACACTTTCACCGACTAATAAACTTTCACTCGGTCATGCTTTTACTGACTATAGTTATTTCTAGTTCAAGTTATATAACAACCAAGTGCATCTTTTTTCATGTTGATTTTGTATTCATGCAATAGATATAAGGAACTATTTGTAAGATATAACTGATTAAGATCAGTTCCCATACTTTATTTTCACAGGTGGAGGTGGTGAAATGACCTAACCCAAAGGATGAGGTGTCACCAAAGATTGTGCTTGTTCCCGCATTATCTTTAGTTGATCTTCTCCACATTTGAATCATTTTCCTCTTGATTCCATCATGATATTCTCATTCATGTCACTATTTAGGTTTGGTGCTCGATCTCTACAATCTTTACTTAAGTGACTAACTTTGTGATAGTGCAGACATGTCATTCTAGAATTTGTCCAGTTTCTAGATTTTACTCTCCAGTGCAATCTCATACAATTTTCAGCAATATGACCATACCTACCACATGTTTTACAATTAACCCAAGTGTTGTAATCCCAAGTGTGAGAATTACCTTTCCTTCTAAGTTGATAGGTGTTGTTTTGTCTTTTCGGTTCCTAAATTTGTTTCATCTTTTTCATGCATTCTTGTGATATATATCCATGCATGTTGCAAGTCTGATAGTTCTTTTCCATATAGTGCCTCTTATGAGACTTATTCAGCTTTGATCTACACTCATATGCTTTATGTACATACTTGTTACAATTGTAACACTAACCATAAAATTTAGGAGTAGAATTAGGAATACCATTAGCTTTTCTTTTGTAGATATTCAATGTGTGACTAGTTTTCTATAGTGATAGCATGAGAGCTTCTTTGGCCTTCGATTTTAATAGGCATTCTTTTTTTCAAATTTTTTTGATGACTCTCCCTACTTGATATAACCTAAACCAATGGTGTTGTCCAGTCTTCTTTGACTATTTAGGAATTCATCCATCCTTTTATTACTTTCCTTAGTTTTATTTATCATCTTATTATGTTGTTGTTGCATCTTCACTTCATTTTTCAATCTTTCATTCTCTTCCCTTAATTCCCCAATATCTTCCAATTTTCTATCAAGTTCAGTATTTCAGATTCTTTCTCTTGCAACTTTTAGTCATTTTTCTTCCATCTTCAATAGCCATATTACTTTCTTGTTGAGCTTGTCTTGTGTTGTTCATGACTTCAATCAATCTTACCATTTGAGTCTCTTGTCCAATTTGTAGTGCTTTCACTTGTTCAGTAAGGTGTTGATTCTTTTCAGACATATTTGATATAGTTCTGTTAGATGCATTAGATATGCTTCCAAATCCTTTAGATAATTCCTCTATCTCTTCTTCCTAATAATTAGTCTCATTTTGTTGAAATGCTAATTCCTTTATTTTGATCAATGACTCTCTCAATTTTTACTTAATGTCCCTAAGTTGTTCCATGAGAATCTGCATCTCCAGTTTCAGACTTTCAATAGTCTTATCAAGCTTTTACCTTTCCATCTTTAAGATCTTTCCTCTTTAGTGATTAAACTTCTTCAATAAGAGAACTAGCTATGATACCAATTGTTGGGATTATGGAAATAAGAGTTACTAAGAGTGGAGGGGTGAATTAGTAACATAAAAAAAAATTCAACTGAATTCTTAAAATAATGCATTTCATTAACCAAATGACATGTTATCTTTTCATCCATTCATAACATTACTGAAAAAAAGAAATGCTTTCTAATCTAACATGTAAACATCCATGAAAATTCATACACAATACACAAGTATTTTTGTATCGCATAAACCCTTGTTAGAAGGTAAAAATTATGATGGGGATGATACCTAAAAAGCTTCACTAACTACAGTAATATAATTTTCTAGTTAATGCTACAAGGTTTGATCACTTTTGATAATCTTACCCTGTTAGGAGTAACAATAAAGACTTGTAAGGATCTACCTGGTTAAAGGATTTAAGAAACACTATTAAGTGTACACTCAATTAAGATATTTACAAAAAGGCTTGTTAGGTATACTCTGTTAAGAGATTTAACTCTTCCACAATTGTTAGAAAGTGTTGGTGTAATTAAATATTACTAATTACACTTTACTTAAATTTACTTAGGATAATGCATTTTCATATTAGTTGTCATTGTGACACCTAGGAGATTGCATTTCATTTTAGCACATGGTTAGGAGAATTTCCACTTTAGGTGTGATAGTTGTCATCACATACCTCTTTTTGTGTGAGATCCACCTTTAGTGCTCTTATCATTATCATCTTCTCATTGTTACACATGTTTCTCATACTTTTAGGTACAATGGAGGATGATCCACCTTTGGTGGACATGTGATTCCACCTTGTGTGGGTGATATCTTATCATCTCCTTATCATGTAGTCTTGCCTATATATTTAGGCACTCCTACTTTGTATTCAATTCAATTTGGCTATAATCAAGTATTTGATCATTTTGCCTATCTCTCTTGTGCTATCTCTTGATCTTCTATATCATGGCATTTATTCTTTACCTTAGGAAAATTATTACATGGTATCAGAGTGATATCAAAATTCTTACATGGTGTCAGAGCCATATGAGTTTCATTGTATAGCCTATTTTGAGAGAATTTTATTGCAGGTCAAAATTGGAGCTTGCTGGTGCAAATCACAGGTTGGCATCACATTGAGGAGGTCCAGATACCCCTAAATCAAATTTTGTTTCATCCAAATCAGACATCTAAAGCCAAATCTTGAGCCATTTTAATTTTCAAGGTTTGGCAGCGGTGATTCAAATGTTCGATTTAGATGTTTACATCATGGGTGGTTTAATAGAATATTTGATCTGTATGTAGCAACTTACTTTTCTTGATTTTAGATTTGATAAGTACTTAACTGTTATCACCTTTCTATGATAGATTTATTCTCTTAATTTTGTTTGGTATCCTTTTGATATCCTTCTAAATATAATCCTTGAATGCTTTGTCAAAACTTTAACTTTACAATCTTGTCTGATCTTTAAATGTCTATGTAGGCGACTACTTCATGTGTGATACTTGTAAAAATGACATCTTGATAGTGTTAAAAGTAGTGGTTTCGGTTACACCAAAAGATCAATAGGTTAATGCCTGATACAACCACTAGACTTATAGAAGACACAAGAGGTGGTTAAGCCATGTTCCAAATCCCAAGGAGAGCATTGAGAATTTTTCCAACAATCTCCCCATCAATGTTACTCAAGGGGATTTGAACCTGCGACCAAGCTCTGATACTACTTGTTACAAGTAGTGGTTGTTGTTACACCAAAAGATTGACCTATTAATGCCCAATACAACCACTATACTTATAGAAGACATAGAAGGTGGTTAAGCCATGCCATGAATCCCGAGGGGAGTGTTGAGCATTTTGCCAATAGATAGTTCTTATATCAAAAGATTTTGACCTAATTAGGGTTATAATATCATCTAGAAAACATAAAATCTACGGTCCAAATGAATAACCTAAAATATCATTACATTGGGATCATCAATCATTTAATAATTACATCTACATTTAATCTTCACCTTGATTTATGTAAATCATTTTTCTATCTCGATGTAAATTGTTTACCTTGTATTTTGTGTCATTACAAACTTTTATATCCTTCATGTATTGCTTGGTATATACTAATTCATCACTCAGTAAATTACTGACACTTGGTAAACTTGAATGCTCAGTAATCATCTGGCTTAGTATGAGGGCTTGGTCAAGACTTTGTTTGGTTATTATGATATTCTTCCTTGTTCTTTTCTCGATTACTATACTTAGTGTGTTGACCAACTAGCCTGTTTTCTTCCTTTACCAACTATATGTGTGATAGTAATGAAAACTCAAACTAACAGAATTGACCCCTAAAGACAAAGGAAAATCATTCTTTTGATATTATGACTATGATAAAATTAACATACCTATAATATTTGTAAGAAATCATGTAATATTTATATCAAGAGATATCAAATTTTGAGATATGTTTCCTAATGATGAATATGAATAAGTCATTAAGTTTACTATTAAAAAAGAACATTATACATAAATAAAGTATAAGATTACTAAAAATATCCAAATTGATAAGTTTGTGTATCTTTATCCAATATACATGAAACTCATATAATTTAATAATTGTTGATGATGAAGGGCTTTATTGCATTGATCAATTATCAAAAAGCTCAATGAGCTAACTTGGACATATCCAATAATTTTATATAAGATGTTTGAAAATATTTTTAAGTATATATATATATATATATATATATATATATATATATATATATATAATCAAATGTAATAAAACATAAAGCTTAGTGATTGAACATAATTAATCTTCTCTTTCACATAGTCATTTTCTCTATTTTAAGATAGTGCATTAACTCTTTATTCATTATTATAAGTCTTTTCTTTCACTTGAAGTTTAAATATGTAATTGTTGAAAAGGGATTTTTATATAATGTCTCCAAGCTTGACATCATCTTGTTCTTCATGCTTCAATGCATTTTGATGATGATGCACATTGATAAACTAATTTTGAACCCTATCAAGCCCAAACATAAGTCCTAAATTCAGAAAATTAACCAACATCATATTAATGGAGAACTTCCTCATGAATTCATAAACATAAAATAATAAAATCAAATATATTAAATTCACTCAAGAGATTCTTTTCTACATTGTCCTCCTATCTTTAAAGATATTGTAATGAGAATGTTGGTGCTCTCAGTTTTGTTAGCACATGCATAAGAGGCTATGAAAGAATGGAGTTTGGTTTATTGACAAAAAGAAATGATAATAGGTGGTATGGAGGAAATGATAGTTATAGGATGAAAATGGTGGAAATTATGCACTCTCAAAGATCACAAGTATGCTAGGGAATAAGATATCATAAGTTCTTCAAAACCATAATATGATCACATTCTGTATGGACCCACCATTCATATACCCTCTTGTTAGCTTGTGGTGACTGATCAGGAAATACTATACACTTTTCTTCCTACCCTCGCTGGGGTTTGGTAAATTTTTTTTGGGCCAACATATTTTTGGCTAATTTTGGGCTGACATGTTGTAACTCATTCTAACCCTAAAGTGGAAAAATATTGTATAATATGGCTTAGGATTAGGGTTTTCATCATGTAGGTTTTTTGTACTTGCAGTGGAATTGAGTTGTAAAGGATTACAAATTGTAATTAGGTTGTAATCATTGAATAATAAAATATTGGACTCATTGTTGGTGGACATAGCCCATGGATTGGGTGAACCATGTTAAATCTTTGTGTCTTCTATTCTCTTTTGTGTGGTTTATGGTTGTTTTGATATTGGTTATATTTGCATGTAATTGTTATTTTTATCTTGTTATTCCTAACAAGTGGTATCAGAGTGAGGTTTTTTTCCAGTTATCCTCTATAGGAAGATCTCATGGTTTAGTGGGAGTCTCATAGTTGAGTGTGAGAAATGGTAGATGAGGGTAGGGTTAAGGTTGAAAAGTTTAATGGGAAGAACTTTTAGTTATGGAAAATGCAAATGGATGACTATATCTATCAAAAGGATCTATGGCCCCCATTGGAAGGAAAAGCTAAGAAACTGACAAGCACTTCTAAGGAGGAGTGGGATATTATTGATAGAAAGGCCCTTAGTAGTATTCAATTATGCCTGGCACAATCGATAGCATTCAATATTACACAAGAAATGATGACTGAAGATTTGATGAAAACCATAGTGAAGTTGTATGAAAATCCCTCCACTTCAAATAAGGTATTTCTCATGAAGTGTTTGTTTAATATGAAAATGGTGGAAGGTGGGCTAGTTGCTGATCATTTAAATGAGTTTAATATAGTTACTAGTCAATTAACTTTTGTCAATGTTATTTTTGATGAAGAAGTCAGGGCTCTTGATTTTTTGTTCTTTTCCTGAAAGCTGGAATGGCTTGCTAATGGCTATTAGTAACTCTGTTTCTAATTCTAATACCCTAAAATTTGATGATGTTATTGGTGTTATTCTGAGTGATGAAATTCATAGGAAAAGCTTAGGTGGATCCATATCAGGTAGTATCTTAAATGCACAAAGAAGAGGTAGAACCAATGAGAGAGGAAATAATTCTAGAAATGATGGAAAATCAAGAGGAAAATCAAAGGGAAAGAGGACTGAATCCAAAGGGCCAAATGATTTCTAGTACTATGGAAAACCAAGTCATAAGAAGAAAGATTGTTGGTCTTGGAAGAATAAAGAAGGAGACAAACAAGAAGGTAACTAGGAGGCAAATGTGGTACATAATAAACCCGAAGAGGATGCCTTGCTCCTTTCTTTAGAAAGTATTGATGATTCATGGGTTTTAGATTTTGGGGCTTCATTTCATGCTACACCCCATAGAGGTTATTTTCTTGATTATTTCCAAGGGGATTTTGGGCTAGTTTATTTGGGTGATAATGAACCCTGTTAGATAGTTGGAAAGGGGGAAATTAAGATCAAGTTGTAGAGTGGGAATCATTGGCTACTACAAGAGGTAAGACATGTTCCAAGGCTAAGTAGGAATTTAATTTCAACAGGGCAACTAGGTGATGAGGGTTTAATAGTTACTTTTAATGATAGAAATTGGAAGATTGCAAAAGGTTCCTTAGTAGTAGAAAAAGGTGTGAAAGTAGGAACCTTATATCTTTGTACAAGTCATACTGTTCCTTCTACTTTAATTGTTTTAGAAGATAATGAATGTTCAGGAATAGTGGCTGCAGTTGAGCAGGAAGAACATCAAACTATTGTTGTAGATTCTGACACAACACTTTGGCACAACAAACTTGGCAACATGAGTGAAAAAGGTATGAAATTACTTCATTCAAAGAAAGTTTTACCTAGTCTGAAATGTGTCAGTATGGATTTTTGTGAAAGTTGTGTTTATGGAAAAAAAAGAGAGTTAGTTTTGTAAAGAGTGGAAAGGAAAAGAAAAATGAGAGATTATAGCTTATGCATACATATGTATGGGGACTAGCTCACGTATCTTCCCTTGGTGGCTCTCTGTATTATGTTACATTTATAGATGATGCAACAAGAAAAGTATGGATTTATTTTCTTAGAAATAAATTTGATGTATTTCAAACTTTTAAGAAATGGAAATGCTTGGTTGAGAATGAGACTGGTAAAAAGCTAAAATGTCTTAGATCTGATAATGGTGGTGAGTATTGCAGCACATAATTTGAAGATTATTGTTCCTCAAATGGTATTCATAGCCAAAAAACTGTACCAAGGACTCCACAAGAAAATGAAGTGGTTGAATGCATGAATAGGACAATAATGGAGTGTGCAAGGAGTATGAGGTTGCATGATAGGCTGCCCTTAAACATGTGGGAAGAGGATGTAAACACTACTATTTATCTAATTAATAGAGGCCCCTCTACTGCTTTGGACTATGGTCATCTAGAGGAAGCATGGAGTGGTAAGAAGGTGAGTTAGTCTTTTCTCAAAACCTTCAGTTGTGAAGCTTTTGCACATGTAGATTTTGAAAATGGAACCAAGCTAGAAGCTAAGTCAAAGAAATGTGTATTTGTTGGATATGGCATTGATGAATTTGGTTATAGGCTTTGAAATTTTGAAAATCATAAAATTGTAAGAAGTAGCGATGTCATATTCAATGAGAAAGTATTATACAAAGATCTGTTGCAACAACATGAGAAGAAAGAAAATGATTATGTAGTACTGGATGATACTCCAAAAGATGATGTTCTAGTAGACCCTTATTCTCTGCAACAACAAATAACACACACCGTAGTGAATGTTAGATGGTTAACAAGGCTAAGTAGACCTCCAAAAAGATTCTCTCCCTCTTTGTATTCTATTTTGTTAACAGATGCTGGTGAACCTAAATGTTATAATGAAGCTATGCAGGTGGATACAAAGCTTCAGTGGGAGTCTGCAATAATAGAGGAAATGGACTCCTTGCTAAAAAATCACACTTGGGATTTATGTAAGTTACCTATAGGTAAATAGGATTTACAGAACAAATGGGTTTACAAGCTCAAAGAAGAGGATGGAGGTAAGAAAATGTTTAAATCTAGGTTAGTTGTAAAAGGATTTGCACAGAAAAAGGGCATTGATTTTGATGAGATACTTTCTCCAGTTGTTAAAATGACTTCTATTCGTACTATTTTAGGTATTGTGGCTGCTAAAGATTTGGATTAAAAGAAGCTTGATGTTAAAACAACTTTTCTACATGGTGATTTGGATGAAGAAATACATATGGTTCAACCACAAAGATTTGAGGTCAAGGGTAAGGAGAGTTTGGTGTGTAGATTGTAGAAAAGTTTATATGGCTTGAAGCAAGCACCTCAGAAATGGTATATTAAATTTGACACTTTCATGAATGAGCACAGATACACTTGGTGTCATTCTTACCATTGTGTTTACTTTAAGAGGTTGGGTGATGATAGCTACATTATTTTATGTTTATATGTTGATGATATGCTTGTAGCTAGGTCTAACATGGATCACATTAAGGGGTTAAAACAATAGTTAGCACATTCATTTTCTATGAAGGATTTGGGGGCAAGAAAAAAAATCCTTGATATGAAAATTTGTAGAGATAGGAAAAATAGGAAGTTGACTTTATCTCAGGCTGATTATATTGAGATGGTGTTGTAACATTTCTCTATGGAGAATGCCAAAGCTGTTAGCACATCTTTTCCTGGTAATTTGAAATTGACAAAGGAGATGTGTCCTAAGAAATCATAAGAGGAGGATAAAATGTCTAAGGTACCTTATTCTTCAGGTGTAGGGAGCTTAATGTATGCTATGATATATACTAGGCTAGATATTGCACACATAGTGGGAGTCGTTAGCCAATATATGAGTCACCCTGGTATTGAGCATTGGAATGCAATCAAATGGATTCTTAGATTTGAGAGGTACATCTAGTAAGTGTTTACACTTTGGGGGATCTACTAGTACTGTACAAGGCTATGTTGACTTAGATTTGGTAGGAGATATAGATAGTAGGTGGAGTACTATAGGATATGTATTTACTATTGGTGGGATAGCAGTGAGTTGGATTTCTCAACTACAAAAGGTGGTTTCTTTATCCACCATATAGGTAGAGTATGTTAATACTACATAGGTAGCCAAGGAGATAATATGGCTTCAATTCTTCATGGAAGAATTGGGACATCCATAGATGGATAATTTTTTGCATATAGATAGCCAAAGTTCCATTCATCTTGCAAAGAATTCTGCTTTACACTCAAAGAAAAAACACATACAGTTGCGGTACCATTTCATTTGGTCAGTTTTGGATGATGGGCAGTTAAAGCTAAAAAAGATACATAAATATGACAATCCAATAGATATGTTTACAAAGGTAGTAACAAGGGAGAAGTTGACCTCATGTTCAACTTCAGTTGGACTTCTAGACTAAATAGAATAAAGGAACAGCTGAGTCTAGGGTGGTTCGATCCAGTGGGAGCCTCATATGGTAGTAATATTGCTACAGGATCACTCTCCAAGTGGGAGGTTTCTTAGTGTGGATCCTGATCAGTCACCAAGTGGGAGATTGTTAGCTTGTGGTGACTAATCAGGAAAGTGTTGTACACTTTTCCTCCTACCCTTGCCAGGGTTTGGGGCTGACATATTTTTGGCTAATTCTGGGCTGACATGTTGTAACTCATTCTAACCCTAAAGTGGCAAAATATTATATAATATGGCTAAGGGTTAGGGTTTTCATCATGTAGGTTTTTTGTACTTGCACTAGAATTGAGTTGTAAAGGATTAAAGATTTTAATCAGGTTGTAATCACTAGATAATAAAATATTGGACTCACTATTAGTGGATGTAGCCCAGGGATTGGGTGAACCACGTTAAATATTTGTGTCTTCTATTCTCTTCTATGTCATTTATGGTTGTTCTGATATTGGTTATATTTGCATGTAATTATTATTTCTATCTTGTTATTCCTAACACCTCTAGGGATGGATTCTCATATTAAGATCCTTGTTGAAAATAAGAAAGATACCCTTATGGAAAAGGATTCCTCTGCCACTGGGATTGGAGATATAATGAAGATTTACAAGGATCTCATGGATGTTTAGAATAACCTCTTCAAGTGGTTGGTGCTGGAAATATACATGATTAAATACATGGTTAACTCCCTTAACATTAAAATAGAGTTGGGGCATATGTAACCATGATTAAAAATCCAAATTTGATGAATATTAACAATATACTTTCTTTGATCTAGAATGTAGAAATGATGTTAAGGCAATAAACATGGATTATAAAGTAAAAATTAGGAGTCTTGAAGAATCCCTTGAAAAGGTGCTGGATAAGTTGAGGGTTGTTGTGGTTGTTAGCAGAATAGCTTTGCAAAATAGTATTGATGCAAGACTTAGGGTATGATATCTTGATTTAGTGATTTTCTTAACTCTTTATGTGGGGTAGTGGATCCTAACTTTTTCACCATGGAGAACTTACTTCACGGACATAATTACTGCCCCTGATGGCCTCCTAGTCCTTATAAGAAGTGTCTGGTTACCAAATTTTGGAGTGCTCCATTTCAACTTCCTAAGAGGTCAACAAGCTAGCCTCCCAAATATGCCAAACACCATCAGGGGTCAAGGTGGGTCATTATTTCAAGATGAGTCATTTGAGGTTATATTGGTATGATCTCATAGTCTAATTAGACTCATCACACTTTTAAGGGGTGGTTATTTCACAACACCCTCCAAAAGGCTAGTAGCTCTTTGATGAGTTGCAAGAATTAAGCCTTGGCCTAAAGGGATAATTAGGTCTTCAACTACAAAGTAATTACTAAAATTTGAAGGCCTCCTCTCCAAATACTAGTTATAACATTTACACGTATCTAAAACATCTCCAAACCCCAAGTTATAGCCTCTAGTGTTGAGTTCTTAGAGGGGTATCCGCTTACTGTGTGTTCAAGAAAAGGTGTATATATAGTGGAAATACACCTAGGGAATCCTCAAACTCCCATCTCCCTGCATGACACAATATCTAGCTTGAAGAGTCTCAAATTAAACATGAAGGGATATAATTCTAGAAAGGGCCATTAGTTCTCCATGGTGGGAATGCTAGTAAATCAAAATCAAAAGATGAAACCCTAGCCTATCACCAAATATAAGTCACAGAGACAAAAATAAAGATATCTAGAAATAGAGAGTAGATCAAATCACCAAACCACTTGTATTTCAAAGTTATTTCGACTAGGACTCTTGAGTGATAGATTTCACCTCTGTATGGGCTCATACTTGTCCATACACAATACTTTCATAGCATAATTTGTAGAATATAGGATTAAATTTTATTGATTGGATGCAAAATTATATGTCCAACATTCCACCTACCTGATAGGGATATATGAAGGCTCTCTGAATAGTTTACAACTTATTTTTAAATCTCTTAGTTATTTGTGAGTTAGTTACATCAACTTTCAAAAAGTTTTCTCTGTTGCAAGAAAAGTTACTAAGCAACTTTTGTGCAAGTTTCCACTTTTTTCTCCTAGTCAGCAATTTGTTCTTATTTTGCATGCTATGATCCCTAAATGGAACAATCTAGGATAAAACCATAAAAATAACTAAAAAAAGTCCTAGAATCTAGAGTTTATTAGATCCTTGACCATAGTTGACCAAGTGGCTTATCAATGCCAAATCTTGGAACTAGGTGTGAGGAACAAATACCTATGGCTTGAAAGTGATTCTAACAATATCATTAGATGTTTGAAAGGCTCCTCCCCTTTGTGGACTATTGAGAACATAATTTTGGAGTCTCAGAGCATTGTTAATTCCTTTGAGAAGGTTCATATTTCTCACGTGTTCAGATGAGCGAATCAAGTAGCTGATGCAATGTCCAATGTGGCTATCAAACAAAAAGATTTGGTGAGGTGGCATAATGGAAAGGACATCCCGCAGAAGTTGATTGAGCCAATCACATGGGATCAAATTCATGGCATGGAAGGAGCCATATATGGAAATAATTATATTTAATCCACATTTTCCAATGAGTTTTTTCAAGCATAGGATGTACAGTGGTTTGCCTATCTACAATTATGATACTTTAACTCTACACACTTTATGGTTGCTTATGAGATCCAAAGTCTCTTGCCTTGGTTTTGATTTATTTTCTAAGAGGCATAGTCACTGCAAGTGTAATAGAAGTTCTTTTTTTCTACTGGGTCCAAAGCTATCTTAAGAGTAGCATTTGTTTTAGAAAGATTCTTGCTATGGGGGGCTCAGATAATTAGGAGGAAACCTGTGGATTGTAGTGAGTGGAAGAAAAGAAGGATTGTTTGGGATATCTTGCAGACCGGTGGAATTACACCTTTTATGGAGAGATTGCACGGAGGAAACCAAGAGGTCACCAATATGTTCCTAGAGAGGTGAAATGAAGGTAGCATTCAAATCAATGGTTGCTAGTTTACTGTGACTGAGGAAGTTATTTCCATGATCACTAGAATCGCTATTGTGGGGAAAAAATTCTATAGGGATTGCAAGATATTGAACCCTACGATTAACAACTTCTCCAATGACCCAGGAGAGAAACAATCTCTCTCAAAGTTGAGAACCTACTACCATCCTAAAGGCATAAATAAATAATGGAGGTTCATGCTTTGGGCCATCATTTACTACATAACCCTGGACTACAGATCATCTAGAATTTGTACTTACCATTTTGTTATGCTTAACCACTTCAGACATGGTAAGATGGTGTCCATCCCCTTCTACTTGTATTCATCCATTAATGAAAATATCAATGGTTTCAAGGGTAAATCTAATGCTAACCCTACTTTTGATGAGGGTTTGTTGCTACTTATTTATGAATATTTTAAACTGTAAATGGTGAGCAAGTCTATAAAGAACAAAGGGGCCAAGGAGGAGGAGTTAGGGTTTGACTATGAGCCATCAGACACTAAGGATAGCACTAGATTACATTCTGAAGATCAGGAGGAGGAGTATTTTAAGAAAGGGAGCTCTGGAAAGATTCTCTACCAATCCTAAGGAAACACACATGATGGCTGTCAAAAGGATAATGAGATATTTGAAAGGAATTGCTGATTATGGGTTGCATTACAAGAAGCATGAAAAGTTTGAGTGATAAGTGTATAGTGATGTTGATTGGGCAGGAAATGTAGATGATAGAAAGAGTACTAGTAGTGGAGCTTTCTTTCTTGGACAAATATTAGTCTCTTGGACAAGAAAGAAAACAAATTGCATTTCCCAATCCACTGCTGAAGCTGAGTATGTGGCTACCGTAGTGAACTATTCAAACTTGGTGTGGATAAAGCAATTGTTGATAGGCATGAAAGAAGAGATCATTGAACCAGTTGTTATCTTTTGTGACAAAACAAGTGCTTTCAACATCTCCAAGAATCGAATAATGCATACAAATACCAAGCACATTGCAATCAAGTATCACTACTTGAGGGAATTGGTACAGAACAAGGAAGTCAAAATGGAATATGTGAACACAAAGGAACAACAAGTAGACATATTCACTAAAGCTTTACCTAGAGAAGCTCATGAATATCTGAGAGGACAATTAGGGGTCCTTTCCCTAACTGAGGCTTCCTAGTCAAGCTAGGAGTAGTGCATCAAACATGCTTCAAAAGAATATTTGATAGATTGATGCAGAAGAAGGTTACACTTTAGGAGCAACCTAGAGTTGTGAAAAGAACAACAAAACTAAGAATCAGTCACAAGAAAGATGATAGAGGGAGAAAATACTAAAAAGATGACATTTACATTTGCATGATGTATGTTTTAGTTTCTCCTTTGGCATTTTTGTCAAGGAGGGAGATGAATAGAGATGAAATCACATGATAGAGATAAAGTGAGAATGAATAGAGATCAAAGATCAAGTAAGAGGGAGAAATTCAGGAAGATTGTTATTGTGTGGATAGTCACATAAGCAAGGCTAATTGATTCTAAATCAGAATGAAGCTAAGGATATTATAAATATTTTTGATGGACAGATATGTTTTTGGATTGGTTGGTAATCCATGTGTTATTCATATGGTGTTTCCATCAATGCCAAAGAGGGAGATTGTTGGAAACTACAATTGAAGTAATTATTGTATTGTCTTTGATGTCAAACCTTAACTGGTAAGACTTTTGCTACTTAAGAAAGTACTTTATCTATTTGAATGTTGTGAAGGGGTTAGAAAAGGATGGTAACAATAGAACCTAGGGGCAAGGTTGAGTTATCTTGATACTTGAATGAGTACTTGATTATGTTGCATAATGATGAGATAATATATTGTTTATCTTAGTAAGAATGAAGACTAAACTGGTAGGTTTAACCAAGAAAAAGTGAAGAAATCATGTTTAAGCTGAGTGATGTTAATGTCGACCGAGCTAGTATATGCCGAGTAATTTTAGTGCTGATCAGACATCAGTTAATTGTTGAGGAAGACAGTGTTAGCTAAGAAAATAGTTTTAGTTGTGATCGAGATTTCTAGTGAAGACTGAGAAGTTCAACACCATATTGATCGAGCATCAATAATTTACATTTGAGGAAGAATTCAGATTCCTAGCCAACATAGTTGAATTCTTGGATTATGTAAACTGTGTTGAATTTATTTATTGATTGTATGAAATCATTTAATGCACTGTAAAACATTTTATTGTAAATCTTAAAGAGATTTGAGATGTTTCTAGAAGAGGAGATGAAGAACATAAAGTTGGAAGGATTTGATGAATCTGACCAAACCCTAAGATCTATGAAGAAGATTAAGTGGCAAAAGTTGTATTGACCTAATTGAAGAGGTATATAGGAAACCTAAGTGTGAGGTTGAGTGTGTTGGCAAGATATGTTGATGTTATTGACTGTCTAAGTAGAAAAGGTTGAAGGAGAAGTGTTGTGATCTCTTGAAGGGATTTCTGAGTAGATCAGTGATGGAGATGGAAAAGATTTATGGTCAGTAAGCCAACATATGTGTATGGAGTTGGATCTGATATCTACAAAGTGAGTTGTATGTTTACAGATCAATATTACTGTTACTTTATAACCATTGTATCAGTCAAAATCCTTTTAAAAAAGGTTGACTTAATAGTCATTTGTATAAATCCTTTGAACAAGGTTTCATTCTAATGGAGTGTATGTAAGTCCTATAATAAGGTGCACTTTTAACAAAGTGGTTGAAATCCTTTAACCGGGTCACACCTGACAGTGTGTATGTAACCTTTGACCGGGTTGGCTTTTCGCAGAGCTCACTTTAGAAGAGTGAAAATAATAGTAACATGTTACAAAGTGGTTTTTCCCTAATTGGGTTTCCACTATAAATCTTGGTGTCAATAGTTGTGTGAATGTTTTGGTTTGAAAATTTATGTGTTTTACAATTTAAGTACATTTGGGTAGTGGACTACAATGTTATATGTTTCTATTATGCAATCAGTAATGATCGAGTAGCTGTTGGTTATTAGATCTAATCTATTGAAGAGTTTTAAAGTTTGTTTTACACATCTGGACCTAAGAACAACTGATTTACCCCTCTCTATTGTTCTAAATCATATTTAACAATTGGTATCAAAGCTTCGTTGGTGCTTACAGAGAACAAGTTTAAAGGTTCTTGAAGAAAATGATCAGGATGTATAAGAAGGAGGTACTGAAGATAAATAAGGAGAACTTCCCTACATGGAAAAGTTTGATGAAGTTTCATTTGGCCGGTATTGGTGATTCTGCAAAGTATTATGTTGAGCATGATTATGTCACACTTATTGCACCTCTGACTACTGAGGAGTTGAGAGATAAACAAGAACACAATCAGGAAATGTTGGAAATTGCATTTGCCCTAAGCTATCTAGAATTTGAGGACATCAAAGATTGCATGAATGCAAAGAAAATGTGGGACACTCTTGCAAACATCTATGGAGATGATATAAATGTACTGAGAGCTAAATTCAAGAGCCTTAGAGGTTAATTTGATGAAATGAGAATGCAAGAAGGTGAGAATATTGCACATTATTGTGGTAGAATAAAAGAAGTTGTAAATGCTATTAGAGGAGAAAATGGAACTATTGATGATGAAACTGTAATAGGAAAATTATTAAGAACTCTGTGTCCTATCTATGCTATTAAGATTTCAACAATTCATGAATCTAGGTGTAATCCTAACAATGCACTTACTTTGGAAAGTTTGGTTGGTAAGCTTACTGCTTTTGAGATTTCTAACTATGATAACTTCACTATTGCTAATGTTGAATATGCTTTTAAGTCATAAATGGTTTTGAATAAGTCAAAGAAAGAGAAAGAGAAGTGTATTAGTGAAAGTGAAAGTGAAAGTGACACATCTGATGAAGAACTTGAGGATCTGGAAGCTCTTATGGCTAGAAGACTGAAAAGGGGAAAAGGAAAGTATAAAGGTAAACTCCCTATAATATGTTTTTCATGTAATAAAGTTGGTCATATAGCTACTAGGTGTCCTGATATGGATGATAAGGATGAAGAAAGAGATAGAAAGCATAAAGACAAAAGAGATGACAAAAGTTACCAAAGGTACAAGGAATACAAGGGGAAAGGTAAGAAATCCTACTATATTGCCGAAGAAGAGATTGACACTGATAGTGATGATTTTGAAATTGAGGTAGTCTATGTTGCAATGAAAGATGAGTCTGATGAGGAGGAGAAAAATGCATTAATTTCTTATGTGAAGAAAAATGATAAATGGATTATTGAAAATGGTTGTTCACATCACATGACTAGTGAAAAAAGTAAGTTTGATACCTTAGATCTTTATAAAGGTAGAAGTGTGAAATTTGGTAATGATGCACCATGTCCTGTTAGAGGAAAAGGATTGATTAAGCTGACTGATAAGATCACTTGTAAGAATGCTTACTGGGTTGAAGGTCTTAACTATAATCTATTGATTATTTCATAGCTTAATAGCATTGGATTTTGAGTGGAATTTCATCACAAGAAGGCTAAAATATTTATGCCATTGGTGAACTGATTGGAAGTGGAGAACAGACAAGAGGTAATTTGTTCTATCTTGACCTATCTAAGGAGACATGTATGATTGCACAACTTGATGATATATGGTTATGGAATAAGTGGCTATGTCATGCTAACTTTATAATTTGGTAGAAATTAGTAAAAAGAAGAAAGTGAGAGGTCTACCTAGATTGAAGAAACTTAAGAATGTAATGTGCAAACAATGTTAGTTAGGAAAGATGACAAAGTCAAGTTTTTAGAGAAAAACCTTTACTTCTGAGAATGCTTTAGATTTTGTTCATACTGACCTTTGTGGACCTATGGGTGTATAAAGCTATTATGGTGCTAGATACTTTATTCTATTTGTTGATGATTATACCAGAATGATGACAGTAATGTTCTTAAAATAAAAATTTGATGCTTTTCAATTCTTTAAGTGCTATTTGGCTAAAAGCTTGAAAATGAGATAGGTAGGAACTTGAAGTGTCTTAGATCTAACCAAGGTGGATAATTTATATCCAATAAATTTAATCTATTTTGCAATGATAGAGGGATCAAAAGATAGATGTCTACACCTCAAACACCTCCATAGAATGGTATAGCTGAAAGAAGGCATAGATCTATCTTGGATTGTGCAAGGACATTAGTGATTGAAAATAATGTTGCACAAAAGTACTAGAGAGAAGCTATAAGTACAACCATTTATACTCTTAATCAAGTACAAATAAAAAAAGGTACAAATCTGACACCTTATGAATTATGGCATGGGCATGCACCTAATGTAAAGTACTTTAAAATATTTGGAAGCAAATGCTACATACTAAAGGAAAATAAGAATGTAAAGTTTGATGCTAAAAGTGATGAGGGCATATTCCTAGGGTACTCAACAAAAAGTAAAGCTTATAGGTGTTTGAACTCTAACACTAACAAAATTGTGGAAAGTGTGAATGTCAAAGTTGATGAGTATGCAGAGAAAAATGATGCTGAAAGAGAGAACTAGAAGATTACAGAGCTTTTTTGTATATAAAGGAAGGAGAGGCAAGTGACAAACTTGCACTTGATGCTGAGTCTTAGGTAAGCCATGTCGAGCCTTAGGAAAATAATGTCGATAGACAAGAAGAATGTGTCGAGCAATAGGAGGAAGCTACCAAGTATTAGGAAGAGGTTGCCAAGCATTCAGAAGCTAAATCTGACAATCTTGTTGGTGAAATTGAAGAGCTAGAGGAAAGGAGAGTAGAACCAATTTTGGAAAAATATGTAAGAAGACATCACAAGCCCAAATAGATAATTGGAGACAAAGATACTGGAGTTTTGACTAGAAGCAAGATAAGAGACCCTACATGCTTACTATGTGAATTTGAGACTAAGACAACAAGGGAGGCATTATAAAATGAAGAATGGATACAAGAAATGAATGAGGAGATAGACCAGATTGAGAAGAATGATACCTAGACTCTAGTGCTGAGACCAAAAAATAAAAATGTCATTGGAAAAAATTTGGTGTTCCAAAATTAATTGAATGAGCATGGTCAAATCACAAGAAACAAAGCTAGGTTGGTATGCAAAGGCTATGCACAAGAAGAAGGAATAGATTATGGGGAGCCTTTTTCCCATGTAGCAAGATTGGAATGAGTAAGAACTCTACTTGCATATGCTACCTACAAAGATTTCAAGGTATACCAAATAGATGTCAAGTCTGTATATTTAAATGGTATATTAGAAGAAGAAGTGTACATAGAACAACAAAAAGGATTTGTTGATCCAAACAAGAGACACATGGTTTGCAAACTGAACAAAGCACTATATGGATTAAAGCAAGCTCCTAGAGCATGGTATGAAAGACTGCACAACTACTTGATATAGATTAGATTTTCAAGGAAAAATGACACAAGAAGTTTGTACATGAAAGATGAAGAAGGTAAAGGAATCTTGTTGGCTAAGATTTTTGTAGATGATATTATATTTGGTGGACAAGATGACTTGTGTAAGAGATTTTCAAATGAAATACAAACTGAATTTGAAATGAGTATGTTCGGTGAGATCAAATTTTTTGTTGGTTTACAAGTATATCAAATAGAAAAAGGCATTATGATCATCACCCAGTCCAAGTATATTCATGAGATACTAAATTTTTTTGGAATGGAGGATTCAAGGCTAGTGAGTAATCCTATGGTTACTAGACAAAAGTTTTCTAAGAATGATGAGGTTGTAGAAGTAAACTAGACTTTGTACAGATCTATGATTGGAAAAGTGTAGTATGTTGTACATAGTAGACCAGATAATGCACTAGTTGTTGGGATTGTGGTAAGATTCTCTGCCAATCCTAAGGAAACACACATGATGGTTGTCAAAAAGATAATGAGATATTTGAAAGGAACTGCTGATTATGGGTTGTATTACAAGAAGCATGAAAAGTTTGAACTACAAGTGTATCTTGATGTAGATTGGGCAGGAAATGTAGATGACAAAAAGAGTACTAGTGGTGGAGCTTTCTTTCTTGGACAAAGATTAGTCTCCTAGACAAGCAAGAAACAAAATTGCATTTCCCAATCCACTGTTGAAGCCGAGTATGTGGCTGCTGCAGTGAATTGTTCAAACGTGGTGTGGATAAAGAAATTATTGATAGGCATGAAAGAAGAGATCACTAAACCAGTTGTTATCTTTTGTGACAACACAAGTGCTATCAACATCTCTAAGAATCCAATAATACATACAAATATCAAGCAAATTACAATCAAGTATCACTACTTGAGGGAATTGGTACAAAACAAGGAAGTCACAATGGAATATGTGAACACAAAGGAACAACTAGAAGACATATTCACTAAAGCTTTACCCAGAGAAGATCATGAATATCTGAGAGGACAATTAGGGGTCCTTACCCTAACTGAGGCTTCCTAGTCAAGCTAGGAGCACTGCATCAAACATGCTACAAAAGAATATCTGATAGATTGATGCAGAAGAAGGTCACACTTTAGGAGTAGCCTAGAGTTGTGAAAAGAAGAAAAAAACTAAGAATTAGTCATAAGCAAGATGACAGAGGGAGAAAATACTGAAAAGATGACATCTACATCTGTAGGATGTATGTTTTAGTTGTTTCTTTGGCATTTTTTTCAAAGGGGGAGATGAACATAGATGAAAACACATGATAGAGATCAAGTGAGAATGAACATAGATGAAAGATCAAGAGGGAGAAATTTAGGAAGATTGTTAATGTGTGGACGGTCACATATGCAAGGCTAATTGCTTTTGAATCAGAATGAAGCTAAGGATATTATAAATATTTCTGATGGACAGATAAGTTTTTGGATTGGTTAGTAATCCATGTGTTATTCATATGGTGTTGCCATCAATGCCAAAGAGGGAGATTGTTGGAAATTGTAATTGAAGTAATTTTTTTATTGTCCTTGATGTTAAACTTTAACTGGTAAGACCGTTGCTACTTAAGAAAGTACTATATCTATTTGAATGTTATGAAGGGGTTAGACAAGGATGGTAACAATAGAACCTAGGGGCAAGGTTGAGTTATCTTGATACTTGAATGAGTACTTGATTATGTTGCACAATGATGAGATAATATATTATTTATCTTAGTAAGAATGAAGACTAAAATGGTAGGCTTAACCGAGAAAAAGTGAAGAAATCATGTTTAAGATGAGTGATGTTAGTGTTGATCGAGCTAGTATATGCCGAGTAATTTCAGTGTTGATTGGAGATCAGTTAACTACTAGGTATGTGCAAGATCATGAGGGGCCAAAAAGTGGTGATGTCAGTTCAAAACTTTGACAATGTAGCTGACGACTTTTTTTTCACCCAAATTTGATAAAATGAAAAGGGTATCTTAAGGATATTATTACCTTTCTATCGATATAATTGTTGTCACATTTTGAATTCGGTATGTAATTATTAGTTATTTTCTAATTGAGCTACCTCTAAAGTGCTGATTTATATACTGATTGAAAAATGAATATAACTTTCAGATGGTATAACATTTTGGAAATCTAAAAAATGCGTCACATTCTATGCTTCACCTGCTATAAGGAAAAAAGAAAAAGTTTTGAATTTTGTAAAGTTTTGAATGAGTTAAGGTGGTCAGACACGGGAATTTTTTTATTTTGAAAATGTTGTAGCAAAAAATTCATAATTAATTATTTTTTTAGATTAAAATTACAAAAAAATATGCATCACATCCAGGAATGAGTCTACTACTTATATATAAAATCTTATAATAAAATATTATCATTTGATTATGATTAAGGTGGTCAGACATACACCTACTTCTTATTTTTTTCTTGAAATTTTTGTACTACTGCATTGAAATCTATAATTTTCACCAATCATAATAACTTTTTCTAAAAAAAGGCCTAGTAGTTTAGAAACTACATTCAATTTTCTATAGATTCTATTCTTACAACTTTTTGGTATTAGGTTCCTAGCTAGTTAAATTTTTTATGTCAAGTTGACTAACCCTGATTTGCTGATTTTTCATTGCCACTTAAGGGCATAGTTTGGCCCCTCATGATCTTGCACATACCCTACTAAGGAAGACAGTGTTAGCTAAACAAACAGTTTTAGTGGTGATCGAGCTTTCTAGTGAAGACCAAGAAGTTGAAAACTATATTGACTGAGCGTCAGTAATTTACATTTGAGGAAGAATTGAGATTCCTAGCTGACATAGTTAAATTCTTGGATTATGTAAACCATGTTGACTTTATTTATTGATTGTATGAAAGCATTTAATGCACTGTAAAACATTTTATTGTAAATCTTAAAGAGATTTGAGATGTTTCTTGAAGAGGAGATGAAGAACATAAAGTTGGAAGGATTCGATGAATTTGACCAAACCCTAAGATCTACAGAGAAGATTAAGTGAAAAAAGTTGTATTGACCTAATTGAAGAGGTATATAGGAAACCTAAGTGTGAGGTTGAGTGTGGTGGCAAGATATGTTGATGTTATTGACTGTCTAACAAGAAAAGGCTAAAGGAGAATTGTTGTGATCATTTGAAGGGATTTCCAAGCAGATTAGTGATGGAGATGGAAAATATTTACAGTCAGTAAGCCAACATATGTGTACAAAATTGGATTTGATAACTGAAAAGTGAGTTGTATGCTTACAGATCAATATTACTGTTATTTTCTAACTATTGTATCAGTCAAAATCCTTTTAATAGAGGCTGACCTAACAGTCATTTGTATAAATCCTTTGAACAAGGTTGCATTCTAATGGAGTTAATGTAAGTCCTATAACAAGGCACACTTTTAACAAAGCGGTTGAAATCCTTTAACCGGGTCACACCTGATAGTGTGTATGTAACCTTTAACAGGGTTGGCTTTTCATAGAGATCACTTTAGAAGATTGAAAATAATAGTAACATGTTATAAAGTGGTTTTTCCCTAATTGGGTTTCCACTATAAATCATGGTGTCAATAGTTGTGTGAATGTTTTGGTTTGAACATTTATGTGTGTTACAAGTTAAGTACAATTGGGTAGTGGACTGCAATGTTATATGTTTCTATTATGCAATCAGTAATGATCAAGTAGCTGTTGGTTATTAGATTTGATATGTTCAAGAGTTTTAAAGTTTTTTTTATACATCTAGACCTGAGAACAACTGATTCACCCCGCCCTCTCTATTTTTCTAAATCATATTTAACACCTTTTACTAATTTATTTTGAATATGAAGTTTTTTGATGAAGAATGAAAAATTATTAAGATTTGGGTAGCGACAATCTAGTTAAAAATAAAGGCATGTTGTTCTTTAAAATGATGATATCTCCTCATGATGTCATTCAGCTTATGACTACTTACACCCTTTGTAATTATGCTTGATTGATTCACCACTTTTGGATAGAAACAAATATGTTTTCTTCTCATGTTGACATTGCAATTTATTAAACTTTAGGCTATTTCTAGTAACTCATTTCATTGGGAAAACTATAAAATGATCCCATGCAAATATATGTGTGATAGAATTATTGTTATTGTGACACTATAGTTGTGAATGGAAATAACCAAGGAACTATTTTCCTTTTCTAATTTTCTAGGGTTCAATACAAAATTATGAACTTTCTTTATATATCTTAGGGTACTTGTTTACTTGTATAATAGTAAATAGGGTATGTTTTTCTTAAAGAACGTTAATGATACAATAAAGTTTTGTTTGTTATTTCACTTCCTGACTGAATCAAATACCCAGGGTGATAATTTTTGTCATATATGTGATCATTGGAGATTTAATGATAGTGTTCTCTTAGTCATGAACAATTGTGGTAAAATGAGATTTTATGCAAAGAAGTTTATACTTATTGTTATTAAATTAGATTTTTTATTGTAATTTTGTGTGCTCTTGTAAAATTTGGGTTAACTTGTATATAAGAGATATGTCTTAGATGATATGAGTGATTTATGTATGTTTATTGTATCTAGGTTTTCTATACATTTCATAAGGGTGAAAATATTTGGAATTAAGTATATGGATAATGTTTATTAATGAAAAATGTGGAGATAGTTGCAAGATAGAGTAGAATGATTTAATAGGTAAGTTGGTTAGGTTATCATTGATTTCAACATGCTTTTTTTATTAGTGATTGTTCCTTATGAAATTTTTTTGAGAGTTTTACTCTGCATATTTTTTGTATTGAAAATATAATAATGAAGTTTTGGTATGGTGTTCAGTATTTATTGAAGATATTCAAATAAAAGCTTGGTAATTTGGATTTTAATTTAGTGGGATTGGTATTCCTCTGAGTATAAAATTCTTTGAGCATGTTTCCTATATGTAATGGATACTCAGCACTTTGTAGCATGAGGGATTTTGATATTGTGATTTTGGAACTAAGATTTTAATATCCTTAGCTTCATTCATTTTATTTGGTATGATATTTCAAGTTCCAGAGACATGGTTTCAAAGTTTGATGGTGTTCTTACTCTAGGTTTGGTTGACCTCGGGTATTTACACCTTAATTAATTATTTCAAAAATTGAAAGATGGAATGTAATATGTATAATGATTATTTTGGTCATGGTTAAGGTATGTCATGGTCTGCATCTCATTACTTTCCACTAAGTGAATTTGTTTAGTGCTAATCTAATTTAAATTATGTTTTGTTGAATGCTTAGCTGATGGTGGGAGATTCTATAATTGAAAGGATAGTATAAATAAATGATGAATTGTTGAGGTAAAGGTGTAGCATGTGTGTATACTTGTGCAAGTATTCTTGTATAGGATTGGGATGTATGAAAGAGGATTTGTCTCCCTATTTTATTAACTACTACAAAGTGTGGTGTTGAGTAGTGTGAACCTTCATGTGTTATCTACCAAAAGAAGTGAGAAAAAAATATCTATATATTATTTAGTTAATTTCTATAACTACATTCATGGTGGATTTATTCTCTATTATCCTTATTCATCTCTAGGAAGTGAGTCCTCTAGCATTGACCTTTCTCTATAAATGATCCCTTTGGTAGTGAGCTTCTAGAAATGAGCCTTTCTTTTTCTCTTTGGTTTTCATTGATACCTGGTTTCCATGTAAATCTAATGTTTCATTATGTATGGTGGTTTATAACTTTCTATGTTATTTCTATTGGAGATTTGCAACATGCCAGTGTTGACTATATGTTTATCATTGATGACAATATATGGTAAGAAACATGTGTTGTAGTTCCATGTAGTGAGCCTTGAGAATATGTTGTATGGATATATTATCAACATGATATCATAGACACAAAGGTTGATTCTGAGTATAGACAGTTGTGCAGTTATTTGTTACAGTAGTGTTCCTAACAGTGTTACAGGCAAAGTTTTGTATGAGATTCTTAGTATGAGTATGTTGGAGCCTTGCACATTTATATTTATGTTTTAGACATGTTTGTGAAGCTATGTTCATGGATGCATAGTTATTTGTGCAGTACAAGTTGAGTTATGATGCTTCTATTTTCCAGTTATTATTTCCTGAGATTGTCTGATGGAGCCAACATTGTTTATATTATTTTGGTAGTTGCACCTATCATCTTGGTATGCATGTTTGGTTTTGTGTTTTTTGATGAGTTAAGATTGTTTCGTTAAGAGTGCATAATGTAATTCAAATTGAGAAGAAAGTTTCAGTTAATTTGGTGGAGTCAACTGTGTGAAGAGATGCGTCTACTCATATTGGGTTGGATGGTCCCTTTTTGTTTTGTGTGCTTAGTATAGCCATTGGAGATGTTATTGGAGAATTATATTATTTCTCTAATATTATTTCAAGAAGGTTCTAAATGGCCAACTTGATTATATCATTTGGAGGAAGATATTTATAGGAAGTCAGTTGTGATTGCTAAAGTGTGATTGAGAGAGAAAAGTAAAAGATGCAAACATACTGGGACAGTCAATCATCAGTTGAAGATCTATGTGAAGATGAATAAGAGAGTATATTCTATTCATTGGAACTGAACAAGACATCAAGTCTACTTTATAGTTCACCAATATTTAGATGTAGTGTGTATCTATTATATAGAAGGTTGCAGCCTTCACCATTTTAGTAGTGTGCTCCAGAATACTATGTCCTTACCCCTAATATGGTTATTTGTAAAACACCCTAATAGGGTCTGGCCTTTGACTAGGTCACTATAATTCATGCATTGTAATGATCAAATCCTAACAGGGTTGTAAGATCTTCTAACAAGGATCATTATACTCTAGTGCAATTTATAATGGGTGCTAATTCCCACTGGGATTTTTACCTATTTGGGTTTCCCTATAACCAAAATTATGGTGTTGTGTTAAGTGTTATCATATTGTGTATATGCTTAATGTTCTTCTATACTTAATTGGATAAAGAATTGAATCTTGGAGATAACTTATTCACCCCCCCACCTTAGTTATCTCTTGGGACTATTCCTAACAATTGGTATTAGAGCCAATTGCCTTAGAGATAAAGTTTAACAGCTTGAGGTTGATTAGATGCCATTCTTTAGAAAATAAAGTCTTAAGTTTGATGGAGAGAATTATCTAGACTAGAAGAACAAAATGAAAACACATTTGCAGTGCATTATTTTTGAGATTTTTGAAGTAGCTACTCAAGAAGTTTAGATTCCCTCTCTGAAAGATCTTGCAAAATATGACGCAACTATTAAGAAAAAGAAATTGTTCAATCAAAATGAAATTGCCAAAGAAGCCCTTATTAGTGCCTTATCTGACTATGACTTTTCAGTGATCAAGAAAGTAGATAGAGCCTACAAGATATGGAAGTATCTAGAAGACATGTTTGAAGGAGATATAGAAGCCAAGAATGCACACAGAAAGACATGGAAGAAAAGATACAATACTTTGGAGATTCTACTTGATGACAACATAAAAGCTTACAATCAAAGAATTAATGAAGCAGTTGCAGGAATTAGGAACAATGGTTGAGAAATTTTAGAAGAAGACATAATGGATAAATTGATGACTACTCTAACAACAAAATATGAGAGAAAGATAAACATCCTAGATGAGACTATGTAGTTTTCAAAAGACTTCAAAAGAGAGACCTTAATAAAAAAAAATTCAGCATTTGAGATATCAAGATTGAAGACAGAGCCTAAAAGTGAAACAACATTCAAAGCCTCAATCCATGGTAAGAAATCCTTGAAAACTTCTAGTAATTTTGATAATGAAGATGAGGATAAAGAGCTAGATGAATTCATTTCTATGATTGCTAAGAAAGAGAAGAACATAAAAGGAAAATATGAAGGTTAGTTACCATTCACATGTTTTTCATGTAACAAGATTGGTCATTTTGCATCCAAGTGTCCTACAAGAGTCAAGAAGTCCAAAACAAAGTACAAGCCTAAGTATACAAAAGAATGTTATTATGATGAAGATGGAGTATCAGATGAAGATTCAATAGAAGATGAAATTGGATTCATTTCTATTGAAGACATGGAGAAAATGTTTGATGAAATGGATATTGAAGGTGAAAAGAAAGCACAAGAGTTAGCATTAATTTCACAAGAAGACATCAGAATAGATTTTATCATTGACAATGGTTGTTCATATCACATGACAGGAGACAAAGATAGATTTGTACATCTGGATAAGTATAAAGGTAGCATGGTTATATTTGGAGACAACACTCCTAAACCTATCATAGGTAGAGGAGCCATCACCTTGGATGGAAAGAATAGAACTATTGATGTTCTATATGTTTATGGTTTGTAGCATAACCTACTAAGTGTTCGACAGTTGCTTGAAAAAGGATATCAGTTGGAATTCAAAAATAATAAATGCATCATTAACCATAAAGAAGGAGTAATGATTGTTAGGAATGAATGAAAATTATTTTGGCAGTAATTCTATAGCAGTTGTTGTTGCATTCATGACTTGGATTGTCATTGATGTCAACATAGTGATATTCTGGATATCAGCAGGAAAGTAGGTACAATTTTGTTTTGCGCACATGTTGTATTGTAGATTGGATTTTATGTAGTTGATGGTATGTTCTTTGGTTTGCTATTAACCTATGGTTAATAGAACAAAAAGAAATTCATTCATTCATGAGAGTTATGAGCATTTTGGTGAAAGTAGTGTTTAGACAGTGTTTCTGTGAAGTGATTTTTAGAAATCGGAGGATATCTCTTAGCTGGGATGGAATCTAATTTTGTGTAGTTAAAGGGATGTTGGAGACTGATTAATGATGATTTGGTTGATAGCACAAACTTTGAAGATATGTTTGGAGAAAGTTACAGTATCTGGAAGCTGACAGTTTTATGTGAATTTTGTGTGTAGCATGTAGAAATTATTATTTTGTAATTGAGGACCGACTCATTTCTAATTATTTGAGTTTGGTATATAAGAAGGAATTTTTTCCTTGTTGCAATATGTATTGTGAAGGTTGAGATGTGAATATATGCATGAAGTGAAGAAAAGAGCTAATTCAGTGATGAAGGAAGACTTGTGAGTACAGAGATCTGGAATTGTGATCTTGTGTAGAAAAGAGTGTGGTTTTGGCACAGTGTGAAGGAGGTAATATATTTAATATTATTCTATTGAATAATTCTAAGATCTTTTGGACAGTGGGTTCAGAGATCTTGCCTTGAAGTTGTTTGGGCAGTGGGTCCTTCTGTCTTCCATAAACTCTTAACCGGGTTAGAATCTTTTAATAGGGATTCAAAATCTCCTAATAGGGATTTATATATACTGAATGTATTTCATAAGACTCCTAATAGGGTCCATCCTCAAAAAGGAAATTTCATATTAGTGCATCATTTTATGGGCATCATTCCCACCGGGGTTTACTCTTTTCAAGAGGTTCCCTAGTCAACATATCTTGTGTTATTGTGCAATTGTGTATGGTTATCTTTCTATGGTTGATTACTACATTAATTATATTGTTTAAAGCAATTGAATGGTTAAATTATTAGATAACCGATTCACCCCCCCCCACCTCAGTTATCTTGGGGATCTTTACTTTCTAACAATTGGTATCAGAGCGGCAAGTCCTTGAAAGAAAAGTTTAACAACTTAAGGAGATCCATGGAAAATTTTAGGAAAGAAAGCCCTAAGTTTGATGGAGTAAATTTTGATAGCTGGAAAGAAAAGATGAAGACACATATATTGTGTTTAGGACCAAGTTATTGGTTGATTACAAAGAATGAGAAGAATATCATTAAGGAAGACAATCTAGAGGTAGGAACTAAAGATGAACTAGATCTATTCATGTGTAACATACTTGCAAGAGAAGCACTTTTTTCAGCACTACCAGAGAATGAATATAGTTAGGTAAGATGTTTGAAAACATTTCATGAAATTTGGAAAGCTTTACATTCTACTTTTGAAGGTGATGAACATGAAAAGAAGGCTAGATTACATAATTGGATTTGTGCATTTGAAGATATCAAAATGATGGAAGATGAATCTATTAGAAGCTATATTGGTAAGATGTCTGAGATTGTAATAGGAATAAAGTCTTGTGGAGGTGATAAGATAGAGAATGAAGTGATATGGAAAATTTTGAGAACTTTGACACTAGTATTCAAGTAGACAACACAGATGATTGAACAAGTGATACCTTGTATATCAAAATTTTCAAGAGAGACTCTTCTTGGAAGATTAGAAATAGCAGAGATGAATTTGAGATTATCAGGAGAGTTACCTAGAATGGAGACAACATTCAGTGCTCTTAACATTAGACCTACAAGAAGTATTAGTGTGAATGGAGATTATGCCAGCAGTATTAGATCTAAATTTGAGGAAGATAAGAAGATTGAAGAAGGTATTGCATTACTTTTAAAAAGAGAACCAGATGGTAAGAAAATCTTTAAATGTTGGACTTGTCAAGAATATGGTCATTTTGCATCTAAATGTCCTAAAAGATTTAAGAAGTATAGAAGCAACTTTAGACCTAGGAGATCTAAAGAATGTTATTATGCAAACGATGAAGATCTTGAAGTAGGAATTGAAAGACATTTAAGTGACTGTGATAATGATAACTTCGAGGAAATAGGATTTGTAGCAATTAAAGAAGAAAGTTATGAATCTGATGAAAGGGAAGAAAAAGCATTAGTTTCTCAAATTGAAAAGAAATCTGATTGGATTATAGACAGTGGTTGTTCACATCATATGACTAGAGATAAAAGAAAGTTTGTTAAGTTAGATAATTATGATGGAGGAATTGTTAGGGTTGGTAATAATGCACCTTGTTTGATTAAGGGTATAGGATCTATTACTCTTGATGGAAAGACTAACACTAATGATGTTTACTTTGTTGATGGATTGAGACATAATCTACTAAGTGTTGGACAATTGGTTGATAATGGTTATCAAGTTTGGTTTGTTGAGAAAACTTGTGTGATAAAAGATAGAGATGGAAATCTGATTGGAAAAGGATCTAGAACCAGAGGTGATGTATTTCAGTTGAATCCTACTAAGATGACATGTTTGATAACTAAGATTGATGATAGTTGGTTATGGCATAAAAGGTTTTGTCATATAAACTTTGATAATATTGTCAAGGTGAGAACTACACTTGCGGTAAGAGATTTACCTAGAATTATGAAACCTACTAACATGATTTGCAAAGAATGTATGATGGAAAAGTAGAAAAGGAGTTCATTTCCCAACAAGAAGTTCACATCGACAGAGAAGCCAGAGATTGTTCATACAGACTTGAGTGGTCCTACTAGGACTAGAAGATTCTATGGAGAAAGGTATTTTATGATTCTTATTGATGATTTTACAAGGATGATGTGGATTGCATTTTTGAAAGAAAAATATGAAGCATTTGATAAATTTAAGATCATGAAAAGAAAAATTGAGAATAAATTTGGAATGAAGATTAAGTGTCTAAGATCTGATAGAGGTGGTGAATTTACATCTAGAGAGTTTAATACTTTTTGTGAAATGAATGGTATTAAGAGACAACTTTCAGCCCCTAGAACACCAGAACAAAATGGTATTGTAGAAAGAAGTAAAAGGTCAATAACTGAAGCAGCAAGAGCTATGTTGTTTGAAAATGATTTGGCTAAGACTTTTTGGAGAGAAGCAGTGAACACAACAATATACACTATGAACAAAGTACAAATCAAAGCAGATACAAACAAGACACCTTATGAATTATGGTTTGGACATGCACCCTCAGTTAAGTATTTTAGAATTTTTGGAAGTAAATGTTATATTAAGAAAGATGATGATATAGGAAAGTTTGATCCTAGAAGTGATGAAGGAATATTTCTTGGATATTCTTTGAAAAGCAAACCATATAGATGTTATAACAAAAGAACTAAGACTATTGTTGAAAGTGCAAATGTAAAAGTTGATGAGAAGTTTAAAATTCAGGAAATAATGCTTGATTATGAATCTGATGGAGAAGCACAACCTCAGCCTAACATTGAAAATGAAAAATCATTTTTTCAAACTAACAATGATTTGCTGAATGAGAGTCATACTGAAGAAAACAAAGAAGAAAATAGAGAAGAAACAAGAGAAGAATCTACAGTTGGAACAAGCTCAGTAACTATGACACCTAACAGGTATATTTCAAGACATCACCCTATTGAGCAAGTTATTGAAAGTTTAGACAGAGGAGTTTTGACTCAAAATAAGGTACATTTATGTTTGATTTCTCAAATTGAACCTAAGACTACTAATGAAGCTTGTGAAGATGAACATTGGATTAATGCTATGAAAGAAGAACTAGAGCAGATTGAAAAAAACAAGACATGGGAATTGGTCCCTAGACCTAAAGATAAGAATGTGATTGGAACAAAGTGGGTATTCAGAAACAAGATGAATGAACAAGGAGAAGTGATAAGAAACAAAGAAAGATTGGTATGTAAAGGATATTCACAACAAGAAGGAATTGACTATGAAGAAACTTTTGCACCTATGGCCAAACTTGAAGTAGTGAGAATGTTTCTAGCATATGCAGCCTACAAAAAATTCAAAGTGTATTAGATGGATGTGAAGTTAGCATTTTTGAATGGTGAATTGGAAGAAGTCTACATGGAGCAGCCTGAAAGTTTTCCTTTGACACAAGAAGGAGATATAGTATGTAAGTTAAAGAAAGCTTTATATGGATTAAAACAAGCACCTAGAACCTGGTATGCAAGATTGGATAAGTATTTATTGAAATTGGGATTTATAAAAGGAAAAATAGATAGTAACTTATACACAAAAGAAATTGAGAATGGTTTGTTGGTTATAGTTATATTTGTTGATGATATTATCTTTGGAGGAGAAGATGAAGCTAGTGACAAATTTGCAGATGAAATGAAGACTGAAATTGAGATGAGCATGATTGGAGAAATGAAATATTTTTTGGGATTACAGATAACAAAAAGAAAGGAAGGTATATTTGTAAGTCAGACTAAGTATTTGAATGACTTATTGAAAAGATTTGGAATGGAAGATTCTAAACTTGTTGGAACACCTATGGTAACTGGACATAAGTTATCTAGCAAAGATGAGACACCAGCAGTTGAGCAAAAAAAAAATAGATCTATGATTGGAGGATTGTAGTACTTGACACATACAAGACCTGATATAGCACATTTAGTTGGGATTGTAGCAAGATTTCAAGTAGAACCTAGAGAATCACATTATGTAGCAGTAAAGAGGATACTAAGATATCTGAAAGGAATAATGGATTATGGATTATGGTATGAGAATTCTGATGATTTTACTTTATGTGCCTATACTGATGCAAATTGGGGAGGTAGCATTGATGAAAAGAAAAGCACCAGTGGTGGAGCCTTTTTTCTTGGAGGAAAATTGGTCTCTTGGTTAAGTAAGAAGCAGAATTGTACTTCATAAAGTACAGCAGAAGCAGAATATGTTGTAGCAGCAAACAATTGTAATCAAATTATTTGGATGAAGAAGATGTTGAAGGATATTGGAATAAAGTTTGATGAGCCTGTTGTTATACATTGTGATAACACCAGTATAATGAGTATGTCAAAAAATCCTACTTTAAATTCTAAGACTAAACATATTGAGATCAAGTATCATGTTGTAAGAGAGAAAGTTGCAGAAAAACAAGTAAGATTGGAGTACATAAGCACAAAGGAACATATAGCAGATATATTTTCAAAACCTTTACCTAAGTATACATTTGTGTATCTGAGAGGTATGCTTGGGGTTATGCCCCAACCTATTTTTGAGAATTGATGCAGATGATTGCATTCATCCAGTGGTATATGAGCCCTATCTTTCTTCTGGATTGGATGTTGGAACTTCCTCTATGGGGGAGTTTATGAGCTGAGTCATGAGGACTCTTGTTATTGTATTTTTCTAAAAATTATCTTTTGACATTAAGTTGTTGTTGACTTAGTGATTATATTTCTATCATTGATGTCAATGTAGGAGAGATATACATGAAAAACATTGTGGATTGTATGAGAGAGCTGAATAGGAAAATGAAGCAAGATTTAGTTTGATATTTTGCAGTGATGTTTTAGTATTGGATTTTTGGAACATTGGATGTTTTTCATCTATTTTCCATCAATGCCAATGGGGGAGATTGTTAGGAATGAATGCAAAGTATTTTGGCAGTCATTCTGTAGTAGTTGTTGTTGCATTCATGACTTGGATTGTCATTGATGTCAACACAGTGATATTCTGGATATCAGCAGGAAAGTAGGTACAATTTTGTTTTGCACACATGTTGTATTGTAGATTGGATTTTGTACAGTTGATGGTATGTTCTTTGGTGTGTTATTAACCTATGGTTAATAGCACAAAAATAAATTCATTCATTCATGAGAGTTATGAGCATTTTGGTGAAAGCAGTGTGTAGACAGTGTTTCTGTGAAGTGATTTTTGGAAATCGGAGGATATCTCTTTGCTAGGATGGAATATAATTTTGTGCAATTAAAGGGATGTTGGAGAATCATTAATGATGATGTGGTTCATAGCACAAAATTTGAAGATATGTTTGGAGAAAGTTACAGTATCTGGAAGCCGACAATTTTATGTGAATTTTGTGTGTAGATTGTAGAAATTATTATTTTGTAATTGAGGACCAACTCATTTGTAATTATTTGAGTTTGGTATATAAGAAGGAATGTTTTCCTTGTTGAAATATGTATTGTGAAGGTTGAGATGAGAATATATGCATGAAGTGAAGAAAATAGCTAATTCAGTGATGAAGGAAGACTTGTGAGTACAGAGATCTGGAATTGTGATCTTGTGTAGCAGAGAGTGTGGTTTTGGCACAGTGTGAAGGAGGTAATATATTTCATATTATTCTATTGAATAATTCTAAGATCTTTTGGACAGTGGGTTCAGAGATCTTGCCTTGAAGCTGTTTGGGTAGTGGGTCCTTCTGTCTTCCATAAACTCTTAACCGGGTTAGAATCTTTTAATAGAGATTCAAAATCTCCTAACAGGGATTTATATGTACTAAATGTATTTCATAAGACTCCTAATAGGGTCCATCCTCTAACAAGGAACTTTTATATTAGTGCATCATTCCCACCGGGGTTTATTCTTTTCAAGAGGTTCCCTAGTCAACATATCTTATGTTATTGTGCAATTGTGTATGGTTATCTTTCTATGGTTGATTACTACATTAATTATATTGTTTAAAGTAGTTGAATGGTTAAATTATTAGATAACTAATTCACCCCCCCTTCTCAATTATCTTGGGGATCTTTACTTTCTAACAATGATTGCATTAGCTTCAAAGACAAAAGGTAATGTTTTTCAACTTAATCTTGAAGCAAGTTGTTTTTTTGCTAAAGTAGATGATAGTTGGTTATCGCACAAAAGACTATGTCACATAAACTTTGATAATATAGTAAAGATAAGAAATATAAAGGAAGTTAGAGACCTCCCTAGTATTGCAAAACTAGTTGATACAATATGCAAGGAATGTGTGATGAAAAAACATGTAAGGAACTCATTCAGAAGCAAGCATGATTCAGAATAGAATAAATTGGATCTAGGTCATATAGACTTATGTGGATCTACTCAAACAAGATCATACTATGGTGAAAGTTACTTTTATTTTATTTGTTGATGATTATTCTAGAATGATTTGGGTTGCATTATTAAAATGAAAATCTAAAGCATTTGATAAATTCAATATATTCAAAGCTAAAGTAGAAAATGAGTCTAGATTAAAAATAAAATGTATGAGATCAGATAGAGGGGGAGAATACACCTCTGATAGATTTTATGAGTATTGTGAAGAACATGGGATAAAGAGATGGCTAAGTGCACCTAGAACCCCTCAGTAGAATGGAATTGCAGAAAGAAGGAATAGGATCATACTTGACATAGCACACACTATCATGATTGAAGGAAAAGTTGCACACACCTATTGGAGAGATGTAATCAATACTGTAGTCTATACTATCAACAAAATTCAATTAAGGCCAAGCATATACAAGATACCTTATGAGATATGGTTTGGTAATGTACCCTCAGTAAAATACTTCAGAATCTTTGGAAGCAAGTGGTACATCAAGAGAGATAAAGCTATTGGAAAGTTTGATGCAAGAAGTGATGAAGGTATTTTTCTTGGTTACTCTACTAAAAGAAAAGCTTATAGATGTTTCAACTTAAGATTGAAGAAGATAATTTAAAGTGCACATGTTAAGATTGATGAAAATTTTATCATTCAAGAAAGATATCATGATTATGCACCTATGATTGAAGAAGAACCTAGACCCACCAGTAGAGAAACAATTATTGAAGAAATTTTTGACAGCATTGATGTATTATTCAATGATCCTGAAACAAGTGAAGAAGAAACACAAAAGACAAATGAGAGAGTCTCAGCTAATATTACAAAATTCACATCTAGATACCATTCAAAGGAAGATATCATTGGAGATCAGAATAGAAAAGTCATGACAGGATCAAAATAAAAAAGCTCAACAATTAATGGAGATGTATGTTTACTTTCACAAATTGAACCTTTAAGTGTTGAAGATTCATGTAATGGTTTAGATTGGCATGAAGAAATGAAAGAAGAGCTAGATCGAATAATCAAGAATGATACATGGGAAATGGTCCCCAGGCATAGTGATAAAAATGTGATTGGAACCAAGTGGATATTCAGAAACAATATGAATGAAGATGGCATAGTAGTAAGAAACACAACAAGACTAGTATGCAAAGGATATATGCAGAGAGAAGGAATTGATTATTTTGATACATTTTCCATTGCAAGAAGATTAGAAGCCATAAAGTTATTTCTAGCCTATGCAACATTCAAAGACTTTAAATTATATTAGATGGATGTCAAATTAGCATTCCTAAATGGAGCCTTTGTTAGCCATTTTTCTTGTATCCCTCAACTCTAGAAGAGAAATATGAAAACCAGACATAGGGATCTTTGTCCAGTAACACAAATCTACTTGTTCATGCAAACTGAGGGGCAAGAAAAGACTAATTGATGAGGATTTGATCCTCCTTCTGCTTCGATTTCCACACACTCAGGCGGGTGCACCTAAAACATGATAAGATCTGCATACATAAACACTTACTCACTACAACCTTTTATGTAGACATAAAAATTAGTGGATAGTTCTCAGACTTATAAAACGTGGGAGTTTAACTCAACCAGCCTTATACAGGATCCCACCTGTATGATCTGCTAAGAACTAGAAAAATGGTCAATGTGATAACAAGGATAAACTCCTTCTTCTCTTCGAGCTTTGAGCTCAGGCAGGCTAACCCTTGGATTCATTTCTTCAAAGAATCACTAACAACACTTGTATTTATGAAACACAAGACATAAACATGAATGCTCTAAAACATGAAATTAAAGATGGATTGAATTTTAAAGGTTGATGATGAAAACTGCAAAGCAAACCAGGACCAATGCCTTGTTCATTGGGTAACAGAGTCATACAAACATACATTCGCAGAAAACCTTAATCCCAAACTCAAAGAAACCAAGTGAAGTGCCTTACAAATCACTTCTCTCACTCCAGTTCTTGGACATCGAATTCATATACAAACCTATAATTCTCAGAACTTAAAATCAAGACTTACTCTCTCCTTGAAAGAAACTTGAATTCAAACTCACAGGTACCTTATAACTGGTATACTGACATGCCTTACAAATCAATACACAAGAATTAAGATCATGCATACAAAGACATCAAACAAAAACTGAATCAGGATTCCCATTGTTTTCATTAAAATTTATCTGTAACTGTACATTTACAATACAAAGACACCAGAAAATAAGACCCAAAGCCTGGAAGCTGCTCTGCAGCATAAATTTCAACATCCATGTTACAATGAGAAAAATCCAAGATATAGCAATTGAGAGTCCATTCCCAAAACCAACTGACAGCTGTCCCTCTTGCATAAAAATATCTTCAACATTCCTCATCTCCCTGCAACTGATTCCCAAGCTGACCCACATTCTCCAAAAACTTCCAATCTGATCTACAACTGATCTTGATTCACGGATTTCAAACCTGAACTACTCTTATCAACTACTTTGAAACTAAAAATAGTCATCACCATTAGAATCCTTATTCCGAGACCTTTCCGGAAACATATAACACTTATATGTTTTGTTAAAAAATAAATTTCTAGGCCCCTTTTCCGTGAACAACTATCTTTTAAATTTTTGAATTTTAATCATATAGTCCAAACTATGTTAATTTTTTAAATCTTTTTAAATCTGGCAATTTAATATCATTTTATGTATTTGCCTCAGAAAGCACCAGATAGCGCCACTTGTCATCACCTCATTGTATGCTCAGACTAACCTCAGGTTAAGTCACTGATTGGGAGAACTAGCGACCATATGCATTCTCTGAATCTCCAGATGATCAGACTAACTGCAGTTAACTCTGGAGAACTGGTGAAAGCTCTATTCTCCAATTCTCTAAATCTTTCTTTGACCATGGTTATCATTTGGAGAATGGGCGACTGAGTGTATTCTCTAGTTCTCTGAATCATTTTCACTAACTGTCAAGTATTTGGAGAACTAGAGACTAAGCATTCTCCAATTCTCTGAATGTTTATGACTTAACCATTTGCATTTAGAGAACTAGAGACTAAGCATTCTCTAGTTCTCTGAATCATTTTCACTAACCGCCAGCCATTTGGAGAACTAGAGACTAAGCATTCTCCAATTCTCTGAATGTTATCTCTTAACCACTAACCATTTGGAGAACTAGAGACTAAACATTCTCTAGTTCTCTGAATGTTATCTCTTAACCACTAACCATTTGGAGAACTAGAGACTAAACATTCTCCAATTCTCTAAATGTTTATGATTTAACCACTAGCATTTTTCGCCAGCATTTTTATGCAAAATTTAGTGCCTTATGGTCACTGGCATGCATCCCAATGCACTAGTTGTGCACACTCTTGAGAGCCTTCTTCTCTTTATTCATTTCATTATGTGAGTGGTATATCTTTTAAACACTTGAAATGGTCATTTCTTGAGCAATGTGGGATTAAACTTTTGGAAGCCTTGCTGATTTTTTATTGCTGCGAGTACTCAGAGGACCATAACTTTTCATTTTCAAACTGGGTTTTTCTAAAAAATTTTTTGTACAATGAAAACATTGTCATCTCAAACATATGTAAAATTCAGCCAGACCCAGTTTGTATTTTTTGAGTTATGGTAAAAAATGTGACTAGCTATGCATTCACACTTTTTTTTAACTGGCTCTTGCCTTCAACCCTTTTTTTATCTTCTTTTTCTCCACATGCTTTGCATTTGTCTATGATATTTGACATCACAACATCACTTTGCTTTGATTTTCTCAAAATTTGAGACACGACCTTGATGCATTGCCCTCTAAAAAATAACAATGATAAATGAGCACCAGTAACACTAGCCATTTCTACGTACACAAATATCTTGTACCCAATCTTAGTGATAACTCACACCGGTGACACACTCCTTTGCTCTCACACATCATGGAATTATCTTGTTTGGGCCATTTATTTCACTTTTATCTTTTGCAAAGATTGCCAAATAACGTTAGCTGACATTTGAGAGCGGCCTTAAAACTAGCCAATAGCCATCATAGGGTCATGTCACTGAGCACACATGTTCACCTCCAACAAACAAATATGCATGTCAAAGAAGAAATCTTGAAGAGACCCAAGCCACAAGATAAAACTGACCAAAGTTAGCCACTTAAAACATTGCATTTCTGCTCTGTCTGAAATCACTTAAGTTGGCTCTAGAACTGGCTTTGAAAACTGACCAAATCACCTGAACAAATCTCACCGCGTGACTGACATAAACCTTGAGATACATAGAATCACTCTGCAAAATGACATCCCTTGACTGTACCCGAGGTGAAAGTTATTAACCTCTGAAGTTTCCCTTTTCATTCTGCTCCTACAAACACACTGTCAGAACCTGATAAACTACATCTGGAATTAGCCTTGAAAAGTGCACGAATGGATTGGCAGGATGCTCAAATCATAATGAAATATAGTACAACTTGTCAGAAATATAGGATAACAAAAATTTTGATAATAGGATCATCCTGTGGAAAGTTATTAGCAGGCAAAGAAGGCCTCTGACAAAATTGCAGAAAACATAACTGGTCAATTTGAAGTTTTTGCAAACAGAAAAGATCTGGCAAATTGACCAAATGAATACATCAAGAGCCACAATCTTACAACATGGAAGTATTTTATGTCTACTATACACTGAGACAAACATACTGATGACCCGATCAACTAGGCATGAGTTATTCACAGTCGAAATAGGGCTCTAGAAAATTGGTGAATAACCAAACAGTGCAAAACACAAAAGCTGCAAATGGAACCAGCTTCAATTTCTCATCAGATGGATTCATCACGAGCTACAAACTGATAGGGGTAGAGTAAAACTTGTCTATAATGCAGGGAAATGATTAAAAGCTTTCTACCAATCTACCGGGTAAAATTTATAACATGTCAAATAGGGTTCCTGACAAAACTGGGAAAAGGGCCAAGTGCAGAAACTAGAAAACACCTCCGAAAGGGGATGAATAAATGGGGTCAAAACTTATCATAAAGGCCTAAAACCTGACACATAAAGAGTATGTAAAGTTTTCAACAAGACGCTAGGCTCATATTTTCATGATGCTCTCCAGGGTGCATTTTACTCAACCTCAAAGTGACCCTTCCCAGTGAATTTTACACTTAAGCATTTTCTGACTTAGAGACCTAGAAACGAACTGATGCAAACCCATTTGAACATGCCATCTAAGGACTCAAAACAACTTGATAGGATGAATGCAAAGCAATAAACACATAGACCTCAAGATATGACCCCAAATAAGCTCATACTAGCATGCAATACAAAGCCAAAATGAGCACCTAATCAAAATTTTACATGGTACCTCAAAACTGCATTTTGAGTACCAACATTGTCTCTGTCTGGGGATGGTTGAGCGTAAGATCAGCACAAGAATCTCAGAATCTCTTGGAAGAGCAGACCACCCCAAAAACTAGCTTCTCCTTATCACTCCAAAAACAACTTCATCTTCTTATTCCTCCAAATCCATTATTAGGTTCTAAGGCTCCTTTATTGAAAGAAACTACACTACTGCTGAAAGGAAAGCAACTACAAATGTACAAACTTGAAGCTTATTTACAAAGGCTCAAAGCCCTGAAACTAAAATCAGTCCTTACCCCGATCAAATAAATAATTCTCATCTCCATACAACGGAGGCAAACTGAGATCATATGTTTCATCCAGCCGATTAGAAACATCATGATTCACTTTCAGCATAATACAAGAAAAGTGATCAATACACTCACCATTATCTGGCAAAGGAAAGCTATCAGGATACCATGGGTACTGATCATTTTGTGACACTAGAACATCACCCTCTTTATTTTGACTGTCATGCTGAAAATTGGAGCATTCCAACTCAGCATCACGACTCGGAACACCATCATTCTGATCATTAGTTTGCAAGAAAAAATACAGCATTTCTATCTCATCACTTTGCAAACCAACATAACACTTTTCAGAACAAAATTCTGATTGCATAAGTTTGGGAACATCTTGCTGATCACAAATTATATCAGCATCATTTGGAAGGGAACAAACTCCATCAATGAGTAACTCATTAGGCATTAGACAATCTGAGAATACACTTTCAGATTTACCACTTTCTCCAGCATCAAAACGTAAACCAGAACCACAATCAACAAGTTCATGCAAATCTGAACACTCACTAGCACACTCATCATTGTATTCATCAAAAATGACATTATCAAAACCATGACAATGAAATGCACTTGAATCTTGCTGATTTAAAATTGGAGAAAAGATGTCAAGATATGTTTCACTCATCATGCCATTGTCCGAATCACTTTCATCAAAATTTATATTCACCGGGCATGGAATTATGGAAACAAACTTAGTACCATACCTCTGAAAATCAGCATCCAAGAAATTTGAAATCTGCTCACAACTTAGCAAGCACTGAACATCACATTTCATCTCCTCATTTTTACCGCTGATGCTGCAAATCTCTTTTCCATTTGAAGCCGGGACTGAATTTATTTGTCTCACATTACCTTGTGTCAAGTAACTACTGCAAGAACTAACATCTGCATTATATCCATGTTCTTCATGTTCACACAAAACATCACTAAACTAAAACAAATAGTCATTAACATCATGCTAAGAAGAGGGGAAATCTACAAGCTCAAGGAAATCATTATCAACTGAAGATTCATTTTCCACTCCTTGACATTTATAAGTTTCATCATTAGCACAATAACCAGCACTACAACCATCATAGGACTCAGCATCCCCAAATGAACTAGACTCAGCATCATTGAATTCAACATTTATAAAAGAGTCTGTCAAGTCCTTAACATTTTTTAGTGCTTCATCCTTTAAGGACGCAGTCCAACTAATTGATTCAGGCATCGAAAGTTCTAGAAACATCTCAGCATACTGGGATTCATGAAAATCTAAACCCACAGGAAGCTCACTACATGCAATAAGAAACTTCTTGTAATAAGATAATGTAGATTCTTCATTTCTTTCTCCTATTGCACATCTTAACATCAATACACAATTATGCTGAATCTTTTGATTTATCAAATGAAGTTCATCTTTATAGCTCTCTAAATCTGACTGAGAGTTTTCAGATCTAGAAACATTCTCTTGATTTATTATAGCTGGGACCTCCATTTTAGCACACTGGCAGAACAATCGAGCTTATTCTCATGATAGTATTTCTATCCAAACTCATGCAACTAGTGACTTCACAGACCACTGCATACTTCTGATACTCTTTACAATAACTGAAAACTTCAAATTCAGAAATATGACTCCAACTTCTTAAAATTATTTTCCCTTTTCTTAGTGACTAATTCACCTATTTAGGGACTGATTTTGTACTTTGATAAAAGTTACCTCGACGTGTTGTCACTGGTGTAAAATAATGATCTGAAGCCTTCCTCAAATCATCTCTCAAAATTTTATAGAGCCGCCACCTCTTTACAGAGGACAAATTCTGAATCAGCTGAGAGATTTTATCTCAGATCTGAACCTTCTTTCTCAACAAACAACTTCACAGGATACACTGTTTGCCAGGATCACCAAATTCATTGCAATTCATATTACTACACATTGATCAAACAGAGATTTAGAGTCGCCACTCTCATTCAGTGAGAGAATATAACAATTTTTTAAAAGAACTAGACTCTATAACCAAACTGGACCAGACCCTGGGATGATTCAGCAAAGCAAAGAATTGGACATCTTAACTTGCTGTCATGTATTTCTTCCCCAGTAGAGTCGCCAATTTGTTAGCCATTTTTCTTGTATCCCTCAACTCTAGAAGAGAAATATGAAAACCAGACATAGGGATCTTTGTCCAGTAACACAAATCTACTTGTTCATGCAAACTAAGGGGCAAGAAAAGACTAATTGATGAGGATTTGATCCTCCTTCTGCTTCGAGTTCCACACACTCAGGCGAGTGCACCTAAAACATGATAAGATCTGCATACATAAACACTTACTCACTACAACCTTTTATGCAGACATAAAAATTAGTGGATAGTTCTCAGACTTATAAAACGTGGGAGTTCAACTCAACTAGCCTTATACAAGATCCCACCTGCATGATCTGCTAAGAACTAGAAAAATGGTCAATGTGATAACAAGGATAAACTCCTTCTCTTCGAGCTTTGAGCTCAGGCAGGCCAACCCTTGGATTCATTTCTTCAAAGAATCACTAACAACACTTGTATTTATGAAACACAAGACATAAACATGAATGCTCTCAAACATGAAATTAAAGATGGATTGAATTTTAAAGGTTGATGATGAAAACTGCAAAGCAAACCAGGACCAGTGCCTTGTTCATTGGGTAACAGAGTCATACAAACATACATTTGCAGAAAACCTTAATCCCAAACTCAAAGAAACCAAGTGAAGTGCCTTACAAATCACTTCTCTCACTCCAGTTCTTGGACATCGAATTCATATACAAACCTATAATTCTCAGAACTTAAAATCAAGACTTACTCTCTCCTTGAAAGAAACTTGAATTCAAACTCACAGGTACCTTATAACTGGTATACTGACATGCCTTACAAATCAATACACAAGAATTAAGATCATGCATACAAAGACATCAAACAAGAACTGAATCGGGATTCCCACTGTTCTCATTAAAATTTATCTGTAACTGTACATTTACAATACAAAGACACCAGAAAATAAGACCCAAAGCTTGGAAGCTGCTCTACAGCATAAATTTCAACATCCATGTTACAATGAGAAAAATCCAAGATATAGCAATTGAGAGTCCATTCCCAAAACCAACTGACAGCTGTCCCTCTTGCATAAAAATATCTTCAACATTCCTCATCTCCCTGCAACTGATTCCCAAGCTGACCCACATTCTCTAAAAACTTCCAATCTGATTTGCAACTGATCTTGATTCGCTGATTTCAAACCTGAACTACTCTTATCAACTACTTTGAAACTGAAAATAGTCATCACCATTAGAATCCTTATTCCGAGACCTTTCCGGAAACATATAACACTTATATGTTTTGTTAAAAAATAAATTTCTAGGCCCCTTTTCCGTGAACAACTATCTTTTAAATTTTTGAATTTTAATCATATAGTCCAAACTATGTTAATTTTTTAAATCTTTTAAAATCTGGCAATTTAATATCATTTTATGTATTTGCCTCAGAAAGCACCAGATAGCACCACTTGTCATCACCTCATTGTATGCTCAGACTAACCTCAGGTTAAGCCACTGATTGGGAGAACTAGCGACCATATGCATTCTCTGAATCTCTAGATGATCAGACTAACTGCAGTTAACTCTAGAGAATTGGCGAAAGCTCTATTCTCCAATTCTCTAAATCTTTCTTTGACCATGGTTATCATTTGGAGAATGGGCGACTGAGTGTATTCTCTAGTTCTCTGAATCATTTTCACTAACTGTCAAGTATTTGAAGAACTAGAGACTAAGCATTCTCAATTCTCTGAATGTTTATGACTTAACCATTTGCATTTAGAGAACTAGAGACTAAGCATTCTCTAGTTCTCTGAATCATTTTCACTAACCGCCAGCCATTTGGAGAACTAGAGACTAAGCATTCTCCAATTCTCTGAATGTTATCTCTTAACCACTAACCATTTGGAGAACTAGAGACTAACTGCCAACCATTTGGAGAACTCACGACCAAGTGTATTCTCTAGTTCTCTGAATGTTATCTCTTAACCACTAACCATTTGTAGAACTAGAGACTAAACATTCTCTAGTTCTCTGAATGTTATCTCTTAACCACTAACCATTTGGAGAACTAGAGACTAAACATTCTCCAATTCTCTAAATGTTTATGATTTAACCGCTAGCATTTTTCGCCAGCATTTTTATGCAAAATTTAGTGCTTTATGGTCACTGGCATGCATCCCAATGCACTAGTTGTGCACACTCTTGAGAGCCTTCTTCTCTTTATTCATTTCATTATGTGAGTGGTATATCTTTTAAACACTTGAAATGGTCATTTCTTGAGCAATGTGGGATTAAACTTTTGGAAGCCTTGCTGATTTTTTATTGCTGCGAGTACTCAGAGGACCATAACTTTTCATTTTCAAACTGGGTTTTTCTAAAAAAATTTTTGTACAATGAAAACATTGTCATCTCAAACATATGTAAAATTCAGCCAGACCCAGTTTGTATTTTTTGAGTTATGGTAAAAAATGTGACTAGCTATGCATTCACACTTTTTTTTAACTGGCTCTTGCCTTCAACCCTTTTTTTATCTTCTTTTTCTCCACATGCTTTGCATTTGTCTATGATATTTGACATCACAACATCACTTTGCTTTGATTTTCTCAAAATTTGAGACACGACCTTGATGCATTGCCCTCTAAAAAATAACAATGATAAATGAGCACCAGTAACACTAGCCATTTCTACGTACACAAATATCTTGTACCCAATCTTAGTGATAACTCACACCGGTGACACACTCCTTTGCTCTCACACATCATGGAATTATCTTGTTTGGGCCATTTATTTTACTTTTATCTTTTGCAAAGATTGCCAAATAACGTTAGCTGACATTTGAGAGCGGCCTTAAAACTAGCCAATAGCCATCATAGGGTCATGTCACTGAGCACACATGTTCACCTCCAACAAACAAATATGCATGTCAAAGAAGAAATCTTGAAGAGACCCAAGCCACAAGATAAAACTGACCAAAGTTAGCCACTTAAAACATTGTATTTCTGCTCTGTCTGAAATCACTTAAGTTGGCTCTAGAACTGGCTTTGAAAACTGACCAAATCACCTGAACAAATCTCACCGCGTGACTGACATAAACCTTGAGATACATAGAATCACTCTGCAAAATGACATCCCTTGACTGTACCCGAGGTGAAAGTTATTAACCTCTGAAGTTTCCCTTTTCATTCTGCTCCTACAAACTCACTGTCAGAACCTGATAAACTACATCTGGAATTAGCCTTGAAAAGTGCACGAATGGATTGGCAGGATGCTCAAATCATAATGAAATATAGTACAACTTGTTAGAAATATAGGATAACAAAAATTTTGATAATAGGATCATCCTGTGGAAAGTTATTAGCAGGCAAAGAAGGCCTCTGACAAAATTGCAGAAAACATAACTGGTCAATTTGCACTTTTTGCAAACAGAAAAGATCTGGCAAATTGACCAAATGAATACATCAAGAGCCACAATCTTACAACATGGAAGTATTTTATGTCTACTATACACTGAGACAAACATACTGATGACCCGATCAACTAGGCATGAGTTATTCACAGTCGAAATAGGGCTTTGGAAAATTGGTGAATAACCAAACAGTGCAAAACACAAAAGCTGCAAATGGAACCAGCTTCAATTTCTCATCAGATGGATTCATCACGAGCTACAAACTGATAGGGGTAGAGTAAAACTTGTCTATAATGTAGGGAAATGATTAAAATCTTTCTACCAATCTACCGGGTAAAATTTATAACATGTCAAATAGGGTTCCTGACAAAACTGGGAAAAGGGCCAAGTGCAGAAACTAGAAAACACCTCCGAAAGGGGATGAATAAATGGGGTCAAAACTTATCATAGAGGCCTAAAACTTGACACATAAAGAGTATGTAAAGTTTACAACAAGACGCTAGGCTCATATTTTCATGACGCTCTCCAGGGTGTATTTTACTCAACCTCAAAGTGACCCTTCCCAGTGAATTTTACACTTAAGCATTTTCTGACTTAGAGACCTAGAAACGAATTGATGCAAACCCATTTGAACATGCCATCTAAGGACTCAAAACAACTTGATAGGATGAATGCTAAGCAATAAACACATAGACCTCAAGATATGACCCCAAATAAGCTTATACTAGCATGCAATACAAAGCCAAAATGAGCACCTAATCAAAATTTTACATGGTACCTCAAAACTGCATTTTGAGTACCAACAGACTTGAAGGAAAAAATCTACGTAGAGTAGTCTGAAGGATTTACCTTATCAGACAAACTTGATATGGTATGCAGACTGAAGAAAGCCCTCTATGGACTTAAGCAAGCCCCTAGAGCATGGTATGAAAAACTAGATAGTTACTTAACAAAGATCAGATTCAAGAAAGGAGCAGTAGACTGTAACTTATTCATAAGAGAGACACTTGATGGACTATTACTAGTTGTTAGTTTTGTTGATGACATTATTTTTTGTGGTAATGACAAGCTTAGTGTAGAATTTTCTAAAGAGATGCAGAGAAAATTTGAAATGAGCATGATTGGACATATCAAGTACTTTTTGGGATTGAATGTGCAAAAGATAGACAAAGGTATTTTCATTAATCAAAGTATGTGAAAGAAATATTAAAGAAATTCAAGATGGATGATTGCAATCCTATAAGTACCCCTATGATAATAAGAAGTAATCTTTCAAAAGATGATTTTACAACAGTAGACAAGACCTTATGCAAGTCTATGATTAGTAAACTCATATATTTCTAATGCAGTTAGTATTGTTGGAATATTTGTAGAAGAACCTAAACAAATTCATCTCATGGAATTTAAAAGGATATTTAGATATTCGATAGGAGCTATGGACTATGATTTATGGTAGCCTAATTTAGAAAATGTAGAAATTCATGTGTATACAAATGCAGATTGGGTAGGTTGCATTGATGATAGAAAGAGCACCTCAGGAGGAGTAGTATTTCTTGGACATAGACTAATCACTTGGACAAACAAGAAGTAGAATTGTGTTTCTCAATCCACATTAGAAGTAGAGTATGTAGCAGTAGAATTAAATTTTTCTACAATTGTATGGATCAAGTAGATAATAAAGGATTTTTGTATTCAGATTGATTACCCTATTGTTATTCATTGTGACAACACTAGAACTATCAATATGTCAAAGAACCCTATTATGCATGCAAAGATAAAACACGTTGAGATAAAATATCACTTCCTAAGAGAGAAAGTTGTAGAGAAAGAAGTAAAGTTAGACTATGTGAGTACAAAAGAACAGCTAGCTGACATTTTCACAAAGCCTTTACCGAAGGATAATTTTGAGTATCTCAGGGAGAAGCTGGGAGTAATTACATTCCCTAGATCTGATTAGAGTTTGCAGTAGTACATCAGTCCTCAGTGACTGCTGAATAGTTGACTACTCTACTTCAAGAGTAGTACCTATGCTTATTTATCTTGGTGCCCTTTTCCATTGATTTCAAAGGGGGGTATATATATAGTCATAAATAAAAAATTCAATTGAGTAAGGGGGATTATATAGAAAGTTGATATACAGTTGAGGTATATGAAGTAAGGGGGAGTATATGGTAGAAAAAGATGAGTATGCAGAGTTATAACAGTTAATATTTAGAGCATTCAATAGTAGATGGAGGATTCATCCTTGGGGGAGTTTTGTTGATGAAATGGAGAATCTTATAAAATAATTGAATGTTTGGATTGGTGGTATTTTTCATTCCATATGTTTCCATCAATGCCAAAGGGGGAGATTGTTGGAGATTTTCCAACATGCCAGTGTTGGCTGTATGTTTGTCATTGATGAAAAAATATGGTAAGAAGCATGTGTTGTAGTTCCATGTAGTGAGCCTTGAGAATATTTGGTATGGATATTTTATCAGCACGATATCATAAACACAAAGGTTAATTTTGAATATAGATAGTTCTGCAGTTGTTTGTGACAGTAGTGTTCTTGACAGTGTTACAGGCAGAGTTTTGTATGTGATTCTTAGTATGATTATGTTGGAGCCTTACACATTTATATTTATGTTGTAGACATGTTTTTGAAGCTAATTTCATGGACAAGGAGTTATTTTTGTAGTACAAGTTGAGTTATGATGTTTCTATTTGCCAGTTACAATTTCTTGAGATTGTCTGATGGTGTCAACATTGTTTATATTATTTTGGTAGCTGTGCCTATCATCTTGGTATGCATGTTTGGTTTCATGTTTTTTGATGAGCTAAGAATGTTTGGTTAAGAAAACATAACTTAATTTAGCTTAAGAAGAAAGTTTCAGTTAATTTGGTGGAGCCAACTATCTGAAGAGATGCGTCTACTCATATTGGGTTGGGCAGTCCCTTTTTGTGTTGCATGCTTAGCATAGCTATTAGAGATGTTATTGGAGAGTTATAGTGTTTCTCTAATATGATTTCAATAAGTTTCTAATAGGCTGACTTGAATATATCATTTAGAGGAATATATTTATAGGCAGATAGTTGTGATTGCTAAAGTGTGATTGAGAGAGGAGAGCAGAAGATGCGAACATATTGAGATAGTTAATCATCAGTTGAAGATCTATGTGAAGAAGCAAAGAGTATATGCTATTCATTGGAACTGATCAAGATAGCATGTCTACTTTCTAGTTCACCAAATCTAGATATAGTGTGTATCTGTTATATAGAAGGTTGCAACCTTCACCATTTGAGCAGTGTGCTCCTAGATAGTGTGTCCTCACCCCTAATAGGGTTATTTGTAAAAGACTCCTAATAGGGTTTGACCTTTGACTAGGTCACTGTACTTCATGCATTGTAATGATCAACTCCTAATAGGGTTGTAAGATCTTCTAACAAGAATCATTATACTATAGTGTAGTTTATAGTGGGTGCTAATTCCCACTGAGGTTTTTACCTATTTGGGTTTCCCCGTAACCAAAATTGTGGTGTTGTGTTAAGTGTTATATTATTGTGTATGTGATTAATTTTCTTCTATACTTAATTGGATAAAGAATTGAATCTTGGAGATAATTGATTCCCCCCCCTCTCAGTTATCTCTTGGGACTATTCCTAGCAATTTCATGTTTATATCTTTCAATAGTGAACGGATTAATGATATGTTACTTTTTGGATTATATTCAAAAAATATTCTTAAAGATTTATTGAAAACTAATCCACCCCCTTCCTCTTAGTTTTCATTTACATTTAACACTGTGTTCATTGGTAGCATACATTGTGGAGGCCTTTCCATCTCTAAACAAGATGAGACATCATGATATGGGGTGAGGTGAAAGTTACACACCATATAATTCCCTTTAATTGTATGAGGATCTTCCTCAATGGCTAAACTTTGGGAGGGACCAATTATTGATAACTATTTTGGATGGGCCCCTTGTAGGCTAGAATATTTCATTGGCGTATCCTAATATAAAGTTTGACTAACATATTTAGGAATATGCATCTTCAACATGATTGTATTATTTTCCAACCTTTGAATCATGGGATTATAAGAACTGGTTGTGTACGTTTTCTCTAATTTTAATTCTTTAGATTCTATTTACTTATAGTTATCAAGTCATCTTCAATTGATATAGCCATTCCTTGGGTCACTTCTAAATTAGTTCCACTTTTCTCTTTATTGGTAAATTGGCATTTGAAGGTATGGTGTTAATGAATAAAATCTTCAACAAAGTATCTACTAGCCTCATATTATTTTCTATTCTATTGGCTAGCCTATTAATCATTTCTACAAAATTGTGCATTGACTCGTGAACTTACTTCTTCATTGAAGATAAATATGCTACAAAAGTATGTTCATTTTCTATAATTGTGAATCTAATCTCAAATTACATCTTCATAGTGTCCCATGTGTCAACTAATGCATTTGATAAGTGATAGAACCATTCAGTTGCATCTTCAACCAATGATTCAATGAAGAGTCTCCCACCAACATCTTCATGTTGGACACCCAAAATTAAGTAAGAGTCAAAGAAAGAATGAATATGTTCCTTTGGATTAAAATTTTTGTGTTCTCTAAATTTAAGTATAATCTTTTCTTACCCTTTAGGTAGGTTATGTATTTTTTCTCCAAGATAAGAGGTCCAATTGTGGCTCCCCAAGGTACATGCAATGGTTGAGCTATGGCTAGAAGATAAGTAGGGTGTCAAACAACCAGGCATTAGAATTCTTGATAGGATACTTGCATCTTATAGAGTTTAATACCCAAATAAATGCAAAGTGTAATAAAAAGAGTTTGTTACAAGTAGTGGTTTTCATTGCACCAAAAGATTGACTTGTTAATGACTGATACAACCACTAGACTTATAGAAGATACATGAGGCAGTTAAGCCATGTTGAAAATCTAGAGGGGACCATTGACCATTATGGAAACAATCTCCCTCTCAGTACTACCCGAGGGGATTTTAACCTATGGCCAAGCTCTGATACCACTTGTTATGAGTAGTGGTTGTCATTGCACCAAAAGATTGACCTGTTAATTCCTGATACAACCACTAGACTTATAGAAGACACATGAGGTAGTTAATCCATGTCATAAATCTAGAGGGGAGTACTGACCATTATGTCAATAGAGTCTAATAGGTATTCATAAAATAGGACACAACAATGGTACCTTCTAAGACATGTCCCTATGACAACAATGGATCCTATTGGGTATTGAATACCCTCTCCATCAATGAATTTAGTTGTCAATTTCTTTTTGGCCTCAATACAAAAACACAAAAATTAATATGTTCCTTCTTCATTATTCTCATCTTGAAATTATTGCATATACATGACCTACATTTAATACAAGGATTAGTTAATATGAAAATCAGCATTTAAAGAACTAATAAATTGAGTTTAAAATTGCTTTAACCTATAAAATCTAGAGAAATTACTTGGTTCAACTAGGTATGATACATGGTTAAAATCCATTGATGCTTCAAACTAGTTCATTTGTAGTTCTCTAGGAAGTTGATATGTTTCTAGGGTTTGCAAAGGTCTACAAAACCATTGGTCAACCCACTCTTTTGATTCACATTCATCCCACACAAAATGCATACATGAAGAGGAAAAGCATACAATTTTTCTACTATGAATAGCTAATGATATTGCATTTGAAATTATAAATGAATGCATGTCACTTTATCCTATAAGTGTACAACAATCTAGATAGTTTTCAATGTTAGATTCACATATTAACCAAAAATATTTATAAATCGTAGACATGCATGCATTACCTAGTCCCATCATAGAGTTACACCATTGCACAATTGTTTATGCATCTATCAACATTGCACCACCTTCGTACTTTAATTCCTCTCTAGTAAGAGCTCTTTTCACACATGCTCCCACACTATCATGCTCTCCCTTGGCACATGCATCCTACTCAATCAGTAGAACATCCTTTCATTATTGAATTGTGTGGTGTAATTATCCGACCATATTAAGTGTTGGTTGTATTGTATACCTCTTTCCCTTAAACTAACATAGAAGACTATAAAACATCCTTACACAAACTCTAAGGAATGTGTACAATCATCACTAATATAGAAGTGATACTCTCTTATAACCTTTTTTTCCTCCTATGTGCTATCATGTACATGAATGAATGTTATGTGTACAAAAATAGTAACTTGTGTAGAGTGGTAATACATAGGTTGTACTTAATTTTGAGGTTTTAGTGTAAAATTATCAGAAAACTTAATGACAGGAACAATAGTACCGAGGGGGGAGGTGTCCTTACACAACTTGAATTTCTCATCTAACCACCTAGCTCTATGTGTGACCTATCTACTCATAAACTAGTTTCTCTTCAAACATCTTCATTAAATCAGCTACGCATATATCCATTTTCACTAACTCACACCTCTTTAATTATTTTCCATATTTAACACCATATGTGATTGACTTATATTTTCTAGTAGAAACTAGTATCTTACCAATTTCATGTGTGTTATCCAAATTTAAGCATCTAGCCAACTTTTGCAAACCACAACATGTAGGACAAAATCCCTTTCAAACACATCATCTTATAGTAAATGCACCCACCATCTCATCCATATAGTACACTTGAAATAAGTTCTCTCGGCAACTTAGGAGGTGCTTGAAGACCACATTCCTAAAAAAAATTGTTAGTGTGCAAAGTACAACATATATAAAAATAAATATCATAATGCATGGAAAATTCACCATGGACCCTACAACAACACGTAGTATGTGCATAATTAATCTTAACATAGAATGGTTTTGTCATCTCAAAAAATATTTGGCTAATTTTAATCTAAGGAAAGATTTTAAGAAACCTTTCATAAAATTATGTTTGAGTCATGTCTAAATAGTGTTTTGGATGTGGCTTGGAATTTCTAATTCCAATTCTCCTTCTAACAACATCTCTTTGGTTGGGTGAAACCCTTGTGTTGTCATGCCAAAAATTGTCAATTAAAATTCTTAGTGCATCAACAAAAACCTTGTCCTTGCATTGGAGTCTACCTGAGAATGCCCAAAGATAATTATTATTAGTATCCCCAGTTTTCTCTTGCCTCTCTAAGGCATTGTGTAATGTTGTTCTACTTATCCTTAATGACTTTCTTGTTTTTTTTATTAAACAAGATTCTTTCATATCCTTTCCCATTATGGTTGATGTGAGGACTTGTCAAGTAATATTAGCATCTTTTGTACGTGTTTTGGTACCAATGGCTTGGTATGCACCAAATATATTTCTCACAATAGTTCTTTCACTACTATTTTTGGTTGTTCTTAACCCCAAAATTTTTATTGTCTGTCTAAATTTCAGATTATTAATCATTTCAATAACTAATTGGCATCTTCCACTTTGGTTTTAAATTTTCAAAATAGTTATTCCAAATTCTAAATTGTTCTTCTATAAGTTCTCTACAAAATTTTATGATGCATTGGCCTCACAATATTTTCCTCAATGTTAATTAGAAACTTTGTTTTTCTACGAATTATTGTAGGAGGTGTTACGATATGTGCATGCTCTTGGTTTTCATTAGGTGCATTAATCTCATCAAATTGAAGTGGTTTATATTCTTCAAATTCACTAGGTGCATTCATCACATTGATTTGAAATGGAGTATGGTCATTTCATTCATTAGGTGCATTTGTCGCATGCATTTGAATTGGTGCATATTGATCATTTTGATTTGGTACATTAGGTACAATTATCATTTCAATTTAGATATTTGAATGTTCATCATTGTCATTAGGTGCATTAGATGATGTACATCCACATAACCTCCTCATATGCTCTCTTTGTCTTATTTTTTCTACCTCTCATTGTTCATTTGTTCCTTTCTTGTTATTTCCCATTACATTAATATTGATTTTCCTACATATAACATCATGATGAAAATACACAATCACATAGAAATAAAACAACAAATGAGAATAATTTTATTATAATCTAAAGTAGAAAACCAAAAAAAAAAACAAATCAATCATTTGAAAGTAAAATTGACAAAAATTTGTAAACCTAATTGTTACTATCTTGAAAACTAATGCCAAATAGTGCAGTAGGACCTTCAAACAACCTGTAATACTAATTTCTAAGTTGTAAGGAATATATTATTTAAATTTTCTCATAGCCCGTATGGGTTATGGAAACCTAAAACCAATGTTAAAATTTTCCTCATGACCCATACAAATTATAAAAAATTAGAGATTCAACTCTACTTTTCCATAACCTATATGAGTTATGTAAAATAGGAACCAAGGAAGGGAGTGGAGAGAGAGGGAAGGGAAGGAGATACATATGAAAAGGAGAGAGAGAGAGAGAGAGAGAGAGAGAGAGAGAGAGAGAGAGAGAGAGAGAGATGTATTTATAAAAACAATATATATGCATATATCTATATAAATATAAGTTAGAATAATTTTAGAATAACTAAGAGGGAGGGTGAATCAGTTATCCTTAGGTCCAGATGTACCAATTCCACTTTCTATCTCTTCAACAATATCAGATCCAATCAGCTTTCAATTTTCTCTCTATAGCATATATCAACAACATAAAATTTTTAGTCCATTGTCCTAAAGTAATTAACTTGCAAAATATAAAAATTTTAACACCATAACATTCACACAAGTCTAACACCACAATTTATAGTGGAAACCCAATTTGGGAAAAACCACTTGTAACATGCTATTGATTTTCACTCTTCTGAAGTGAGCTTTGCTGGTTGTCTTTTCTTTCTACTTGTAGGTTTACACTATGATTGACAAACTAATGTCACTGAATCTATCACCACAGTAAAGTCTGCAAGGAAAAGGGCCAATTAACAAGGATCAACAAGGATCCTCCTACACTTTGAGCCTAGATGCTTAGGTGGGTGTACCTTTGACTCACTTCTTCAAAGGAGTCACAAAATGTTATACAACTATACCCTTTACAAATTGTTTTGAAGATTTATCATTTGAATGTGTGGTGGATGATGATGAACTACTTCTAGAGAATGGATCTATGCCTTAACCTAGGGCATAGAGTCACCCAATAACATATATCCACTGAAAATCCTAACTCAAACACTCTTGAACTCAGAATAAGTGCTTTGCCTATTATCCCCCTCACTCTCAAACCTAATCATCAAATTCCTACCCAACCATGAACTCACTAAAATCACCTTAAAGACTTTAATCCTAACTTTGTTAGGAACTCAAAAATAACTCCACAATACTCTTTGTTTACCATATGCTAACTCACTTTGTGACTTTAAAATATATGATCCCAAGATAAAAATAAGAAGACAAACATAAATCTGAATTTGCAATCCAAGTGCATTCTCATTAAAATTTTCAAAATCAATACATTACCAGAGAAACAAAATGCTAGGAAAAAGACCCAAAATCCAAGCTCTCCTTGTTCAGTCTTTTACATTGATTTTCAATATAACATCAACAACCCTTTAAAAAAAAAAAAACTACTACAATATATACCACAAGTCATCTTGGAATCCCGAAAAGTTCAGGATGCAACAAGCTATAGATGATTGAGGCAAGGGCTAGGGTTTTCACCCACCAAACCAACCAAATTCAATCAAAATTTACTACATTTGGGGAAAAACCAAGCAACTTGGAAAAAGAAAATCCTAGAAAGATCCTCATTAATGAAAAAATTCTTGATTTGTACTAAGGATCATGAATCTACTATGTTAACTAGTCTTATCAACCACCTACAACATGCCTCAAGCAACATTACCAATTCCTTACGGTACAACCCCCTGCAGAAAATCATCACGCCCCTGGACCATACTACAACATCAAACAAAATCAAAATCCACCTGATCCAGCCACTCCAACATTAAAAACTAGTCCTTCTGTCACTGGAAAACTATTTCAAATTTCAAATTTTGGAAGAAACGGCTACTCAAACAAATTTAAAACATGATCATTGATTTTATTTCTTCCCGGCAGATCGGGCGGTCCTTATTAATCTCTGCAATAGTCACAAATTATTTGAAAAGTCTTCCACCACATCACTAGTCCATTAGCCAATGAGAAACAAGCACCTCAGCACTGCGTAGCATGTCAAACCCACTTGTCAGTAGCCACTACCTCACAGAAGATCAAATGATGGTTGCTATACCACTGCTCTTAAAAAAGCATCAACTTTCATCAATGGTATAACAAAAATCATAGGATCAAACTATTGTTTAACCCTTTGAAAAATATGACCCCACTAACAACCACCATATCATCATAACCTTGTCCAATTAGAGAAAGCCACGTCACAATATCTGACAAGCGGTCATACAACCTTTTTATCACACACGGGTCATTCTGACAACCTCCACTTCATACTCAAGCTTGACCAATAAGAAATGAACATGATGGCATGACCTGGCATTGAGGACCCACTCCAGTCGGTATGAGCACAATGGAAGATCGAACGACTGATGCATGATCTCAATGGGAAAGAATATTCCATGAGATCATGCACCCACTGTAGGATTAAGAGAGACTGAGATACTAGGACTACCGGGATAGATGTCCACTCATCGCTATACCACATGTTAGAAACTCTGACAATAGGAAACCTTGTGTAATAATGATAGCCACACAAATTTAAAGGCCGACACTTAGGAAAAATTATCTCGGGAGACTTAGGCTTGGACATAAAATATTAAAAGGGGGCCCCAACATTAAAACCTAATGACATAACATGCAAAGGGGTCATCACAATTTTAGCACATGGGTATTTGAGACTTTAGTGACTGAAAAAGTAACACTCAATTAGAACAAGGTCAATACAGTCTAGGGTTTCTTTCACCAACGGCTAGAAATTTGAATTTATGAACTAGGGTTTGAGGCTAGGGGCAAGGAAAAACATTGCAGAGGCCAAGGAAAATTTATAGCCATGAATTTTATTGCAAGTGCTAACAGTGGCTCTGTCTGGGGATGATGGGTAACTTGTGCCCATGCAAGAATGCAAAATTTTTGGGAGAGTAGACCACCTTCAGGAAACCAAAAATAGGGAGCACCAAGACAAAACCCTACAAACTGAGATGAAAAGAATAGGAAGGAAACACACCACTATACAGAATGTACAACATATACAGACCTAACTACTATTCATGGAAAGATAAATACCTTCAATTGAAGTATTTCTTCAAGAATTGTCCATGAACTGGCAATTCCTAAACATCACCATTTAGTTCCTTCACAATGTAAGAATCATGGCCCCATTTTTCATGAATTAGATATGGCCCCAACCAGATTGGATCAAATTTTCCATGTTTTCCTTTGTCCTCCAATCTAGAATTCCAGATCAATACCAAGTCATTTGGCTCAAATTTCCTTTCAACAATTCTTTTATCATACAAATTTTTGACTTGTAACTGCAACCTGGCATTTCTTAAGGCTGATTCTCTTCTAGTTTCATCTAACTTGATGAGATTAGCAATTTTTAACTACATTTCATCATCTATATCATCATCATATAACTAAACAAACTTATACATTTCCAATAAGTTGTTTTGAGGCATCCTTGCATGTATCCCATATACTAAGTCAAATGGTGCACAACTAGTTGCCTTCCTCATAGTTACCCTATCATCCATACAACTAATGGTAACTTTGAATTCCATCCTCTTTTATTCTTATTGAGGATCCTCTTGAGGATTTTCATCAAGCTCTTATTTGTTGATTCTGCCTATCCATTTCCCTATGGATGATAAGGTTAGGAATATGACATCTGAATTCTTAGACATTTGCAGAAATCTTTATATTCAGTAGACCTGAAACACATTGCATTATCACTGACTATCCTCTCAGGGCAACCAAACCTTGTAACAATATTATTCAACAAGAAATTAGTGACCACCTTACTAGTTGCATTCCTTGTAGGGATAGATTCTACCCACTTGGTAAAATAATTAGTGGTAACTAAGATCCAAGAGTGTCCTCCACTAGACTTGTTTGGTATTTCCCCTATGAAATCTATTCGCCATTGTTGGAAAGGAGCCTGCACTTCAATTGGTCTTAAAGGTACATTTCCTGAAAACTTAAGCTTACCAGAGAATCTTTGACAAGCATCACACCTCCTTACCAATTGCTCTGCATCCTTGAAGATTGTGGGCCACTAGAATCCTACTCTCAATATTTTTTGAGTAGTAGTTTTACCCATGTAATGTCCTCCACAAACTCCCTCATGCATTTCTTTTAACAACTTGTCAGCTTGATTTTCATCAACACATTTCAAAAGTATGCAATCTAAATCTTTCCTATATAATTTGCATTTTACAATCACATACTTGATGGCTTGTAACTTCAATGTCTGCTTCTTATTATCATCCATTCCTTCAGGACACTTCATATTTGTCATGTAGAAAACAATATCTTGATACCAAATACAGTCATCCATATCACAAGTATAATCGATCTCAGTCTGGTTTACCTGATTTGCATCAAGATTGGATTGAGCCATCAGTTTCCCCAATCCTTGTCCTCTGACCAACTTGGTAATCTAGAGATCAATATTGAACTCTTGAATTCTATTTATCCATCTACATCTCCTTCTAGACACCTCTTGTTGTGAAAATATATCCTTGACCACTGCACTTGGTACAAAAGCAATCACAATTGATCCCATCAGATAGCACCTAAAATCCTTGACAACCTTTACTAGTGCATAAGCCTGTTTCTCATTGATATCATATTTCAATTCAACAGCCTGCAAAGATTTACTAAAAAATGCAATAGGCTACTCATAACCTTCATTATTTTTCTGCAACAAAACTGCAGCAATAGTATGAAAAGATGCAAAGCAAAAGATATGCATTGGGATATTGTAATCGGGTGCCTTAAGCACAGGTGCATCTTTGATAGCCTACTTGATATTCTTGAAAGCCCCATCAGGCTCACCTTCCCACTTGATCTCAAAGCCTTTCTTCAACATCTTGGATATTGGTCTAGTAACTTCAGCAAAATTTGTAACAAATCTTCTCAAGAAATTTACTTGGCCAAAGAAAGACTGAATTCCTTTAACATTTTTTTGTCTTTGAATCTTATCAATGGCTGCCACCCTCTCAAGATCAAGTCTAACTCCTTGCTTTCCAACTAGGTGGCCAAGCAACTTACCCTCAGTGACACCAAATGCACATTTCCTTGGATTTAATGAAATGCCATATTCCAAAGCCCTCACAAATATTTTTTCTAGATGAGTACAATGGTCTTCTTCTCTCTTGGAATAGGTAGTTAAATCATCTTGATAAACAACAAGGAAATCATTTATAAAATCTGAAAAGGCAACATCCATTTCCCTTTGAAAAGTTGCACCAGCATTTGTGAGACCAAAAGGCATTCTCACATAAACATATGTTCCCCAAGGTGTAGTGAAAGTTGTCTTAAATTGTTCTGATTCTTTCACAATTACCTGATTATAACTAGAGAAACCATCCATCATAGACATTAATTTAGATCCGGTCACTCTCTATAGCATAGTCTCCATATTAGGTAGACAATAGTTATCCTTCAATGAGTTGATGTTCAAATTTTTGAAATCCACACAAAGTCTGATGTCACCATTCTTCTTCCTGATAGGAACCAAATTTGAAACCCAAGAAGAATGTCTAATGGGCTTGATAATTCCAGCATCTCTTAGCTTCATTAATTCTTCTTGCATTTTGGGCACCAAAGTAGGATTTATAGGCCTTTGTTTTTGCCTAAAGGGTTTGGCATCTTCTTTCAAAGGAATAACATGCTGGAACAAGTCTTCTCTATAAACTTTTAGGTCATCATATGACCATGCAAAAACATGCCTAAATTTTCTCAATAACTCAATCAAGGACTTCCTTACCTTGTGAGACATTTCCTTACCAATGTACACTCTCTTTGGTGCCTCTTGTGTTCCAAGATTTATCTCTTCCAAATTCATGTGAACTTCCTTTTTAGTATCCTTCTGAACTCTATCTTGGTTATCAAATATAGTTTCTAGAACAACAAGTCCCTTAGGAACCTTGTTAGTTTTAAGTTGAATGACTTCATTACCAAGGACAACCTCCTTTCCTTCTATAATCTCAACCAAGGCTGAACAATCTAACTCCTGACCATGATACTGATCTTCACAACTCAAAAATCTCAAGATATCCTGGTCATCTTCAAAAACTTGCCAATTCTCAACATTGTCTGGTATACTAGGCCTAGTCTAAATTTAAACTTTAGAGAGGCCAACAAAAGTAATATCACTGGGATTGATTGCAATATTGGCTAACAAATCAGCCATCTTCTTATTACTTCTATCCTTCCACTCAACATTGAAGGCATCAAAACACTCAATCAAATCCCATACAACATTTCTGTATTGCTTCAACCTCTTGTTCTTGGAAGCATATACTGATCTTATTTGGGACACCACTAATTCAAAATCCCCAATAACCTTTATACATTTAATTCCATTCTTTTGTGACAATCTCAATCCTAGCAATAATGCTTCATACTCTACTATATTATTGGTACAAAAGAAATTCAATATGAAAGAAAAATTGTAGGTATTTCCATCAGGGGAAATGAGTAGAATACCCGCTCCTGCTCCATCTTTGCAGCTAGCACCATCAAAGTACATCACCCACAAGTCACCCTTCACAAACATAGAACCTATCTCTTCAGCAATACATGGCAATACAGGCTCCTTTTCAAGCACAGTGACCTCAGCTCTGAAAGCATTGACATCAGTATCTACAAAGTAGGTAACCTCATTATCAATATCCTTTTCAATCATATAGGTTACCCTTGGTTCTCTTTCAATCCTAAAAAACTGATCATCAATCTTGAAAGTTGCAAAAGAAAGATCACACTGCAAACACCCACCCATGGAAGCACTCCATTTCCTAGATAATAGCATACCATAATGGGGTGGAATGTCTACCTCCAAGACACTCATAGTTAATTCTTTCTCTAGATAGGCTACCAATCTGTATGGCATTGCATTTATAGTCCCAATGACTGGTACTTCTCTCTGATCCATTGCACAACACCTACCTTGATTTGTATCAACTTTGAGGCCTAACTTTTCCATAATTTTGAAAGGCATGAAAGTATTGGAAGCACCTAAATCAATCATGCAATTTCTTAACTTCATTCCATTCACAAGGATGCTCAAGAAGAATGGATCTATATTTTCAAGGCTAGCATTGATAGAATTGTCCAAATATATAGGTGGTATCTGAGATACCAATCCTTCGACCTCCATCTCCTTTGAAACTTTAGCTTGAGGTTCATTGCATGTAACATCATTACTATGAACATTGTCTACCCATGCAATAGTCCTATCTTTATGTTCAGGGATCCTCAATAATTCTGACAAAGGAACCTTAACAGTTATCTGAGACAACACAGTCAACATGTCAATATGAACAGAGGGAGGAAACTCAATCTGTTCTACCTTAGTGTCCTTTTGTTTATCTGATACATTTATTGTAGCTATGACCTTTACCTTTTCAGCTCTAGCCATTGTGCCAACTGGCTTTTTCACTTCATTTATAAATTTTTTCAACTCAAACCCCCTTAGGTTCCCACTTCTTACCTTTTACATTTTTGAACCTTGCCATATGATCATCCTTTGATCTATTTCCACTGAATTCCCTAGATTTGGTGTTCTTCATAAACATTCCTGCATCCTTCCCATTTGTATCCCTTTCCACCATGCCTCTAGTTTGCACTTGGGCTATCATTTCTACAGTAATTCTATCTATTTCTTCTTTTGAAGGTCTTCTCAAGTTTACTGTTTCTGAAGAGGAATTCATGTTACATGTCTTTTAATCAATGTCATCATTATCAGAAAAACCTCCTGATGGAAAAGTTCCCTATTGTGTCTTTTCAAACACACATCTGCTTCTTCATCAATATCAGAATCATATTCATATCCTAAATATGAAACTGCCATGTTGTATCCAATGTCATCATGATTTTCCTCTTGATCTAACCCCTCATTGTTATCTTCTTGATATGCTGACATGGATTGTGCAACCACACAATGCTTTATAGAATGAGGGGATTGACATGCTATACACCATGGTGTATCCTCTATGACATTTACAAAGGACCTTTGTAAAGGATCAAGGACAAATTTATCATTATTTCCTCTTATAGCAGGGACAATAGGCTTGCCATCCTTCCATTGGGTGTTGTAGGGATAATTCTGCAATCTATTCTGCCTACTGAAATTATTGTTGAATTAAGGATTTTCATTGGTAGGAGCATTATTAATTCTATTAACAGGTAATTTTAAATCCTTCAATGCATTCAAAACCTTATCCAATTTATCTTCCTCTTGTTTCTTATTTCCAACATTCCTTTCATTATCCCTTTTGTATTTTTTATCTCCAAACAACTTTGGATCATCTCTTTTTCCACCCAATTTTCCTGATATTTTCATATTATTTTCAATGTTGACAGCAATCTAAAAAGCATCTCTGAGAGTTCTTGGTTCCTTTTCCCTCGACAAATATCCCATTTTTCCATCAAAGGCATTGAAGTATGTGGTTAAACAAACATTGTCATCTAACCTCATGACTTGAAATAGCTTATGCATACCCTTTTGAAACCTCATATTGAACTCAGCTACAGATTCATTCTGATTCTTTCTTATAGTGTTGAACTCATTCAACATGAAACTAGCATTAGGCCTATCACCATACTATTCTTTGAAACATTTTTCAAAAGAATCCCAAGTGTCAATACATCGGTCAGGGAGTCTCTTGAACCAATCTCTAGCATCCTCCACCAAAGATTGAACAAATAATTTCATGACTACATCCTCATGCTCTACCTCATAATCATTTATCATATCAAAAAATAACCTAAGATGTTCCTCACAACTGATGGCATTGTTACTAGCAAACTTAGGTACCTTATCTCTTATATCAATTAGAAAAGCATTTGGGTAGCCAGGTATTCCATCAAAACTAATTTGCCTATAGCCTTCTAATTGCATAGGTCTTCTTTGAAAACTTGAACTAGTGTTAACCCTAGGATCAACATTTACATTTACATTCCCATCTACTTGTGCATTTGACTGCTACCTAGGATCAACATTTATCTTAGCAAATGAAGAAGGAAGTGAACTAGTAGTAGCATTACTAAGTGGAATAGTAGTAGTTATAGATGACATACCTAGTTCATTAGTAGTGGATGGTACAAAAGTACTTGTAGATGAAGCCCTCAAGAATTGGATCTTTCTTCTTTTTTCTACAATGGAAGCTTCAATTTCAGCCTTCTCTAATTCTTTTGCTAGGTCTTCATCTTCTTTCCTTTTCCTCTCTATCTCTATATTCTTATTTGAAATGGGTGCTAGGATCCCTAGTATTGTCAATGATTTTCTTGTTTGGTGTGCCACCATCTTTTTCTTTCCTTTCTCACCAACAACCATAATAGGTCTAGTGATCTCATGACCATCTTTATCTTTAGGGAGGGAAGCATAACTTTGAACCTGTCTAACCATAGGACCATCTTTAACAAACTCATGATCTTGCAATAAGCATTCCTACTCACTTCTCAAAGCATCAAGATCACCAAAGACATCATGCTGCAAAGTTTTAGGAGCAAAAGCAAGCATCTTGTTTCTTTCTTTCAAATCATTAATATTTCTAAGAAGACACACTCTCTCTATCAGAGCATTCACTTTCTCAACTTCTCTCTCCTTTTGTAACCTCTTATATATGGCATCCTGCTTTGCCAACTACAACCTTAGTTCACTCAAATCATCTGGGTCTATCATAATATCATCAGAACTTGATGACACATTCATATCAGTGAGACTTTGATATGGGAAGTGGACCTGTCTTGGTCTCATGGGTTTCCTTCTGAACATATCCTCATCAAGATCTAAATTTGGTCCAAAACCCCTTTCTCTAGCTTGTTCATCCTTCCCTACAAGTAATGAACCTTTGTCTTGAAATACTACCTTTGCGGTATCATAAAATTTATCTTCAGAGTGACCACTATCTGATTTATAACCCTTGTATTGTGAATCTTCCTCATTACAGGATGCAAGTGGTGCTCTATTTCAAGTATTTCTTTGTTTTCTCATGGGAGCACTAGTAGACTCACCATTTCTTTTGATCCAGCTCTTCTTTTCCTGTCTAGGTAACTGTTCCAGAGTAACCTCCAAATTTTTCTTGACAAAGGACCTAGTATTCCTTCTTTTGTCCATGATCTATAGTCTATAAAACTAGTTCAAACCTTTTGAGTCACCACCCACCAAAGTGGAAAATCTTTTAACTAAATACAATAGGAAAAATGAGAGTCCACTTAATAACTTTTATCTCTAGAGTCTCCCCTGTAGAGTTTCCATTTTGTTGGTGGTCTTTTCTTTCTACTTGTAGGTTTACACTATGATTGACAAACTAATGTCATTGACTCTATCACCACTCCAAAGTCTACAAGGAAAAGGGCCAATTAATAAGGATCAACAAGGATCCTCCTACACTTTGAGCCTAGATGCTCAGGCAGGTGTACCTTTGACTCACTTCTTCAAAGGAGTCACAAAATTTTATACAACTATACCCTTTACAAATCATTTTGAAGATTTATCATTTGAATGTGTGGTGGATGATGATGAATTACTTCTAGAGAATGGATCAGTGCCTTAACCTAGGGAATAGAGTCACCCAATAGCATATATCCACTAAAAATCCTAACTCAAACACTCTTAAACTCAGAATAAGTGCTTTGCCTATTATCCCCCTCACTCTCAAACCTGATCATCAAATTCCTACCCAACCATGAACTCACTGAAATCACCTTAAAGAATTTAATCCTAACTTTGTTAGGAACTCAAAAAATAACTCCACAATACTCTTTGTTTACCATATGCTAACTCACTTTGTGACTTTAACATATATGAGCCCAAGATCAAAATAAGAAGACAAACATAAATCTAAGATTGAAATCCAAGTGTATTCTCATTAAAATTTATAGAATCAATACATTACCAGAGAAACAAAATGCTAGCAAAAAGACCCAAAAACTAGGCTCTCCTTGTTCAGTCTTTTACATTGATTTTCAACATAACATCAACAACCCTTTGAAAAAAAACAAACTACTGTAATATATACCACAAGCCATCTTGGAATCCCAAAAAGTTTAGGATGCAACAAGCTATGGATGAATGAGGCAAGGGCTAAGGTTTTCACCCACCAAACCAACCAAATTCAATCAAAATTTACTACATTTGGGGAAAAACCAAGCAACCTGGAAAAAGTAGATCCCAAAAAGATCCTCATTAATGAAAAAATTCCTGATTTGTACCAAGGTTCATGAATCTGATGTGTTAACCAGTCTGATCAACCACTAGTAACATGCCTTGAGCAACATTACCCATTCCTTACGGTACAACCCCCTGCAGACAATCATCACACCCATGGACCACACTACAACAACAAACAAAATCAAAATCCACCTGATCCAACATTAAAAACCAGTCCTTCTATTGTTGGAAAACTATTTAAAATTTGAAATTTTGGAAGAAACAGCTACTCAAAAAAATTTAAAACATGACCGTCAATTTTATTTCTTCCCAGCAGATTGAGTGGTCCTTATTAATCTCTGCAACTATCACAAATTATTTGAAAAGTCTTCCGCCACATCACTAGTCCATCAGCCAATGAGAAACAAGCACCTCAGCACTACGTAGCACATCAAACCCACCTATCAATAGCCACTACCTCATGAAAGATCAAATGGCGGTCACTATACCTTTGCGCTTAAAAAAGCATCAAATTTCATCAATGGTATAACGACAACCGTAGGATCAAACCGTTGTTTAACCCTTTGAAAAATCTGACCCCATTAACAACTACCATATCATCATAACCTTGTCCAATCAAAGAAAGCCACATCACAATATCTGGCAAGTGGTCATACAAATTTTTTATCGTACACAGGTCATTCTGACAACCTCCACCTCATACTCAAGCTTGACCAATAAGAAATGAACACAATGGCATGACCTAGCACTTAGGACCCACTCCAGTCAGTATGAACATGATGGAAGATTGAATGACCAGTGCATGATCTCAAGAGGAAAGAATATTCCATGAGATCATGCACCCATCGTAGGATTAAAAGAGAATGAGATACTGGGCCCACTGGGATAGATGTCTGCTTGTCACTATATTGCATGTCAAAAACATTGACAATAGGAAACCTTGTGAAATAATGATAGCCACACAAATTTAAAGGTTGACACTTAGGAAAAATTATCTCGGGAGACTTAGGCTTGGACATAAAATATTAAAAGGGGGCCCTGACATTAAAACCTAATGACATAACATGAAAAGGGGTCATCACAATTTTAGCACATGGGTATTTGGGACTTTAGTGACCAAAACAGTAATGCTCAATTAGAACAGGGTTAATACAGTCTAGGGTTTCTTTCACCAATGACTAGAAATTTGAATTTATGAACTAGAGTTTGAGGCCAGGGGCAAGGAAAAACATTGCAGAGGCCAAGCAAAATTTACAACCATGGATTTTTTTGCAGGTGCTAACAAGCTTTATGAGAAGCTGACCCGGTTAAAGGTTTACAATACACACTATTACGTGTGACCTGGTTAAAGGATTTAATCACCCTGTTAAGACTAGCCTTGTTAGAGGGCTTAAGAACATTCCATCAGAATGTCACCTTGATTAAAGGATTTATACAAAATGATTGATAGGTCAACCTTTATTAAAGGATTTAAACTAATACAATGGTTAGAAAGTAATAGTAGGTTCTGATCTAAAAATATACAACTCACTTTCTAAATATAGATCCACTTCCCACATATGCTTATTTACTGTCTGGTCTTCATTTTCATCTACATCTCTAATCTACTCAAAATTATCCTGAAGCAATCACCACAACTCTTTTCAGCTCTTCATAGCTTCACCTTCAACTTTCTACTTAGACTTATTAGTCAATAACATCAACCACTTCTATAGCTCTATAACCTCACAATTATGTTATTGTTATACACTAAGTTTGCGCCTTTGTCTCAAGCTCTCGTAGTCTTGATAACCTAGTATAACATGGGAATCATCTCCAGGTTGTGGGACCTATGCTAATTGAGATGAGACCTCTAGGTTCTAGGCTAGTTCCTCTTGGATAATCACCTTAATTTTCTTCTAGACATGAAAGTAATACTTTTGAGGGAAAGGGATAGAAGGGATGCTTATAAATGGAAATGACTGAAAGAAAAATACCTACTAGGTGATGCACCAAAACTAGGGTTTGGATCTTAGTATAGAGGAATGGAATCAATGAAAGGCTCAGGTCTAGTAGGTCACAACTCACTGAATAGGCTTGCATAAGTATTTCATAGAAGGGTCTAAACATAAGACACAATTTATGACCTGCAAGAAGACATTCACTTCTGCAACTCAGTGTAGGATTGAGACAAGACCATTAGGGGGCTGAAGTATACCCACAAAATATCAAAATCAGATCAAACACAATAACACACAATAATTACAAAAAGAGAGAGGGATTAGGAACCCTGAGATATCACTCAAAAGATACATATACTTCAATTCAATAAGAGAGAATACAAACAAGGAAGCATAGAAACATGAGAAATTATCAAAAAATACCTCTGCAGTGTTTAGATAATCAATGGGAGAAATAAAACAGTAGAAGCCAGAGGGCAGAGAAAATGCCATAGATGACCCTTAAGAAAAAAAAATTCTTTTACAATTGTCCAACTCTGAGCACTAAGGCTCCAAAAATACAATATATACATCCTTCCCTACACGCAGGTAGGAGTCAAAACTAACCTAACTAGGGTTACAAGATTTACAACAATAGCAAACCATAAAGGTACACTAATCACTTATTATCAAAATCTTTGAGAAAACTGATGATCAGATCAAATCTTCTCTATGCATGCTGATCCTATACTGAGCCCTCTTGCAGACACAACAACCTCGATCTAGCTACCCACTTGCAACTCCACTAAGCCATGAAGGCTCACAAAATTTGATCCTATTCCCTGGGTAATAGTACCGCTCAAAAGGTGGCACCAGCTCTTTTCATCACTTCTCAGCATGGGAACACGACATAGTACCCTACAATGCCAACCCACAGTCATCTCCATCAACTTCTCAACCACAAACCATCCTAAGAATTAAATTCCTGAGCTAACTAATGTTGTGCATGGCCACAAAGAGCAAAAGAATAGCAAAACCCTCGCAGTGACATTTGTATTTTTAAATATAATGGCTAGCGGCATATTTAAAACATCACCATTAATGAGAAACCCTTCCTGACAGATGAATAGCTATGATGCATGGAGAAAACAACTTAAAATCCTCTTCTGACAAGTCAAATGCCACTTGGAAGTCAGCAACCAATCGGAAGAAAGCAAATCAACATCTTTGACAAGACCTTGGAACCATGACCCTAAGAGTGCATTGGATGGTTGTCGCTATACCGCCATGCTAAAAATTTGAGCATCTTGGATCCATGATGCAACGAAAGCCATGAGATCCTGTAGAGAGTCAATCACTTTAGAAAGCCTTAACCCCATGGGCCCATTGAAAACCACCATTTTGCATCTTCCTATTCACCCTGACCACCTCATGAGCAAACACCTTGGCATTGCTCTGACATCGGATCCACTGCCTTCCAAGATTCTGATCTAACGGTGGGTGCATGATCTCATAGGGTCAAAAGATTCTATGAGATCATACGACCACCATAGATCCTAGCCTTTCTGACACATTCACAAACTCTCTGACATGGTCCCACTAAAAAATCCTAACTGTCACATGGGAGCCAATAGAGAATAAGCACGTCACGAGGAAAGGACCCATCGATAGACCCAGGAGATAAAGTAAGATCAATAGTCATCATATGATCGCATGCTCTAACACAAATCCTTGTGGACATATGCCAACCATCGATCTTCTATAGATGTCAGAGCCTCTAACTGTCGAAAGGGCCCAGTCCTACTGACAAACTACCAAATTAGACACCGCTGACAAATCAAGGACTGCCAAATAAGATGAGGTGGCACCGGTCCCACTGAAAAATAGCAGCACTGGAGGAAAAGTAAGATCGACGGTAGTCGCTATACCATGATCGTAAGATGCATGCATCTTTGGCTTGCGGGATAGCGAAGACCATCAGATGAAACTGACACTTATCCTCAGGGAAAATATTTATGCACCGAGACTTAGGAAAAAATAAACCACTGGACTTAGGAGATATTTTGTGCACATGCAAATTGAAATGACTTAAGTTGCTGAAAAAGGTAACATGAGAATATAATAGGGCTTAGGGTTTTTGGGTAAGAGCTAGTTTTTTCAAAATTTTCAACTATAGACCAGGGAGTAAAATAAATTGTAGAGGCTAGAGAACAAGGTATAAATTCATGAAAATTTTAGGGATGGTAGACATGGTAAAAATAGAGGCCTTGGAGTAGGTTTTAGCCAAATTTGTATGCATAGGAAGATTTGGGTAACATTTTGGCAATTTCTATTGGATGTCAACCTACTAGACATGGGAAACCAGTGACCTTGACAATCCATTGGGCATGGGGTTATTATGGGAACAAAAATTCTCTACAGAGGGACAAAACTAAAAAATGTGCTCAAAGCACTTCTTGGAAAGCAGGAAACTAACCTAGAAAGCAAGGAAAGAAAACAGGGAAACTTTTACAAAATTTACAGAGAGGGGTTAACCTCAAAACAAGGTTTTAAGTGGAAACCATTCATAGAGATAGGTAAGGGGACTCCCTCCATATTTGATAGTTGAAAAGCATTGGAGCCCCTACATTCCATGATTACAAATGGTCCACTCCAAAAGGAGTCAAATTTTGTGTGTCTGCCAAGTCTTGACCTAAACTCATCCCATTTGAGGACTACATCTCCCACCTTGAAGTCTCTAACTCTAGCTCTTCTATCAAATCACCTCTTTGTCTGAATCTGATGGAATTCCATATCTTGCATTGATTTTTCTCTAATTTCTTCTAATTCCATCAACTGAGCATACTTGACCTACAAGGGATCTCCTTCATCAAATAGGGCATACTGAGTGGCCAAGTCCAGAGCTGGTAATTCAGTTGAAATAGACAACTTAGCCTCTCTACCATACACTATCACATAAGGAGAATTACCAATGATTTTCTTTGGGGTAATTCTATCTAACCACAATGCAAACCTCAACTTAGTATGCCAATCTCTCTAGTTTTTTTGAAGAGTCTTCTTGATTATCCTAATCAAGTTCTTATTGGTGGATTTTGCCAAACCATTGCCTTGGGGGTATTAATTGGAAATAGTATTCAAATAGATGCCATTCTTGACTACCCACTCTGAGACTTTGAGGCTTGTGAATGCTAAGGCATTATCTAAAATTATGGAATCAGGAGTGCCAAACCTATGAATTAAGTCATCATAAAAGATTAGGAAGACACTCTCATTGGCCTCTTTTAATGCAATTGCCTTTGTCCATCTGGTGAAGTAATCTATTGTAGTGATTAACCATTTATGGCCTGCACTAGATGGAGGGTTGATCATGCCAATGAAATCTATACCCCACCTCATGAAGGGCTAATCTATTCTGATTGGTTGTAGGGGCAAGGCTGCAAGCCTTTCTTTTCCTACAAACATGGCACACTTGATGCATTTTCTTACATAATCATGACTATCCTTAAAGATAGATGGCCAATAGTATCCAGCCCTCACGATTTTAAAAGCAGTAGTCCTAGGAGAAAAGTGACCTCCAGAAGGTCCATCATGAAATTAAAATAGGACATCTGCTACCTTTTCTAAATCTATGGATCCTAAAAGGACACCATTGTGATCCTTTCTAAAAAGAACTTCATCTATCAGCACAAAAGGAATAGATTCTAACCTATAATATCTTCTTTTTGCTGAATCTAAGCCTGCAGGACATTGCCCTATCTTCAAGTAATTGATCATATTAGGCAACCAACTTGTTTCCTTGGCTTGTTCTTCTATAGAATGTAGTACCACAGATGCATCCATTTGCTCTGATTTCTTTGAACTCTCACCCCCTACCAAATGCTCACAAAGACCTCTTCCTCTAACTAGCTTGGTAGTTTGAATATCCATGTCATATTCCATCACCTTGGTGATCCAACCAGCTCTTTTCTCATTTAGGTCCTTGGAAAGAAAAAACTCTTTGACACTTGGATGAGTAACCTTCAAGTGTACCTTGCTATGGGTCACTAGATATCTAAACTTTTTAAGGCTCTTTACCATAGCAAGTATGTGTTTCTCTACAAAAGAGTATATCTATTCATACTCTTCTAAACCTTTGCTAAAGAAAGCAATAGGCTGCTCCAATCCATCTAAATTTTCTTGGGTCAACATTGTAGATATGGAATCATGACCCCCATATGCATAAAGGATAAAATCCTTATTGAAATTTGGGTTTAAGAGGGTAGGAGCCTCTGTTAAGGCCTCTTTGATAGCCTAGAAATTAGCTCTTCCTTCTTTGGTCCAACTAAAAGCTGAACTCTTCTTTAACATGGCTATCAAAGGCCTCAGTAAATCTACAATGTTAGGCAAGAACCTCCTAACAAAATTAATCTTTCCTATGAAAGATTGGAGACTTTTCTTGTTATGTGGTAAGGGTAGCTCTAGAATAGCTACAATTCTCTTAGGGTCCACTATAATTCCTTCTTTGGATACTACATATCCCAATAGTTTTCCTTCATGAACTAAAAACACATATTTCTTGGGATTAAGAGATATCCCAAATTCTCTACACCTTTCAAAAATCTTCCTCAGATGTTAGATATGGTCTACTGCATGTTTAGAATAGATAGTTATGTCATCCAAGTAAACCAACACAAATTTGTACATGAGGCTTTTAAAGTCCATATCCATTGCCTTTTGAAATGTAGCACCTACATTTGACAAACCAAAGGGCATCTTTTGATAAGCCATGGTTCCCCACTTGGTTGTAAATGCAGTCTTGTATTGATCTTCTTCATTTACTAAGATCTAATTGTATCTTGAATAGCCATCCAATAATGAAAATCTCTCAGATCTAGAGACACATTTTAAGATTTGTTCCATAGAGGGTAACAAATGGCGGTCCTTTAATGAGGCCCTATTAAGATCCCTGAAGTCAACACATAACCTCAGCTCCCCATTCTTCTTCCTGACAGGAACAAGGGTGGAAACCCAACTAGTATGCTTGATGGGGTAGATGATACCACCTTCTATCAGTTTGAGTACTTCTTTATGCATGAGTGGCTCAAGCTTGGTGTTAATAGGCCTTTGCTTTTGCCTCACTGGTTTGGCATTAGACTCTAATTCAATAGTGTGCTGAGCAAGAGCAGGGTCAAAACCTTTGAGGTCTTCATATTGCCATGCAAATACATCACTGCATTCTTTGAATAACTGAGTGTAAGCTTTCTTTTCCAATTCAGTGTTTATCTTTCCAAACTGTAGACTCTTACATGGTTCTAATTCTAGTTCAACACAATGTTCTCATTGGACTACCAGGCCAGCTTTGTTCTTCTTAACTTCATCATCCTTGTTGAAGATAGTCTCTAATGTAACAAGACCTCTAGGCATCTTATTGGACTTCAATTGTATCACTTGATCACCATAATTTTGTGATAACCTATCTTGATTATGCCTTGAAAAAACATCTTCTTCAAACAAGAACTGCAAAATTTGTTCATCATTGTCAAACACCTGCCAATTGACATCATTATCAGGAATAGATGGTCTAACAATCACTTTGATATGCTGTTGATCCATTTCTTTTAAAATTCTATTTGAAATATCATACTGAGATCCAACAACAGCTAACCTATCCGCATTTTGGTTTAATTTCCTAGGGATAGCAACAATATTGAAAGCACAAAAATCTTCAATTGCATCCCAAAATCTATGCTTGTATGCTTTCAAAGTATCATTTTTTGGTTGCACTTATCCCTCTTACTTGGTTGACAACTAACTCACTATCACCATAAAATTTTAGGGCCTTAAGTCCTCTTTTTCTAGCCCACTCTAGTCCATTGACTAGGCTTTCATACTCTATAGTATTGCTAGTGTAGGAGAAACTGAATCTAAAGGTAGTATAATACCTTTCTCCTTTTGGGGACACTAACATAGCACCACCACCAGAGCCATGTCTACTTCTAGCTCCATCAAAAAATAGTTCCCAAACTTGATTGCTCTGATCCTCTGAATCAATATCCTCTTTGAGAAGGCTTGATTCTATGGCTCCACTCTCTTGTATCAAATAACTTCCCAAACTAGAATCCCAAAAAAGAATTTCTTGGGCCTCTAAAGCTCTTTCAACTAGAAAAATATTATGGATACTTTCTATCTTTGTGCTTGCTTCACTAATGGTTGGGAAGTCACTATCATCAAATATAGGGCAATTTACATTAATGGTATTGGACACATATGGTTCTATATGGTGTGCTGCTAATGGTTCTGACTTAATGGTGACCTTGGTCCCATACCTTGTATGAAATAACATGTGAGACTAGTCGGAAGATAGGTAGCCTCCTATCTTGGCTGTAAACTCCCTTGAAAGACATATAGAAAATAATGCAGGGAGATCTATAATATATATATCAAGGAGGATGGAGAAATTAGGACTAGCATGAAGGATTAGACTGGTATACTTGGCCACACCAATAGTATTGACTAAGGATCCATCAAGTTGGGTAACCTTCTTTTGAAAGGGCTCATATTTTAGTCCTAATTGGTCAGCTAATTTCTTGGGCATTACAGTACTAGTAGCTCCACTATCTACCATACAATTATGTACTAAAGATTTTCCAATAATTAGAGATACATAAAAGGGAGGTGGCTTTGAGTTCCTACCTTGAATGGCATTGCCTTTGGATTTGCTACTTGGAGCCTCCTTTTCTTGATTAGTGTTAACCAACACTGGCTTTGAAGCTTCTTTTGCAGGTTGAGGAGTTGTCACTTCTGTCATGGCCTTCCTCAAGATTTCAAGTTGTCCTAGAAGAGCCAAAGAGGCCCACATGGACATGGTGACATTCACCTTCTTCATGTTGTCTACAATATTAAAAGGTGTCACAATGTGTACTCTTTGTTGTGCTTTTACTATGATGGGCTCCACTTCCTTTGAAATTTGGCCTTCTTTGCTTGTCATGACAGGAGCCTCCTTAGGTGTGATGGGATTAGCTTGTTGTAGTAGCTCTATAGATGTGGTGGCTTTAGCATTTGATTCTTCTCTCTCCATGTCTTGAGCTCTTCTTTTTGCTCTTGTATAGGCAACAAAAGCAACTTCATCATTGACTCCATTGAAGTCTAGTTGCTCCCAATTGAAAAGAGTAGTCTCCTTTTCTTGTGATTCTTGTTGAGGAACTGACCCACTGGATGAAACCTCTGATTGAGCTTGTGAGGCATTTTGAACCATTAGAGCTTGGTTCATCCATCCATTTGAACATGTAGCCTGATTGTGAGGCTGAATACAAGGAAAGCACCATTCATTCTCCATAGCCATATTATTTTGACTAGGAACCATATCCCTCACTGGATTTACAGAATTTAGAGGTGCAGGGTTATATGGTTGGAATGGTCTCTGATTAAAACTTTGTCTTTGTCCTTGATAGCCTCCTTGGTATGGTGGCCTATTTTGCTGATAAGGCTATCCTTGATTCTGATATTGCTGATTAGGACCTTGGCCTTGTGGCTGCAATGGTGGTCTGATTCCTTGACCTTGCTTCTTTAGATTTGTGACCTCCTTAGTCAAGGTCTACAACAAGTTGGTCATTTCTTGATGACTACTTTGTTGGCTATTCTTTATCTCTTGCAGCTCTTGAGAGAAACTAGTTGTTAGCTCCTGACCACTAGTACTAGCCTAAGGTGCTAATATGGTGGGAATAGGGGTAAATGGGGGTGCTTGGGTACGTGCAATAGGTTGAAGGCTAGGAAAAATGGGCATTGGTGGCCTTCTAGTGATCATGCCTACTTGGATTAAACAATTTTCAGCTCTGATAGCTATGTCAAAAGCTTGGGGCAAAGAAGTACCCCCCATAGACTAGATCATGATAGAAATTTGACCATTTAGGATTTGTAAGTAGTATAGAAAAGAAAGGTTAGTTGATGGTCTCACAAAGACCAAAATTCTATTCCATGTGTTAAGGAATCTACTATTATAATCTATCATTTGTTCTTGAGGGTCTCTCTTAATGGTTGTCAACTGTTCAACTAGAGACAAGTTATCTGATTTATCCTCAAAATGTTTACTTAATGCAACCCCTAACTCATCCCATGAAGTAATAGAACAAACAATTAGAGTTCTAAACCATTCTAGAGCCTTACCTTTTAGAGAGGCTACTAATAACTTTGTGGCCACATCTTCTTGAGTAATGTTGTGTATGCTACAGATGGTGGTCACACCCCTTATGTGTTCAAAAGTAGTTGTTTTCCCCTCACTTGTGAAAACATGTATACTCTTTAGTGCCACCAAAGGCACATCGTGATGTTGAGCAAAATTCAATGGACTACCCTGATTAAAGGGTGCAAATGCGAATGGTCTAGCTATTGTAGGAGTTGGAATCTGAAGATTAACAACTATATGAGATGTATTTACTACTAGATTTGAATCCTCCTCTAGATCCCTGCTTAGAGATATGCCCTTTCTTCTGGAATGAAAAGGAAAAGGTCTCCTTTCTGAAGTATCAGGAGGTGTTGATTGAACTCTTCTTGCAGGAGATGTTCTTTGAGTTGACCTACCTTTGTGACTTCTTCTTGAGGGCAACTCTGAAAATTGGGCAGGCTTTGAGCTTCTAGTCTCAATCTTTCTCATAAACCTTGAACAAGGTTAGCCCTGATCTTTGAAATTAGTGGAGTCGCTAGATATACTTGATGGAACACTTCTTAAAAGTTGGTATCATGCAATCTACATATTAGAGATAACATAATCTTCAAACAATGAACTTCTTGTGTAGTCCCACTGGGTATGCCAGACTTGTTATACACTAAATTTGTGCCTTTGTCTCAAGCTCTTGTAGTCTTGATAACCTAGTATAACATGGGAATCATCTCCAGGTTGTGGGACCTATGCTAATTAAGATGAGACCTCTAGGTTCTAGGCTGGTTCCTCTTGGATAATCACCTTAATTTGCTTCTAGACATGAAATTAAAAATTTTGAGGGAAAGGGATAGAACATATGCTTATAAAGGGAAATGACTGAAAGAAAACTACCTAGTAGGTGATGCACCAAAACTAGGGTTTGGATCTCAATATAGAGGAATGGAATCAATGAAAGGCTAAGGTCTAGTAGGTCACAACTCACTGAATAGGCTTGCATAAGTATTTCATAGAAGGGTCTGAACATAAGACACAATTTATGACTTGCAAGCAGACATTCACTTCTGTAACTTAGTGTAGGATTGAGACAAGACCATTAGGGGGCTGAAGTATACCCACAAAACATCAAAATCAGATCAAACATAATAACACACAATAATTACAGAAAGAGAGAGGGATCAAGAACCCTGAGATATCACTCAAAACATACATATACTTCAATTGAATAAGAGTGAATACAAAAAAGGAAGCATAGGGACATGAGAAATTGTCACAAAATACCTCTACAGTGTTTAGATAATCAATGGGAGAAATAAAACTGTAGAAGCCAGAGGGTAGAGAAAATGCCACAGATGACCCTTAAGAAAATAAAATTCTTTTACAATTGTCCAACTCTGAGCACTAAGGCTCCAAAAGTACAATATATACATCCTTCCCTACATGTAGGAAAGATTCAAAACTAACCTAACTAGGGTTACAAGATTTACAACAATAGAAAACTTGAAAGGTACAATGATCACTTATTATCAAAATCGCTGAGAAAACTGATGATCAGATCAAATCTTCTCTTTACGTGCTGATCCTGTACTGAGCCCTCCTATAGACACAACAACCTTGATCCATGTACCCACCTACAACTCCACTAAGCCATGAAGGCTCACAAAATCTGATCCTAGCCTTTCTGACACATCCACAGACCCTTTGACACGGTCCCACTAACAAATCCTAACTATCACCTGGGAGCCAATAAAGAATGAGCACATCACCAGGAAAGGACCCACTGATAGACCTAGGAGACAAAGTAAGATCAGTGGCCATCATATGATTGCATGCTCTGACACAAAGCCTTGCGGACATATGCCATCTGTCGATCCTCTGCAGATGTCAGAGCTTCTAACTGTCGAAAGGGCCCGATCCTATTGACAGACTACCGAATTAGACACCACTGATGAATCAAGGACTACCAAATAAGATGAGGTGGCACTGATCCCACTGAAAAATAGTAGCACTAGAGGAAAATTAAGATCGACAGTAGTCACTATACCATGATCGTAAGATGTGTGCATCTTTGGCTTGCAGGATAGCGAAGACCGTTAGATGAAACTGACACTTATCCTTAGGGAAAATATTTATGTGCCGAGACTTAGGAAAAAATAAACCACTAGACTTAGGAGATATTTTGCACACATGAAAATTGAAATGATGTAAGTTGCCAAAAAAGGTAACATGAGAATATAATAGGGCTTAGGGTTTTTGGGTAATAGCTAGTTTTTTCAAACTTTTCAACTGTAGACCAGGGAGTAAAATAAATTGCAGAGGCTAGAGAACAGGGTATAAATTCATGAAAATTTTAGGGATGGTAGACATGGTAAAAATAGAGGCCCTGGAGTAGTTTTTAGCCAAATTTGTATACATAGGAAGATTTGGGCAATAGTTATCCTTATACCTCCTTGATCAAGTAGATTAATCTTTTGCTACTTAATCTAATCTATTCTGTAGATCTTAGGTTTTTGTCAAATTCATCAAATCCTTCCATCATTAAGTTCTCCTTCTTTTCCTTCTAGATACATCTTCAAACATCTCTTTGAAATCATAAGAAAATTATTTACCATGCATTAAATGCTTCATACCATTCATTAATAATTTCAACATGTTTTACATATCCCAAGAATTCAACTATGTCAGTTGGGATTCTCAATTCCTTCTCAAAATGTAAATTAATGACATTGGGTCAATATTGTGTTCATCTCATTGGTCATCTATGTGTATCTCGATCATCACAAATAATTTTCTTCTCAACAATTATATGTCACTTGGAAATTATCAATACTAGATTTTCTCGGCATATACTGGTGCTCGGTCAACACTAACATCACTTATCTTAAACTAGATTTCATCACTTTTTCTCAGTCAAGCCTATGTTTCCAATCTTTCTCCTTCACTTGGTAAAAAACACATTACCTAGTCAATGTGCCAACTAATCAAGTAGGTCCATTGAAGTATAACATAACTCAACCTTTTCTTGGGTCCTTTGTTATCTCCTCTTTTCAACTCCTCTTCGTCAACAAAAAGATATGGTACTCTCCTAGATAGAAACTATCTTACCAGTTAAGGTTTGACATCAATGACAATATAATAATTATTTGAATTATAGTTTCCAATAATATCCCTCTTTGGAATTGATGGAAACACCACATGAACATCATATGATTCACCATAAAATCCAAAAATCTATGTGCAACAGATCTTCATTAATATCCTTAGCTTTATTCTGATTCACATCCAACACATCCAAGTACCATCTCACTCTTCCATAATTATCTTTTCCTCTTCACTGAATCTCTCCCTTAATGTTGTATCTCCCTCTTTGCTTAGGTTCATTTAATTTTCTATATTTCTTCCTCAAAATCTCTCCCTTAGGTTTATTGAATTTCTCCATGGTATATCTCTCTTCCTGATCTCCTCTTGAATCTCTCCCTAAATCTTTCCCTAAATCTCTCCCTCTTTAACAACAATGCCAAAGAAGCTTTACATCTTTTTATGTAGACATCTTCATGTCAATTCTGTATTCTATATACTTCCTCTGTCATCTTACTTATGACTGATTATCATCTCTAGTTTACTTCTCACAACTCTAGGAAATTCCTAAAGTGTGACCTCTTATGCATCAATTAGTTAGATATTTTGATTAACACTTTGATGTAGTGCTCCTATATTCTTCTAGGTAGCCTCAATTATGGGAATCACCCCTAATTTATCTCTAAGTTATTCATGAGCATCTTTAGGTAATGCTTTTGTGAATATATCTGCCAATTGTTCCTTTGTATTCACATATTCCAATCTCATTTCTTTGTCTTGAACTAGCTCTCTCAAGTAATGATACTTGATAACAATATGCTTAGTCTTAGTGTGCATAATAGGATTCTTTGATATGTTAATAACACTTTTTTTATCAGATAAAATAACAACTAGATCAGCGATTTTGTCCATACCTGTGACAATTGCTTGATCCACACTAAATTTGAACAATTTACTATTGCTACTACATACTCAACTTCTACTGTAGATTGGGAAATGTAGTTTTGTTTCTTTCTTGTCCAAGAGACTAATCTCTTTCCTACAAATAATGTGCCACCACTTTTACTCTTTTTTTCATCAACATTTCCAGCCCAATCTACATCATTATAAAATTTTAGTTTAAACTTTTCATTCTTCTTATAATACAATACACAGTCCTCTGTTCCTTTTAGATATCTCAATATTCTTTTCATTTCCATCATGTAACTCTCTTTAGGATTTGCATAAAATACTGCAATAATCAAAACTACTAGGGAAATATCTGGTCTACTATGGACAACATATTGTAGCTTTCCAATCATGATCTATATAGGGTTTGATTCACTTCACCTGTATGATCAGTTTTAGATAACTTTTGTCTAGTAGCCATAGGTGCACTTACTGGTCTAGAATCTTCCATACCAAAAAAAATTTAGTATCTCCTTGACATATTTAGATTGAGTAATAAAGATACATTTCTTCATATAATAGACTTGCAAACCAACAAATAATTTGATCTCACAAAACATAGACATTTCGGATTCAATTTGCATCTCATTTGAAAAGTTTTGACACAGGGCATCTTTTCCTCCAAATATGATATCATCAACAAATATTTTAGCTAACAAAATCCCTTTACCTTTTTCAGTCTTCATATATAGATTGTTGTTATCATTTGTCCTTACAAATCCAATATTTATCAGATAATTATGTAGTCTCTCATACCATGCTCTGGGGGCTTGTTTCAATCCATACAGTGCCTTGTGTAGCTTCCAAACCATATTCTTCTTGCTTGGGTCAACAAATCCTTCTAGCTATTAAATATATACTTCTTCTTCCAATATCCCATTTGGAAATGCAGATTTAACATCCATTTGATATACTTTTAATCCTTTAAATGTTGCATATGCAAGTAGATTCCTCACTCCTATTGGAGATTTTCCAGCAGGCCAGTACTGACTGTATGTTTGTCATTGATGACAACATATGGAAAGTAGCATGCATGGAAGTCTTATGCAGTATGCCTTTAGTATATGTTGCATGGACATGATATCATCATGATATCATGGGCACAGAGGTTAATGTAATACCCCAAAAATGGGCTATAGGTTCATTAACCTCCTATATCGACACATCGAATGAAATTGACATCAAAGTCCTAACCTAAGGCACATCTGCACATTATCAAATCTTAATTGATTATCCTAAATTCTGCATCAGAGAATATTCTCTATTCCTATTTATCCTAATTATCTTTAATTTAATGATTATTTGGCGATAAATATTATTTATCCTAAAGTTTGATTAATTGAATATTCTAAATATTTAATTAATTAGATTTAATATTGCCACTTAATTATTTAATTGAATTTAATTATATTTATTCCTAAATTGTATTATTTAATTTTGACAATAAATCATTTATCCTATGACTAATTCATTAAATTCTTATTTAATTAATTAAAGTCAATTGTCAAATTTAATGATATAGTTTTTGAATAAAAGTTTGATTTAATAATTGATTAACCCATAAATCAATTATTTTATTTTTAAATAAGTTAAGTTGAAGATAAATCACTTTATTTATTTAATTAATTCATGATTATTTGTGCACATTCAAAAAAATAGTTAAACTTTAAATCAAAAACTCAATTCAAGTTGTTTTAAAAATAAACTCAACTTCTGATTTAAGTTAAAAAGCTGATTTGCATGATTTTATGAATTAAATATTCTGAATTTCTTGATAACTCAAAAATCAACCTGAGTTTATTAAGAGTGATTTATGGCTTTTTCCATGCATCCCCAAAGCCTTGGATTTCTATACAATCAAGGCTCAGCTCTTCATAATTCATCTCACAAGTTTGCATACTTACTCTGCCAAAATCAATCCACAAATTTGCACACTCACGCTGGCAAATTGACATCTAAAGAATTGAAACTTCTTGCGCATCAACAACTTTTGTGAGATCAATCTTGTTTTCAAATTCATGCTAGTTTTATATCATTTAGCATATCATTGTTAGGATCATTGCATTGCACGTCAGTTTTTCATCTAGAATAGATTCATATCAGTTTATTTCATCTTATTGCACAAAAAAACCAAAAATATAGATTAATTTGCATTCATCTCATATCTAGATTCTGCATTCAAATCCTTCATTTAGGTGTCATCAAGGTCACTAATCTCGGTCCAATCTAAGAATACATACTCACATCTACTAGAAGGCAGTAAATCACTTGGTTAGATTAGTTTCCATTTCACTACATGATTTTGATTTTAAATAACCTCTAATGTTTTACTGAAGTGTTGTGTCTATAGCTAGGTACAAAATTCACACAGACATTTATGGGGCCCATCGTGGGGCCCTGAAATGGGTTTCCATTCAATTTATATCAATTTCTGTCATCTTCTTGTCATTTTCTATTCCAAGCTATGATTTTTAATTTTTTTCCGTATAATTTTCATACTAGTTTTGTCAAAAACTCATACCAGGAGATACCTACTATCATACGATAGTTTATTTGATTGAGGATCATACCATCAAAAACACATTGTCATTTGGAGGCTCTATTGTCATATGATATGATACCCATTGTCGTACGAGTTTCTAGACTGTCATCTGGAAGGTGACCCACTGTTGTATGAGTTTCAGTGCTAGGTTTCAATTGTCATTTCACTTTTTTAGGTAGTTTTTTAGATTTGATTTCTAGATTTGGACTGACAACTAACATTAACAATTGAAATTTTCTATTTCTAATTGATTCCGACTGATTTTGATTGGGAAAAGCACGAGAGTTGCTAAAAATAGATAAAAATCTACTAAGCGCATTGCGAGGAATTTAGGTAATATTCTCACCTAATAATGTTTTGATTTGGACTAAAATGAACATCTCACATGTCTGGCTTGTGTGACCTTTTATTGCTTTTATATCATAGATTTCATTTTGGGCTATTAAAAATGAACATAGATTTTCTTTTCAGCATCTTTGTTACACATAGTAAATAGGCCCTATGAACACTATTCGTGGTTCTTGAGAGAGTGGGTTTCCAATGAAACTCTTCTCAATGAAGGAACCCTTGTAGTTAGGGAGGATACTGAGAGCGTCTCACGTTCTATTAGATTTGTGTGTCTTCAACTTTTGATTCATACATTCTCTCTCTGGAGGGGTTGATAGATCATAAGAGGTTGACGTCATAGATATTTGTGAGATAATCTTGGTCTTAGTGTGTCAGATTAATCTATCTACTTTGTTTTGGTTAAAAGTGAAAAGGCTAGAGGACTATGCTCTACTCCCTTTTTGGGTAGTATCAGAAACTCAGATCCTTGAATCTGGAACCAGTCTCCATGTGGTATCTTTTGTGAGTCACCTTTAGAGAGGGTTAATGATAGTGGACATTCTCTTAATTGGGTCAACAACATTGATGGAACATCAAGCGGTAATAGCCATTTTCACCGTGGTAGCAACAATCTCTATATAAATGTCCTTGCAAAGGAAATCTTCATAGGTGTGGTCTCTTGTTGGGCTGTCAGATCTCCCTAGTAGCTCCTGATTGATTAATTTCTTGGACTGTGTCAAAACCCTAGTGCACCTGGTTTGGAGTTCACCCTCTTGAGATCACAAATGTTGTAGAGTCAGACCATTACTACAAACCCTAGTGAGGCCAAATTTTCATTTTCTAGGAATATGTGCGTTATTGCCAAATTTTTTGGAACATACATGGTTAGCACTCCTAGGGATTAGCACAATTTAGTCACTTGATTGTTCATGCCTAGGGTTTCTTTGTTCCCTATTCATTATTTTTAGACATGCTTGAAATCACTTGCTTACTATTTTGCATGCTTGCTTATCTATCTAGTTATTGAAAACAAATGAATCTGCTACAATCTTCAAATTTGGACAATGAAATTTGCAAACAATCTAAAACTAAAAACCCAAAATTTGCAAAAATTGAAGTGAAATTCCTTTTTGGAGTCAAAAGTCATCTCATAAAGTCAAAAATTCATACAACTTTTGGCTATTGTCATTTCAGAACCCCCAGATTATCGTATGGTAGCTGGTATATTGGCGTACGAGTTTTGCAGCCAGTCAATTCAAATAAGGTCAAACCCTGCTATCAACTATCATATGAGTTTTGCAATTGTCATATGAGTTTGTCAATTATCATATCATACCATACCCACTATTGTATGAGCTTGTAGAAGGTCATTTGAGAAATTTTGAAAAATTGCCAGAAAGTTGTTAGAATCGCCAGATACCCAACTTTTTCGGCCTATTTCCAGAATCTGTCAAACAAATCACTATGTTAGGAATAGAGTAGAAACTACTGAGAATCCAATCATTTTCCTAAATTAGCCTTTTGAATCTGATTCAGCCTTCTGTTTAATCGATTTGAGTTTTTTTCATCTTGTGTCAGAACCTTGTCATAACTATTAATCTTCAATCAATCTTCAAAATGGCTAAGTGTTGTGAACTCATGTCCACTATCTTTTGGGCATCTACCCATACATCCAGGGCATAATATCCTTCATTTATGTCCAATCTTATCTTCAATCAATGAAACCTTGACAAGGTTGTGTCATCTGATCTTCTTGAATCAATTCATTCTTCAGTTGTCTCCATATTATTCTTTTTCTTCACCCAAGGTTAATGGTGGAAACTAGAGCTTCCTCACATAAGAAATTAGGAGAAACATCTCATGCCTTACCTTTGACTCATATCCAGGGTCCAACTCTTGAACAACTCTACAATTTTGGTCTTTACGAAGACAATGGTCTTGGCAACTTTCAATTAAAAATTTGTTACATACCTCCACCATCAACTCACGGAGGTAATCAACAAACTCCTCCTTGATCTATCCTAGAGAGTCCTAAAACTCCTACCATGTCTAAAGTAAGGAAAAACCATGGCTCTCAAAGAAATCAATCTCAACATGGTGCAGATCAAAACCCACACCTGAAGAAATTGCCTAATATCAAAATGATGATAACTTTAAAAGAATGATGAAACATTTCTTGAAAGAAGACAAAGAGGCATAATTTTTACAATTAGCTCATCAAGGAGCTAAAATTCCTCCCAACTTTAATGTTTAAGATATCATCATGCATGAGGAAGAAAATCCACTCACAGCTATGATGAAACAAATGCATGCTATGCAAGTCAATCTTAATAAACTTGAGAAAGAAAAGGAACCCAAGGAGTTCTCCATGGAAGCCCTATGTCCTTTTCCATTTGACAAAGACTTGTACATGCCACCATTCCCAAAAAGAGTGGAGATGCCAAAATATGATAAGTATGATGGACACTTTGATCCTCAAGATCATGTCAGAGAATTCTGTACACAATCTATGGAGTTCATGTATGAACCAACCTATCTGATGCATCTTTTTCCTCGATCTCTGGGAGGAGTAGCCATTCATTGGTTCTCTAGACTGCCTTCTACTATCAAAATTTTTGAGGAGTTGATCAAATTGTTCTATCATCAATACTCCTACAATATTCAACATCCAGAAACCATGATTGATATCTACAATCTCAAATAATATCCAGGAGAACCATTCCTGACATTTCTCAAGAGATGGAGGAAGAAATTCTCTTTATATGCTAGGCCTATTCCAAAAACTGAGAAATTGAGAATCTTCATCAATAATCTTATCCTAGAAATCAACTACCCCTTACAAATGCAAGATCATACATCTTTTGATAAGATGGTAGACAATGCGATCAAAATTGAAAAAGTACTTGTGAAAAGAGGAGACATCACACTTCAAAAGGACAAGTATGAATCAGGATTCAACTCTAAAGACAAGAACAAAAATTGGAACAAGAATAAAGGTATTGTCATAGATGGAATTGTTGATACTATCTATGCCCCATCAAAGGCACCAACTTTCAATCTAACTATTGGTACCCAAGCCATCAAGGCTTCAGAACAAAAGGAGTCTGAACCATCTCAAAAGAAGCTAGAATACAAATCTTGGTCCTCTAATAATAAGCAAAAGTTCACTCCTCTTGGAGAATCTTTAGAATCAGCTATGAGAACTCTACTGGCTAATAACATCATATCTTTGCCTGAGATCTAACAGTCTATCCTAACCCTAAATTGAAGTGGTGGAGAGAGAACAAATTATGTGACTTCCATCATAGTAAGGGTCATAAAAATAATAACTGCTTGCACTTGAAGCATACTATTCAAGATAAAATTGATAATGGAGACATCATGATTGACAATCATAAGAGCAATAATGATCATACAGCATTTAGAGAACCATTTCTAAAACATGGTCAAGAAGTTTCATCTTCTCAGCCTAATATGGGGGCAAAGGTCAATTATGCTTACCCTAGAAATAATGTTGTTATCAATATGGTTGAACTCTATCTCTCTAAATGTTGCAATGTCATCACAATTGTGTGAAGTGGTAGAGATTATCCTTCAGCTAACGTAGTTACTCGATCACAAGCTCAGGCACATCTGAAAGGACAAATCCCAGATTCATCAAATGTAACTAAGATTCCCTTCAATATTTCTTCTGCTTCCAAAAAAAGGAGTTGGGAGACCCTCTATTCTATTATTGAAGTTAGGGCCTTCACCATTCTCAGCCCCACCATACGGTATATATCTGTTCACTCCCATGGATAGAGCTACTTCCATTCAAGGGAGATATCTAATTCCCTTCACTACACAATGGCCTTTTCATCAATGGGCCTTTGATCTTATAGGAGCTATACATCCTCATTCTTCTAATGGACATACCCATATAATCAAAGCTACAGATTATTTTACAAAAATGGGTAGAAGTAGTCCCTTTGACACAAGCAACTAGAAAACAAATATCTATGTTCATCTTGAACTACATCATATGTAGATATGAGATCCCTCATTTTATAATCACAGATAATGGTGGAAAATTCAAAAAACAAGACTTAGATGATCTATGTGCCAAATTCAAGATTACCCAACATTGGTCATCTATCTACTATCCTTAAGGGAATGGACAAGCAGAGGCTTCTAACAAGAACCTATTGAAAATCTTGCACCGTACAGTTAATAAAATAGGAAGAGACTGGCATCTCATGATCAATCCAGCTCTCTAGGCCTATAGAACAAGTATCAAAACACCCACTGGGGCTACTCCTTTCACTTTAGTTTATGGGTCTGAATTGGTACTACCTATTGAGGTTGAAATCCCATCACCAAGAATCAGAATGCATGGTCTAGTAATTGATGATGACTACAAAGTGTCTAGGTTGCAAGAACTTGAACTACTAGATGAGTGCAGACAAGTAGCATATGATCATCTCAAAGTATATCAGAAGAGAATGTCTAGAGGTTACAACAAGAAAGTTAGACATAGATAATTTTAGGTTGGTGATCTAGTCTTGAGAGAGAATCCTAAAAATCAATCACATAGAGAACAGAAGGGGAAGTTTGAACCCAACTGGCTGGGTCCCTTTTTAATCACTGCTACTTTTCACTTTGGTTCCTATCAACTCTCAATGACTGAAGGAGAACAACTCCAAGAACCAATCAACATTCTCCATCTGAAGAAATTCTATGCCTAAGGCATTCAGTCTATGGTAAAATGTCCTGAAAAAATCTTAAAAATCTGAAAAAGTCCTGAAAAAATGAACATCTTGGTGAAAACCTAGCAATAGGTGCCTTGATGATTCACAAAAAAAGTAAAAAATATCAAAAGTGCAAAAAAATTGAAAAAATGAAAAATACAAAAAAATGAGAAAAAGAAAAAGTGCCTTGGTGAAAACCTGGAAACAGGCGCCTTGGTAGCAAAAATAGAATCTCTGCCAAGATAATGAAAACCTGGCAAATAGGCACCACTTGTTCAAAATGCTCCATCTATCAATAAAGGCTTGGTCTTTCCTAGCTTTTAGTCTGCTTTAGTCTGTATATATTCCTATTTTCAATAAGTCAGTCTATACACCAATCAGCTCAAGTGTCTGTATCCTATCAAGGCTTAACACTTCAGGGAAATCAATGTCATATCCTATGGTCTCCAGTATACCTCAGATGAGTCATGTCTAGTTAGAGTCCTTTGAAGCTTCATCTGAGTCAGTCAGTCAGTCTCATCTCCAGAAAGGATTTTGCATCTATAGCAATGTAATCAAACATCAACACAAAATGAAAATAATCTATGCTTTTTACATGCTTTTATCTCCTTGTATGCTTACTGATTCGCATTGAGATTTTTGCATATTTTGTTCCCACGAGCTCTTCGATGATGTCCTTTATAGGATTTAGAGAGTGAGGATTGGGGGCATAATCTTTTCTTTATTTTCTTCTTGTATGTGAAAATCTAACAACTTTGGAAATTCTGGATTGAAATGGTGTCCGTTGGTAAGAGCCTATATCTCGAATTGGATGGCCATGAGTACCTCGACCATTGATACCTGGAAAATTCAAAGAAGTTTGATCTTTTTCTATTGTCTTTTTGAGTGAGTTCTTTCTCCTATTGTGAAATGCGATCTTACCTAAGGATGTGAATGATAAAGGGTCACTACGAGTAATTCACACTGGATTTAGAATGATCTCTTGATTGTTTGATGTGTTTGACCGCAAAGCATATTCTGGTCATCATGACATTTATGTTTTGATGCTCATACAAATTGCTATATCAAAATGGACATGATATTCAGATCATCCTGGCTTTTGTGCCTTGGTGCTTATATCTAATCTGACATTCCAAAAATACAATCAATATTCATATATCCATGGTTGCCTAACTAGTGGGTGTTGTATTGATTCTTGCACATACAAATCTATATTCATATGTCTATGGTTTCATAACTAGTGGGCATTGTATTGATTTATCCAATTACCTAAAAATTCAATGATGAAAATGACCAACACATGATTAGTGCCTAGGTCCTAGGTCTTAGGTTGCATGTTTCTTTGCATTTTGCATGTTTGCATGATCTCACAATGGCTAAATGAACTTCAATTCTTAAACAATTCTTCAATTGTCTCTTCAAATCTAGCAAGAGCTGAAACTTAATTTGAAGGTCTCTTCACAGAATTGCAACCTGTTATCCTCTTGGGTTAAACATCATTTTTGACATAAGACTGAGTATTTGTCTTCATCAATACCTACAAAACATATCATGTGTATCGTTGCATGTACATATCATAATCATCTTTTGCATTACAATACACCTATGTGCATAAACATAAATCATACATACATCTTTCCATAATCAAATACATTTGCATAACATCAATACATATGAAAGAAATCATTGCATTACATTGATCCATACATACATTCTACACTACTCATAGAATAAACATCACATGATATCATCATAAATCAAAACATGACAAGTACGCATAAAGTCATAACCAAAATATCAATCTCATATATATATCAAAAATCTTGAAATAGTCAGGGGTGCACTAATGGCACAGTGTACAAAAGAATGCGCTCATGTGAGCTATCAAAGTCAGAATAGTATATCAATGATCCAAAAGAGAAAAGTATATTAGAACATATCAAAATAGATCAGTTGTCAGCCTGATCCTCTGCATCTGGTGGAGAAGGTGGTGGTGCCCATGGTACTACCTCTGCTCTGGGTGCTCTGGCTGCCTCTGATGCTATCATGTACTGGGAGTACATAGGGACTCTCTGTGTAGTAGGGACAAGTGTATAATATGTGGACACATAATAGGCCACCCATGAGGTCTGATGAATCACCTCTACCTATAATCTCTATACCTCTACATGGAGCTTGGTGCACTATCTATCTACCTCTATATATCTCTCCTCCCACCGAGCACTATGAACCTTTAGGTCCCTGACCTGTAATTTGAGCCCTCTGATAGTCTCCTATGGAGTAAGAGGAATAGTAGGATCAACATTGGCTACTGGCATCTCAATATCTGGGGTAGTCTTCTCAGTGGTCTCTACTCTCTATGCCTTATGACATCTGACCTCAGCACCTAAATCAAAACCTGTGTCACCTTGTAATGGATCAGGGCCATCACCACCTACAACCTGATTAGCTACCAATACCTCATTAGCTATACCAACACCACCTAAAGTACTGCCCTCTCCCCTAGTCCATCTTTGTGCACCTATAGCTCTACCTGTTGTAGAACTAGTGGGACCAGGGGGCCTTATCTGTTCTGATGGTCTCTATGGAGGAGCCATCACTCTTGGTCTTGGAGGTGTGGGATGCACAATAGGAACCTATGTGGGTCTAGGATCCTATCTCATTGGTGCTCCAGTAACATCCATAGCCTCCTCCATAGATGGTATCAACTCTATAGGATCTAAGAACCTGTGGATTTTATGGTCAGCAAGCTAGGCAATGAATCCATCTGTAACTCCTGCATCAAGTACCTCTGGTCTATACTCCCAATCTCTACCAATGATGCCACTATACTCCTGTGAACACAAAGTGTAAGAGAGCCTCATGGTCCATCCAAGTCCAATCTCACGAGCTATTCGAGCATAGGTGGCATAATCCTCTGGTGCATCCTACACTCATCCATGCTACCACCACACCATGGTGATAATGAATCTCTCTAAAGTGGAGGGTGACCTCCTGATCAACACACGACTCTAAAAGAAGAAAATAAACTACTCTCATGTAGCAGGCCAAGGCTCAATACCTACAAATGGTCTCCATCGAACAAAAGTCATATCATCAAGGCATCACCTCCAATACTCTACATGGCCCATCCACCCTTGTATGACATATCCAGCATATATATATATCACGAGCTCTTGAGGCTGCCTCTATGAGGTACACACTGGTCTCAAAATGGGGATATGCTCCCACACCCAGATCTGTAATACTAGAGCTCCTGCAGCAAAAGACTTTCTCTCCTAATACACTACCTTGTGCATCTTAGAGAACATATGGGCCAAAAGACACTAACCCCAAGCCAACTCAAAGGGAGTCACCATCAAATGTGCTACCATCAGGGCCCAGCCCATCAAAAGACTATTCTACTGACGGTCAGACATGATAATCCCTCCTATCATCCCATCAATAATACACTCTAGCCAGTGCATCTATCCATAACATTGTACTAAGGTCTCTTAGGAAATAGAGGTAGTCATATGAGTATCATCTCCAAAGAGACATCTAAAAGCTAAAAGACCTTAGTTCCCCAAACTCACATACTCTAGACATCATCTTGCATGGAATGGAATGCATAGTATCTGGTACAAATCCTCTAGGGTCATAGTAATCTCCCCCATTGGTAAATGGAAGGTCTACATCTCTGAATGAAATTGCTCTATCAAAGCAATCAAAAGTCTATGATTTACCCTAATCTCAGGTAAATGTATGAGATACTCGAAGCCATAGGATGCAAGGTGTACCCTCTCAGGTCAGGTAGTGACACACATAGTCTCTGGGTGGCTAGGTGTGAAATGCGTACATGAACATCTAGATATACGACCTACACAACATAGAAATAGGGAATCCTATCAGTACTTTGGTTATAGGATAGGTTACAAGTATAAGAATTGAGCAGTTCACTATTTCAAAAGGTAGGTTACAAGGTCAGGAATTAGGCTACAAAATCAAAAAATTCAAAATTTTGACCAAATAATGAGTTTTTGGCTCACTATTTTTCATACGACACTTTAGACTGGCATGGAAAGTCATACAAGTTTCTACATCATACCATACAACAAAGCATAGTGACATGACATTATATCCCTCATCGTACGAGTTAGGAGGGACTCGATGAAATGTCGTATGACTCTTGGGTCCATCTAATATGAGTCTTGGGGGTTAATGAAATGAAAACCTATCTACAGTTCAAAAGTCATATGAGTCTCGCTGGAGAGTCGTATGAGTTTCTGTGCATTCAAAAATTCAAAATTGAAAAACATATGGAAAATGCTAAAAATGTTATAAATCATGGAAAAATTAAACTTTTAGCAAAGCACAGAGGTCCACCTAACAGATGTCCATACTGACGGAGTCTCTAGTGTCTCCACCTACATGCAAATCAGTGCAAACTCACAGGTACCTTCATCTCTACCATTTTCTTTCTCAAAGGTCTCCACAAGGTTTCTAAAGTCAAAAGGTTGAAATGAATTGAAAATGACCCTTCTGGTCTTTATATAGCTTTTAACCTAATTTTCAAAAGTGCTCCATTTTTTGTGAAAATTGCACCCCTGGCTAATTTCAATGTTCTAAATCCATTTTCATGATCAAAATCAAAATTTGAGATCATTTAATATCTCAAAATCACAATTTAAAATTTTCAGACCCAAGACGGTCTACTACTTGCATACTCAACCTTTCAATCATCACAAAAATCTAGAATTCAACTTAACTGATTATCTTACATCAAACTATCAAAATTTCAACTTGGTCAACTATAGTAAACTCATGGTTTCACCTAGTCAAACTTTGTCTTCGGGACCTCTAAATGATGCAGAATGCATTCTCAAACATGTACAACCACTTCCCAAATCAGTTAACATGCTTCTAAACTAGAAACGCTAACTTTTCTTGTCAGATTTCAATTTTAATCCCGAAGGGGGCATGGTATTGCACATCATTGAAAGTCTATAATCTAAATTTGAAATCATATCTTTCCTTAGTAATCGAGTGATGAGGAGGATAGGGTAGACTAGCTTGGTCTATGCCCTGATCCACTCTAGGATCCAGGTGTTCTTCTAACACCCTTGATGGTCTATAGGCTTCCTTATCTCTCTAAGGATCCCCTGACCTACCTAACCTACCCACAAAGTCAAACTAGCTCATCAATCAACGTATCAAACTTAGCTCTTAGATACTATCCCTTACATAGGTTCAATAAGGGTCTTTTTGGCTTATAATTATATCCCACACTCCAATAATGAATTTTATAGGTTCCAAGATTTTTTCAAGGCATTAGGCACCTATTCATGACATTGGCTTAGTTGGGTCTTTACCCAATTTAGGAGTTGCTTTGTATTTTAGGGCTACAAGGAAGTGCCAATTAGGCCTCCTTCTGGATTTGTAGGACCTATAACTCTTCCTCTGTATAGAATGAAAATTCCTATCCTAAAGAAATTCCATTAGAAATGCCTCACTCTCAAAGATTTGTGAGGTCTTAGGTGCCCATTAGGCCGTATAGTGGTTTTGGCAATTTAGATGGTTTCATGTGTTTGGGGAACTCCTCACTATTCTGGTCTTCAACAACAACCTTCCATAACTCTCCAAACCTCCTCCTTCACACCACTTCACCTTCTAACACTCTTCCTCACTTCCCTAAAGGGATTTGTCTTGGAACTCCCTTCACTATCTTGGAGAGTTCTTCCACTGTTGAACATCCCTAGCCAGACTATACATAGCTCACCTAGGGCTTCTACAAAGAAATGTTTTCACTTCCTTTCAAGGGCCCTGCATTTATATACAACCAAGGTAGGGTCTGTACTTTTAGTTTCCAAGGATCCATGGTGATTCCACCATGGAAATGAAAGTTACAAACCTATATGTACATGTCTCTCCAAACTAGCAGAGAACTATTTACAAACAATAAAGAAACAAAATAGTCTAATAACACCTACAAGATTCAAACCACACACATGTATATGAAAAAAAAAAACACTAGTTCATCCTACACTGCCAAGATTCAACAGTATCTCCCTGTTCACATTCAAACAAAACTAAAAATAGCACTGTTTGTTCACAGATTTCACAATTCAGACTGTTACTTCCATACAGAATCATACCAATATGACAACCAACCCTCATATTAGGGTTTTCCAAGTCTTTTATATATTTTTCCTCGGGATGATTGTTTAGTTAGGGCTTTTGAGCCTATTAGCATAGTTAGGCAACACAAAGGGAAAAGTTGCTTAGCAACTTTTTAAAACTTACTAGCAACTTTTGAGCAACTTTTAGTTGCTTGAGCAACCTTTGCTCAGTCATTACAAAAGACCATTGCTAGGCCTCCTTAAGCACTCATGTGCTCAAATCTCAACCAAACACTAACTCCTAGACCTCTAACTCATAGTAAAACAAAGATCTCAAGATGACAACATTCCTTGAGTCAATGTTCCATTCCTAATAGGAAGACCACCTGAACTTCTAGGACTTGGACAATGCCTAGACACACCAAAAATGAGCCAAAAATCCTATTGACTCTTATTTTAATTACAAAATTCATCACTGAAGATAAACACACAAAAATGTGATGGTGAGGGCCCTCTTAGGGGTGCTCCTACACCATCGAGACAACAACCATGTCTAGTTGTTGATTCATCAAAAGTCCTCATTGCTTGGGGCATATCAGATTCATCGAGATCCATATCAATTTGGTATTATCCTAATCTTATAAACTGTATTAGTTTTTCATAACCATCGGTTCATTAGTGTTATTTCCTTGGTTCTTCATAACTGAAGGGTTCAGATGTGATACCAATGTGATTCTTATCGACAATCATGTCTGGAGTTGGTCACTCACTTCTTCCCAATCATAATGTTTAGAATCAGGCATTTTGACACTTCTTCGCAATCATCGGTTCATTGTTGTTATAGTTAACATTATCTTTGGTCATTCAGGACCTAACATCTTTAAATATTTCAATCAGTTTCTATCTCATATCACAATTTCTATTTCATCTCAATTTCAATTTCAAACATCAGTTTCAACATCAAACATAGATTGTCTTTGAACCACTGTGCTTCACATAGTAATTCAAAGAGGGGAAAAATGTAATACACCAACAATGGGCTATAGGTTCATTAACCTCCTATATTGACACATCAAACAAAATCAACATCAAAGTCCTAACCTAAGGCACATCTGCACATTATTGAATCTTAATTGATTATCCTAAATTCTGCATCAGGGAATATTCTTTATTCCTATTGTTGGTGTTCAAAATGGACACTTATGCTCTTAGGCTACCAATATACCCTCAAATTGTTTTTAGGATTGGTTAGTTCCAAAATGTATAAGGATCCTAGGGCAACTTGACCAACTATAGGGACAAGACTGCCCTCTTCACTTCTAGCTCTGCAAAACCAAGGTGGGTGCACCTAACCCAATGAAAACTATACTTCATACACCAAAGACTGGGTCTAAAAAATAGATTGAATAGTAAGGAAGTGCTAAATGCTAACCTCACATTCATTGACTCTCCATTACTATAGGGTATTACTACTATCAACCAAATACAATTAAAACTTGAAAAGTGTTGATATTTAGAGATGGAGAGAAGTAAGCAAGGGCCAATCAGGCATTGAACTCAACTGAATATACTAATCTCTGATCAGTGCCATTATCCATTGGGAAAATCTCAAATACAGACATTGAAACATGAACCAACTATTGTCAAAGACTCATAACCATGAACATAAATATTTCAGCCCATCTACTACTTATAATATCCTTCTGTAGACAAATCAAATTGAATCTATGTCCTATCCAAAGTATATTTCACTTGATCCTAGCTCAAGAAATGAAGACTAGAACATATACAAAGGTAAGCCTATGTGATAGATCAGAAAATCTAGAATTCACAAGATTGACACCAAGGAGAGACATGAAAGCTTGAAATAATTGTATTAATTATAATGAATCATGTACATGTTCAAAGTAGAGAAGAGAGAAAATCACTTCAATAACCTACAAAAAACTACAAGGAAATTCTATTCAATCTAATACAATATGATACTCCCTGCTACAACTCCCTGGAACTAATCAAGATCAGAACCCTTTCAAAATAAAACCTTTTTATTTCTTATACCCCTAGTCACCTTGGAATCCTCAAAAAGGATGCATCAAGCTTCAGGTGATTAGGGTTAGGGTTTCAACAACTCAACCAACCAAAAACTACATTAGACTTTATTGTAGGTGAAGAAACATAAGCAACCCGGAGAAAAAGAATTTCAGACGGATCCGCAATCCTCAAAATCTGTGAGGGCAATACAAGACAACAAGGAATTGCCATGAAAACTAGTCAAATTGGCCACCTAAAAACATATCTTGAGCACAAAACCATACTTCTCCTAGTACAAAAACATCATGCCACCTACCATAGGAATGCTTGGACCAGTCTACAATAACCAGCACCACCAAATCAATTGAAACTGGCCATTAAAATCATACATTTTGGTACGTTCTATCGCTTGAAACCCTTTGCAAATTTGAATTTGAACTTCAATGGTCATTTTATGGCTTTAACAGCAAATCGGTGGTCAACATTTAAAATCAGATCAACTTTAAGTCACAACCATTAGATCTCTCCCTTTCATGGTCTTTTATGATCTTAAGTCAACTACTACCCTAGGTTTACCCTCTAGCGACCATGCAACAATGCATTTCCAATTCATGAAAAGAAAACTTAACCCATCACTTAACTTCGTGACCTAGAAACCACATGAAAATACTAACCTCGGTCCCACATTTAGTGAACTAGTGAGCAAAGGTCACCGCCAGTTCATGAAACACTTTATCTATCTGCCAGAAAGTTTAGCAATTATGCAAACGCTTGTTCACTGAACCACTAAAACACTTAGGGAACTGCCATTATTTCATGTGAATGAGTGAAGCCCTTTGAAAATTTTTTGAGCTACTAACCACTTTGTCAGAACCACCAAGACCCTTTGACCCCACCTGGACCTGCCTGTAAACTACCACATGTCATTATATCATTTGCCATCTCTGCCCAGTCACCACTGACAAAGGACCCACTGACATGTTTGAGTAAGATGCGAGATCAATGGATGGTGCATGATCTCAAAGGGTAGGAATATTCCTTAAGATCATGCACTAACTGTTGACCAAAAATCCTTTTCTACAGGTCCCACTGACTGATCCCTATCACCATAAAGCTCGGCCAGTCAGAAATTGACATCTTAGCAATGAATCACCAGACGGTCCCACTTCCCAACAAACCTTTACCCTTCTTTTTATTTGGTGAACACGTGACCAAAGGGATCCTCACCCATTTGCGAGAACTTTGAGGGCACTGCTAGAAATGTTAGTGATTCCACAAACACTATATGCCAAATCACTAAATCTTAAGAGCCTTCACCAAATCATCACGTGAATCAATGAACCAAGAAACATTTATCAGAACCACTAAAAAGATAGAGAAATCTACTGGGCTCGCACCAAGAAAATAAATGGCCATTGCTATATCTTAAGCCTCTGACACACTCAATGAGATTATATGCCATTCATTGGTTCACTAATAGGATCAGGACCCTCTGACACATCTGGAAACTAGGTCCCACTGACAATATGCCAACGTGTTAATACATGGATGAACCAAAAGCTGCCAACTCAACATTCATGTCAATGGACCCACCTGCCTTCCTTATGAGAATCAATGGTTGTCGCTATACCACTGCATTAAAAATCAAGCATGTTATATCAACGGTATAATGACAACCACAAGATTAGACTAAACTTTAATCCACTTGAATGCCCAAAAGACTGGTCCTACTAACACCACTCCACTTCATACTTTTGTTGACCAATGAGATACTACTAGGTCAACACACCTAGTAGTGGACCCGCTTGAATGAAAGGGTACATCATGAAAGCAAATCAATGGCTATCATGAAACCACATACCTTTGACACACCCCTTGCAAAAACATGACAATTGTCAGATCGGGATGAACTAGAACTGGGCCCGCTGACATGATACAAGTCATTTTTGGTAACCAATACTTGCATGACACATCGGCATAAATCTGATAGCCGGTCTAGATGTAACACTTCTATGAAAAGGGCCTACCATTTCATGACTTAGCGACTGAAGGAAAATAAGCCACTTCGCTGGGTTGCATAATATTTGACGGTAACCACCAGACTTTAATATATTAAGAGAACACTCAGTTGCGTAATCATGAAAAGGTAGAGCCAACCACTGGGAGACTTAGCAAATTGCTGACTGATTGAAAGATGAAAAGTGTACATGACATAAAAGAAGACTAAGTGGCCCAAAAAAGTAACATGAAAATATAACAAGGCTAGGGTAATACAAAGGTTTTTTACACCAACGACTAGTTTTTTGAAATTTTGAACCAAGGTTTTGTGCCAAGGACCTAAAATAGATTGCAGAGACTAGAACAAAAGTGCTAGAGCCATGAAATTTTTTTTACAAGTGCTAACAGTGGCTCATACTCTAGGATGTGTATCTCTTGCAGATATAATGAGCAAGCTAGAATCTTCTAGAAGAGTAGACCAACTCAAAACTTTGACACACAAAAAGAAGAAACAAACAACTACACAAGGGAAAATGTAAACTACTGCTCATGGAAAAGATACTTCAGGAGAAGTAAAACTTTAGGAATTGTCCATGAATAGGCAATTCCAAAGTACCACCAGTTAAATCTTTCAAAACATAAGAATCTATCCCCCATTTTCTTTCAATAAGATAAGGGCCCAAACAAATTGGATCAAACTTTCCATGCTTCCCCTTATCTTCCAACCTTGCATTCCACATCAAGCCGAGGTCATCAATTTCAAAACTTCTTTGGGTGGCCCTCTTATCAAATAGATTCTTACATTGTCTTTGTAATGCCTCATTTATTTCATGTGCATCCCTCCTTACCTCTTCCAATTGGATCATTTCATCCATTCTTACTCTCATTTCATCATTCAAGTCCTCATCATATGCTTGGATAAACCTGTACATCTGCAATAGATTATTTTGAGGCAATCTAGCACCTACTCCATATACCAAATCAAATGGAGCACAACCTATGGGCTTCTTTACAGTTACCCTGTTAGCCCACAGTGCCCACCATAACTTTGAATCCCATGCTTTCTTATTCTTGTCCAACACTCTCTTGATAATCTTAATTAGACTTTTATTACTAGACTCAGCTTGGCCATTTCCTTGTGGATGATATGGAGAAGAAAATGAAATGTGTATCCCATACTACTAACAAAAATCATTAAATTCCTATGATCTAAAACACATTTCATTATCAACCAAAATTACCTCTGGGTAACCAAACCTAGTAAGGATGTTTTGCATCATAAAATCTATCACCACTCTGCTAGTAGCTTTTCTAGTGGGGATAGCTTCAACCCACTTAGTAAAATAGTTTGTTGCCACTAGTATGTAAGAATGTCCACCACTAGACTTATTTGGCATTTCCCCAATGAAATCAATACCCCACTTCTGGAATGGAGCCTGAACTGCAACAGGTCTGAGTGGTAAATTCCCATTAAACTTCAACTTTCTAGCAAATCTCTGACATGCATCACATTTTCTTACAAACTGATGGGTATCCTTAAAAACTATAGGCTACCAAAATCCAGACCTAAGGATCTTGTGGGCTGTGGTCTTTGCCATATAATGTCCTCCACACACACCTTGGTGCATTTCCTTTAACAGAGCCTCAGACCTCTCATGGTCTATGCATTTTAGTAATACTCCTTCATTGCTTCTCCACCACAACTTACCATGTATAATGGCATACCTTGCAGATTGTAACTTGATAGTTCTCCTTCTATTTTCATCCATCTCAGGGGGAAGGACCAATTTTTGCAAGTAGCCAATAACATCTTTGTACCAATCACAATAATCCATATCACAAATGTATGGCCTTTGTTCTTCTTCTAACACATTCACATGATTTGCAACTAAATTGCTTTGTGCCATCAACTTTGCAAGACCTAAGCCACTTACCAATTTTGTAATCTGGATATCAATATTAAATTCTTGGATCCTATTAATCCATCTACATCTTTTTCTTGAAACTTCTTATTGCACCAATATATCCTTAACTATAGCACTAGGAACATAAGCAACCACCTTAGCTCCTACAAGATAACATCTAAAAGCCTTGACTACTTTGACTAAGGCATAAGCCTGTTTCTCAGTAATTTCATATTTCAATTCTACTGCTTGTAAGGATTTACTAAAAAATGATATGGGTTGTTCATATCCATCTGAATTCTTTTGTAATAAAACTGCTACAACTATATGATAAGAAGCAAAAGAAAATACCTGCATGGGCTTACCATAATCAGGTGTCCTTAAAACTGGAGCTTCCTTGATGGCCTTTTTGATACTTTTGAAAGATTCATCTGCTTCTTCATTCCACTCAATCTTTGCCTCCTTTTTCAACATCCTAGAGATAGGGATACTGATTTTTGCAAAATTTGTAACAAATTTCCTTACGAAATTTACCTGCCCAAAGAAAGACTGTATTCCTTTAACATTTCTAGGTGGTGAAAGTTTATCTATAGCCATAACCCTTTCAGGGTCAATTCTCACTCCATCCTTGGACACAATATGTCCTAAGAGCTTGCCTTCCACAACACCAAAAGAACACTTCTTTGGATTCAAAGAGATCCCATACTCCAAGGCCTTAATAAAAATTTTCTCAAGATGTTCACAATGTTGACTTTCCTTATCTGAATATGCTGTGAGATCATCCTGATACACCACTAGAAATTTGTTTATAAAGTCTACAAAGGCTACATCCATAGCTCTCTGAAAAGTAGCTCCTACATTTGTTAGACCAAAAGACATTCTAACATAAACATATGTTCCCCAAGGGGTAGCAAATGCAGTCTTAAATTGTTCTAATTCCTTGACCATGATCTGATTATATCCAGAGAAACCATCCGTCATGGACATTAACTCTGATCCAGTAACCTTCTGCAGCATATTCTCCATATTAGCCAAACCATAATTTTCCTTCAAATAATTGACATTCAAATTCCTAAAATCAACATATAACCTAATGTCACCATTCTTTTTTTTTACCAGAACCAAGTTTGACACCCAAGTAGAATGTCTGATAGGCTTGATAATGCTAGCATCCATCATCTTTTTGAGTTCATCTTGCATTTTTGGTGCCAAAGTAGGGTTCACAGGCCTTAACTTTTTCCTAAAAGGTTTGGTTCCTTCCTTCAATGGTATTTCATGCTGGAATAAATCTTCTCTATAGGCTTTCAAATCATCATAAGACTATGCAAAGACATGTCTAAATCTTTTGAGAAGATCAATCAGATTATTCCTAGTTCTTTGGGATAAACATTTACCTATGTAAACATTTTTGGGTATTTGGCTTGTTCCTAAATTTATTTCCTCCAAATCATTTATCTTATCAACAAATTTAGGAAAACAAGTCCTTTCTTTATCATCAAATGCCCTCTCTAGAGCAACCAGTCCCCTTGGGATCCTATTTAATTTTAATTGCAAAACTTCCTTCCCAAGAACATTCTCTTTTCCATTTTTGATGTCAACAAAAGTGCTGAAATCCATCTCCTGACCATCAAAATGAGATTCACATTCCAAAAACCTCAGTATATCTTGATCATCAGAAAATACCTGCCAATTCTCAACATTATTTGGGATAGAAGGCCAAAACTTGCACTCAATCCTAGATATCCCTACAAAGGTAATATCCTCTGGCCTTAATGGTATGTTTGCTAGTAAGTTAGCCATCCTATTTTGGATTCTATCCACCCAATCAATACCAAAGGCACTAAAACCTTCAATTTCATCCCAAACAACATTTCTATATTGTTTCAACCTTTGATTCTTTGATGCATACTTTGATCTAATCTGAGAAACTATTAACTCAGAGTCACCAATCACCCTAATATGTTTGATCCCATGTTTTGATGCTTGTCTCAAACCAATTAGTAGGGCCTCATATTCAGCAACATTATTTGTGCAAGGGAAAAAGAGAGTGAAAGAAAACTTAAAATTTTTACCACTTGGGGATATCATTAGCACTCCTGCTCTAGCACCTTCCTTTGAACTTGCTTCATCAAAATATAGGGTCCATAATACATTACCTTCTGTCATGTTACTCTTATCATTAGCCATAAAGATAGGCTTGACCTTCTCTTGCATCTCTCTCTCCTGAACTTGGAAAGAACCAATGTTAGTGTCCACAAAACAATTCATATTGTCCTCTTCATCCTCCTCAATCATATGTGGAGTTCTAGCTTCCCTTGAAACTTTCACACTTTCACCTTCAATGCTAAAAGTGGTAAAGGACAAGTCACATTGAATACTTCCTCCCATGGAGGCACTCCACTTTCTAGATAACAAAATTCCATATTGAGGGGGAATATCAACTACAAGAACACTTAGTTAATTGGTTGTTAGGAAATGCTACTAATTTATAAGGCAAAGCCTTAATGGTACCAATAACTGGCACTTCTTTTGAGTCCATAGCTTGGCATATCCCATGAGGTGTATCAACCTTTAGTCCCAGTGACTTCTTGATCTCTATAGGCATGATAGTGTTTGATGATCCATTATCAATCATGCAATTCTTCAATAATTTTCCATTTATCATAAGGGATAAGAAAAAAGGATCAATTGTCCCTGATGTAGTATTTACAATGTTTGCATCCAAATACCTTTGAGGAATCTCAGAGACAATTTCTTCATTTTTACTATTAGGTGTGTCATCTAAAGTAGCCACATGCTTGTCACCTCTATTCATTTCTTGGACCTTTATGGAAGAGGCACCATTTACCCAATCCAAGGCCTTGACCTTGTGCTCTTCTATTCTCATCATTTCTAACAATGGAACCTTGACAGTTATTTGTGAAAGCAATTTAGTCATATCAATGGGAACATAAGAATGGTTGCCCATATCTTCCTTAATCTCAGAGATATCTTTATCCTCTTTTTGGACAATCAAGTTAGAGTTACTCTTTTGTAAAAATTCATCTTCCTTTTGAGGTATGGGGACAACTACTTCTGATGTCTTTACTTTACCCTTAGGTATTGCAATAGGCCCACTCTTCTTTTTTATTTTAACCTAACTGACAACACCAGCACCCTTTTCCTTTTCCTCATGTTGTTGTGTGTTCCTTTCAAAATTCTTGATAAAAATGCTACCTAGTTTACCACTTGTGCCTCCAACTGTCCTGCTTCTCAAATTGTAATTACTCCTAGCTTGAGTGACCATGTCTGCAGTGATTTGTGCAATTTCCTCATTAGAGGGTCTACTTAAGGAAACATGTTCCTCACACTTTACTGCACCACATCCAACATCATCAGATTCTTCCTCCTCATCATCAGTAGAGTCAACCTCATCCCAAGCATGTGAAGAAGTCATTCCACAACCACTCTTATCATACTGCTCATCTTGTTCTTGGTTATCAGGTAAATTCAAAGCAATAACACAATGCTCTGGACTGTGAGGAGATTGACAAATAGTACACCATGGGATATCATCATTCATGTTAACTGAATTTATTTACAAAGGGCTAGGAATCCTATCATCAGGCCTATCCCTTTTAACTAGAAAAATGGGTTTGCCATCCTTCCATTGAGTATTGTATGGGTAATTCTGCATTCTTGGTTGCTTGCTAAAATTACTTGAAGCTAGCTTGTCATTTGTTGCAACCTTATTATTTCTTTTTTCATCAAGATTTAGACTCTCTAAAGCACTTAGAATCTACTTTAAATTGTCCTCCTCCTTAGGTTTAAAATTTTCATACCTTCCCATTTCTTTCTTGTTTTGCACTTGAGGCCTATAATCATCTCTTCTCCCTAATTTTCCTGATATTCTTCTATTACTTTCTATGTTGATAGCCAACTTGTAAGCCTCCCCAAGATTTCTAGGGTTCTTAGCCCTTAAGAGGTAACCCATCTTTGCATCAAAAGCATTTAAGTATGTCACAAGACACACCCTATCATCTAATCTGATAACTTGTAGTAGCCTATGCATAGCCTTCTGGAATCTTATATGAAATTCAAGAACCTCTTCGTTCTGATTTTTTTTTATGTTATTGAATTCATACAAAATAAAACCCTCATTTGTTTTATCTCCATAATGCTCTTTGAAACAATTCTTAAATTCATTCCAAGATCCTATACTAGCATGGGGAAATCCTCTAAACCAATCCCTAGCATCCTCGGTCAGAGATTGTACAAATAACTTCATTACAACATCATCAAGCTCAAAATTATAATCATCTATTACATCCATAAAGTTTTTTAGATGTTCTTCACATGTAATGACATTGTTTCTAGTAAACTTAGGGAGTTTCTTTCTAATTTCATTAGGAATAACATTAGGATAACCAGGAATACCAAAAAAAATAAGTTGTTTGTACCTTTCATGAATAGGAACTCCATGTGGCAGATCCATTCCTTGAGATGTAGATGTCCTCATGTTTGAACCATCAGGAATTTTAGCAGCACCCAGAATGCCATTTATTTGAGCTGCAAGGTTACCATGATTTCCACCTTGCCCCAAGAAAGAAGCAACAACATTTGAAGGTCCTGAGGTATGCTTGAGAAAATTAATCTTCTTCCTCATTTCTATAGCAGTAGCCTCCAACTCTACCTTCTCTAGTTCTTTAGCCCACATTTCTTTCTCTTTTCTAGCCCTCTCAAGGTCTGCGTCTAATCTCAACCCTTGATCTAATGGGTTTTCCACATGAATCTATTCACTAATCTACACTCCAACAATTTTTTGTTTTCCCTTATCTCTAGGCCTAGTTATCTCATGTGTTTTATACACAATAGGTTGTTCCTCTGCTCTTTCAGGATTTGGGAAAAA